>CM037784.1:199059-249059 GCA_021229015.1 Solen grandis | reverse complement strand
AAATCGTATTTATGTTCACTCAGAGAAATTATTAATCGATCTTACACCAAAACAAACAATTATCCTCTATATATATGGTTTTGGGGTTTTTAACAGTATCAATACATATTACACAAAAACGGCTGATCAAGTAATCGGAACACGTAATTTAAGATTTTCATCGACAAATATATGTAGTATCGGCACTTCTTACTGCCACACATTATATACATGTATTACACATAATTACGCAACAATCTCGACCGTGATTAAAGTTTGTATTTTATAATATAACTACAATTGTACAATAATTTCTTTCTGTCGCATTTTTGTAGAGATACAGTGCTATATGCTCGTTACTTAAAATAAAACGTAAAAATACTATTTAAATACATGATAGCTTTCATAATCGCCTCAAAATTGCCACACATTTTTTGCGCATTTTCGCCAAATCAACCAATGAATTGTTGATATCTATTCCTTCTGGACTAATAAATTAAATGACTGTAGGACATTAATGCTCCTATGCCTTCACGATGATTTCCCGAATATTCAAACGAAGATTTCCGGAATCGATCGAGCTCCGTCACGAAGTCAGCTCGACTCCGAAGGTCATGCATAAGCATAGGCGTTTGTATTCAAACTGGTGTCTGGCTAATGTCCCCATGTCTAACCCGTGCACGATAACACGATTCCCTGTGTATGTTTATACTGTATATACCACCTACGCCACAAACACAACAGTGAGAAAATCTCAATAAGCTTTTAGCTTTCGATTTCATCCTATTTTGTACTATGTTTAAATGAATTTTATATGTAAAATATATCAATAAAATATGTTTAAACTAAACTAAACACAACAGTTCTTTTGAGAATTCTCTAGTTGTATGACCATGATAACATTTACTTTTCATCGGCGAAATATTTCAATAAAGTTGAGCTTTATACTCCTAGATGAAGTGGTGCGTGTCCTTCTATTTTTAGATGGATTGTATTTATATTTATGTAAATTAGGCAGTCGGAACATATGTCAGAAACAGTCGAATCGGTGGCCGTGAAATTCCGAAATTTTTTATACGATTTCGGTATTATAGATAATCCGTAGGTAATATAAGGTATCAGGCATTTTTTTAAACATTTTCTTTACAAAAGGTCCATCATAGATGATAAATGTCCATGATTTGTAAAAAAAAAACTGGGAGTTTAAAAATATTCGAGCTAATTGACGTATCTGTCGTATTGCATCTTTAAACATTTTAGAAAATAACATTTCATGTAGCGCTTATTTGTTCTTTCTACACATTTTGATGTTCACTATTCTTATTTTATCATATTTTGTCTACTAAGGTTGATTTATGGTTTATAAAACTCATTAAACACATACCTCGTCAAAAAAAAAAAAAAAAAAAAAAAAAAAAATAGACAATTACATTCAATTAGTTATGAGTTAAAAAATTCATATTGGTAGCTTCTACTCAGAATCAGGGGCAATAAATGTTTGTACTGCGACAGGAAGTTCCAGACAGGTAAATCCGGACCATGTTCTATGTAATCATTGCCCGTCTGTATTGTAGGTATGACTACGAGGATAAGAAATTTCAAGAATTGCTGGAAACCATCGACGCTTTTTTCAGAAGAGGAATGCTCGTCCCTGAAAATTTTCTTCCAGCAATTATTTGCAAATTGATGCCAGAGGTAAAAGAAATCTGAATAAATATAACAAGAACAGGTTTTTTTAAACACACATGCACACACACTTACTGGCTATTATGAAATTTAAATCACTTTTTTTAGCTTTAACTTTAGTTTTCTGATTGTGAAGTTAATTGTGTTGACGATATTAATACAGTAATGAACAATGACGAAGACTTTGTTTTCAATACGTGAGTACTGGTATATATTGAAATGTCATTCTCGGTTAATTTTTCATTTTGAAATAATCAAAAATAATTAAAGAAAATCCCCCAAAAATCTTCCATCAACTTCCTTTCAGTATTACGAAAGCTTGCAAGTTTTAGGATTCTGTTTAGAATTAAAATAAAAGTTTTGATATTTTTGTTTGTTCTCCAGTTTATGAGAAAAAATATTGAACTGATCTTCTGTCATTTCAGGACGCTGCGGAGAAGCAGAAAAAAGACAGAGCTGTAAGAGAAGCCAAGGACTACATCTATAGCTTCATCAGGGAACATGAGGATACATATGATCCTGAGAATATACGGGACTTCATTGACCTATACATACAAACTGCAAGAGAGGAGGAAGATAAGGTTGAAGAGAATATCCCAAGTACGTATATCATAAAGCCAGCATGTGAATAGTGTCATGTTCGCTTGAAAACTTCTCTCGTCGAACATACGGAATAAGTACAACATACAAACATATAAACACATATAAACAAATGGCGTTATACGTCAACATATTTTGGTGTGGTATTTTAGATAAGGAAAACTGGTATTATTGAACAATTGACATGGTATCACACCGAGTCTCACCATCCTGAATTCCGGTCCACCAGTCTACCCTGTATATATGCTGAACAACCGCCTTAACGACTTTTAAATTCATTTTTGTTTATTTTGACATTCATCTAATTATATTGTTTTACGCGAATCCAATCACAAAAAAGTTTTAAGTGAATCTCACATAAAATTGAAATCACATACTGGTGTATTCTAGAGGGGACGGTCTTTCGGGCTATTCTCGACCTTTTCCTGGCGGGGACTGAAACAACATCAAACCTTCTTCACTGGTGCTTTGTAACAATAGCCAAACACCAGGATGTCCAGCAGAAATGTTTCGAGGAGCTTCAAAAAGTAAGTTTTTTCATTTTTAAGCAAATAAACACGGTGTCCTCAAAACGCTTGAACATTCTGATCCCGGTGGTAAGAGCCTGAGCGTCCGTCCTGTGTCCGGAAAGTAGTGGGTTCGATCCCCGTCCGCGACAGACCAAAGTCAAAAATGTGTTGCTGTATATTACTGTTTTGTTCGACGCTCAGCATATATATGGGAGAAGCACAGTGTCAGTATAATGTGACTGGGCGTGGTTTACCGACCACAGACTTAAATCTCAAATTGACAGAAATACTGTTGCTGGGACCTTGAACACCGGCAAACAATACATGTGTAGGATTGGAAAGTCATTTTTGATCATTGTTAAGATGATACACGTAACAAGTATTTTCCTACCGTAAATCATTCAAGAAAACTGCAAAGCTTTAAAGAAATGTAATCATTGCTATTAGTAAATGAGCCTCACCTGCTTAGAACAGCTAAAAATTTACGTACTAGTTACTGACATTATACAGTTTAGGATAATATCACGTTAACTTAAATCATTATGTTGATACTCAAAGTTGGTAAATATTCTGTACAGTTTTCAGATATGCCGGTAAAGTCAGAGTGCCCGTATGTGCAAGCCACCCTGTTGGAGGTAGGGAGAATCAGTTCAGTAGGTAAGGACTTCAATCTTAAGATATATATATATATATATATATATATATATATATATATATATATATATATTATTGAACAAGAATAACAAATGCCTTACATTTCGTTTAATTTAATCATTTTGTCACAATCCTACACTTAAAGCAATAATTATATTTGATGTTTGCTTGAAAATTTTAATACTGCGATGTCATGATTCAAAAAGAGTGTAAAATTTACAAAACAAGTCAACTCAATCATAAAGGCGCCATGGTCCAGCGATAGAGTACATTATTGTGGATCGGACGGCTGTACGTTCAAATCCTGTTTGGATGGGGTATTTTATTACTTTCTCAGGGATAAGAACTGGTCCAGTCTAGGAAATAATGTTCACAATGCGATCATCTATGGACTGTCTGCGGAAATTTCGCGAGTACATGTACCGATAATAGTAATCTTCTTTAGCCTAACATTGTCACCTCTTTTTTGTGTCGCTGACTTTAACACTCACTCAGCCCCTCACCGCGTGGGTTCGAATCCCGGCAGGGTCATTCAGATTTTCATGTTCAAGCCTTCCAGCTGGCTTGCGGTAGGTCGGTGGTTCTACCCGGATGCCTCCGTGCATTCGGGGTCTTCCTCCACCTGTAATTAGCTGGACGTCGCTATATGACTGAAATACTGTTGAAGCGACGGTAAACTCAAATAGTCAAGTCTTTATTGTGTAAAACAATGAAGTCCACTCAAGGACATGGCAATGGAATGGGCTTTGAATTAGAGGCACTGTGTTGGGTGTCTTCTTGGTGTATAGCAATACAACTGTAAATGGGAAGGAACAGACACGCCATTGTGTAGCGACAATGCAGTAATCATTGTTATATTAAGTCAATATCAGCAAAGGACATGTGTATTTATCTTATTTCTTTTCTGCAATAGCGCAAAAAAAAATCTTTATCGGTAATGTAAATACCACCTCTAAGAAATTTTCTATTGGACAGTCCCTCTTGGAATGCCGCATACTTCTTCCACTCCTACATCGTTGGCCGGCTACACCATTCCAGCAAATACGATGGTATTTGGCAACATTTATGCTTGTTCGATGGACCCAAATGTGTGGAAAGACCCCGAAATGTTTCGACCAGAGCGTCACTTGACTGAGAGCGGAACATGTGTCAAAAGCAAAAAGCTTATACCGTTTTCCATAGGTAAGCCTCATAAATGCTTGTAATGAAAAGTTAATATCAAACCTTATTAAATTATTTTGGAGAAGAAACATCAAGGCAGTGTTACCTATTTAGGTCAGATTTACTAAATTTAATGGAAACTCAACACGCAACTATAATAACCTTCGTACATTTTGAAGAAAATAATATAGCTAAACGTTTATATAAAAAGAAACGAGAAGTTTCGTATTTTCTGATTCTCAGGGAGCCGATCTTGCGTTGGAGACAAATTAGCAGAAACCAACATCTTTATGATATTCACTGGACTTATAAGCAAGTTCAAATTCACAAAGGAAGACAGCCAGGAAAACGACATGGAACAAAGAACGCCAATGAGAGAGGCGGGTGATTCTAAATTGATAATTACGGAGAGATGAAAACAAATTAGTGAAACTTGTATAACTGTGTCTCGAGCATTGATAATGTACCAGCAAGGACAACCAATATTAACCTGACTGTATTACAGTAATCTTATTTTATATGGTTGGGGACAAGCAATTTTGTTGAATATTTTATTAGTAAAGAGTTTATTTCTGTATGTATACAATTTCGTAAGTTTCTGGATGTAATTCGCATCACGAATGATAATTCATTTATCAAAGTGAATGTAATCTGGTAAGGCTTCGACTGTGTCACATGGAGCCATTATGGATATATACCTTTTATTGCAATACGATAAAGTCTACGAAGCTTCGTTAATATCACTCAGAATTGTAAAACTGTGGAATGCATTTGCACAAATTGGCGACAACGCCAATTGATATTGTGATTATATTTTGAACAAGTCTGGTTAGGCAATCACACTTTTATTGTCACCAATAGAAACAGCGACTGCATGCACTGAGTTGAACATGATAATTATGACATTTGGTACTCAAATTATCATATTCAGGATTATGATAAATATGATAAACAAGTCGAATGGAAATCAATGTACCAACCAAAAAGTAATATATGTAACTTCCTGTAAATCCTCGAATATTACAATTCCAATAATTTATGGAATGTCTTATATAATATCTAAGTTAAAATATTTTTTGTTAAAATACTTATCAGACTACTAAATTACATATATTGAATATTAATTTCATGTATATTTTAAGTCTCTCATATCTCATTCTGAGAGGGTTTGTACTATTATATTTTACAATATTTTACAATATTTCATAATATGTAAATATATCTGTACAAAAGTGAAACTATAATAAACTGTCTGTCTGTCTGTCTTTCTATAGAAAGTAAACAAATCGGATGCATTAAATTCTTATCACTGTCAGTATTAACATTATCTATAGATGAATTTTCAGCCTCTTTGGAAGTATATTATTAACGATCTATGCCAATCACAAGAACACATTCGACGTTCTTTTATACAATGCATGTTCATATTGTATGAATGAATCCTAAATTATCACACCAATTAATAACTACAGTCAAACTTCCACGGATAAGCTAACAAGAAAAGAAAAGGAAGTTCTTGATAAAATAAATGTCAAATGCATGCAACAGTTTTGGTAATCTGAAAATGCGTTTGAAGCATATTAACTGCTTAGTACTTGGTGACGATTTTTAACAGGTCATGTGAATAAATTTGAGGGTGGGAGAGATGCATGATGATACAACTTTTATCTTCGTGATCCTTGGTCACCTATTCGATGGTTTTTGGTAGAGACCTGAAACTGAAAGTGAATGCACCATTCATATGCAATACTTACTTGTTTTTGTTTTTCTGAATGAATTGATTTGTTTTACACCAGCATGAATACATGTGTTACTCAGTATCAGTAACATCAGATTCATACATATTTACATTCTCTTAGACGTATCCTAGGCTTGAAAAGGTACCTTTTGGTTGTCTTATTAGCCTGGGAGTGCCATCCCCACTTGGGGAACGAATCTTTATTTCAAAAGTATAGGTTCAACTTGGGAATCGTAATAATGATTCGACGAAAGTTCATATAGCTATAATAAGTTAAATTAGAGAATATTAAGAGTTTTCTTTTATCTATTCGACTTTTGAGACAAGCATATGAGATGCATATTGTGTTTACTTCCAAAGACTAAGTCAACTATTCTTTTAAATTGCAATTAGTCATTCCAAAAAACATTTTTATCATTAATGCGTTGCATATATAAACAAACTGCAATATTTGTGTTTAATTACATCATAACATCGAAATTACATTTTTTTTTAAATATTTTTCTGTGGTACAAACTATAATGATGTTTCACCTTTTTTCACTTACCTTTAATGTTTAAATCAGCAACTTCCGTTTCGAGGCTGGTCACTTCCGTTTTCAGCTGTCGTTTTCGCAGCTCTCGAAGACTTCGTCTCTTCTCACTTTCCTCTTTTAGTCTCTGTTTTTCGTTCTCTAAACTTTTCTTCTTGTTTAGAAGTTCTCGAATTTCATCATCATCCGTGTCTGAATCATCTGAATTACTGTTAAAGTACAAACTGAATTCTTTAATTAACATAAGAACTTGAATAAAAATCAGCGCTCCTGAAATGCAAAGTCGATTTTAAGTAAAGACAAAGGTTTCAGGTAGATATGTATTGACGTGTATAACAAACATATTCATGTTACCTTTGTTTCTTTTGATTATCAAATATTCGTATACATCATAGTGTATGTATTTACTATCTAATGATACCATCATTGCTATCTACTGATACCATCATCTTACTATCTAATGATACCATCATCTTCAAAATACATACGTAATTTGTTTCCTGAATAAATAAAAACTTGCTAATAATGTTTCACTCAGTGAATAAAAAATATAGTTCTGCCTTTGTCTTGAACCATTGTATATATGACTACACATGTCTGTTTAACTTCAGTTAAAACATATCATATATGCCTTTGCTTCATTATTAATTTAAACGCCATTTAAGAATGAACACATAACTTTTAAACTTATATAGGAATATAAAATATGAATGTGTGAGTACTTTATATGGAGATACTATTGGTAATATACCACTGTACCTTGCCACATGTCCATCTTTAACATCATCGTCATCGTCCCTGAGCATCTCAACCTCTCCACTGGACTCACTGACTTGCTCATTCTCCTCATCACCACTGCATTCAGCAAACTTATCTTCACACACTTCTGATACTTCATCTTGCTTGCCCGCCAGCAATCGCGCAAGCTAAGATATGCCAATAAATGTTGACATTTAATAAATAAGTAAGACAATCTTTATTCATATGCTTAATGATAAAGTCTAAAAAATAAATGAATGCTTATCAAAACACAAAAAAATATTTCTTAAGATTACCAATCATTTATTAAAGATGTATTGATATCACTCAGGTGAGAAATGGGAACAATATCATGTCATCATTTTAAAAAAATTTTTTAGGTTCAAGAACTTAAGTAAAAAATTAAAGCAAAAACTAGTTATAAAATAACAGTTATTATAATAGTTTATAAAATCCTTACCAGATGTTGTCGCATTCACGTCTACGAACGTCAAATAAAATTTGTTTGCATCACAATGCCACATCAAATTATTCTACATTATTTCTACTGTCACACTTTTGAAACTCATCGACAAAATATTGTTATTAATATTTGAAAAATAAAGTTGAAAAAGTAGGTAATAGAAGATCATAGTTTACAAAGGATTTAGATTATTGAAATGATGTCAAGAAATAGAGGGGTGAAGGGAAATGTTAGCAGAACCGATCTACTCTACGTCACAAAGCCTGACCAAATGTATATTTTTTATTTATATTTTTATATATTTTGAGTAAAGGTTTATTTCGAATATGTATAAAGGTTAGCTTTGAATTTGTCTGCATGAATAAAATACTTGAAGTAAAATATTATGAATAGTTTAGAATTATATCTAGAAAAGAAGCAGATAATGGAAACGCGAATACTAAGACTATCTGATGTTTAGAATATGCTTATGTTTCAATAATATATTATATCATATATCTCTTTCTCGACCATTTTTGACCTTTATTAGCGACATGGTCTAGCACTGAAGTAATAGAACTGGAAATGAAACGAACAACCATAAAACATAGCACCTACTGCTAGCATAAGCTGAAATCAACCGTGTTCCAACACACTTTTTGAAATACATGTATGGTGAAGATATCTCTCAAACACATGGTGATTGCCGTAGCTTTTAAACGTGAACGGTTTATTATTAGTTAGACAGGTGAATTCCGTTGACACACAGTTGATTTGAAATGTAATGTTGTTAATGTATGAGTGTTTCTATACCGACCGATTTACCTGTTTAGAGACATGATAGTTCCAGTTAGCAGGTGTCTACAAAACGATTAATATAAGTTAGACATAATGTAGTTTTAAATGTAATTCATATTAACAAATGGGAATACGTGTTAAATCGCTGATATATTAAAATAAAAATGGATAAATATAATATCATGTATAGGAAAATGCATTATATCCAAATAATTATATAAAGGGGCCCTTTTACCACTTCTTCCTTTATCTTTCAATATGCATATACAGAGAGGAAGAAAGACAGAGATAGCCTAAAGACACATGTGTAACATAACATATATGGCGAATCCACGGGACATTAGAACGGTTCTAGACGCAGTCGACGAAACTCAAATTGCAAGAAAAATGCATCCTTAATATGCTTTTGTTTTGCAACTGGTTTACATAAATATTGGCATATTGTTGTTTGATTATACCTTTTTGTAGCAAAAAAAAAAAAAAAATCAGACAACTCAGAAATTGTACTACATAAGGAATTGCAAAGTATTAAGACGCATACTACTTTATGCCTTGCATCTGATAGTGTAATTATATACTGCTAAACTGTTATATTGCAAATAGCATTAGGAGATAATGGAATTTAGTATTTGTTAATCTGGATATTCATTTTTGATTTGTCAATCTCATAAGTCAATGTCTATCAAATAAATGAAGAGCAGGGTGTAAAAACGTAATGACGACAAACTGACAAAAATATTTATGTCTAAAATATGGCAACAACACAACAATATACATGATATGCAAAAATGCAAATTCAAACAACATGAAGAAAAATACATTCACAAAAAGATGTTGGATTAATATCATCTTGGCACACAAATATGTCTGTAGATCGCATAAGTTAAACTTCGATCCCAAACATAGACTGTAAAGTAAAAGAAATGTAAACGGTACAAGGTATTTGCGTAATTATTAATCGGAGTATCTCTCGACACGTTGCGTAGTATTTTTTAGACATTTAAAAAAAATTATTATTGTAAAATAAAATGGAATATTTTCCGATATTTAACCGGTTTTTGATGGTAATCATCTCCCTAAAACTTTTGCTTCATTATCTTCATCATAATAATACATAATTCTTCTGCTACGACTTAAATAGTTCAATTACAAATCTAATAAAATTGTGATCGGATATATACTAAGCCTAGTACTGCAAACAATACGTGCATTTGAAAATACATAACAAAATATAAATGAAGACACAATTACGTAAATAAAGATCTTGCGATAAAAATAATACAGAAAATAAACCAAAAATTAAAAAAAAGAGAAAAAGGGCAATCTTTTTTTTCTCATATTGTCAATGAAATCATATAGACATTCACGAAAGGCACATTTTCTTATTCCGTTCCTGAATATCAATTACAATGTAAAACATACTCATCCAATATATAGTGATAATGTACTGAGGTGTCAGACTATAGCAATACTATTCGCCTTTATAAGATTACTTGCTTGTAAATAAACGACTAAAAGTTTTCCTGTTCAGCTCCTCCCTCACAGAAAATATTTTGAACGAAGAACAAAATCAGGACAGATGTTGCAATATAAATGTCTAAAAATATTGAAAGAAATCAGTCAATAAACATATAAATAGATACATTCGGAAAAAAACCCTACCGTCTTTCAGAGAATCATTTGTTTTTGTAACACTACACAGACGGATTTTCTGATGTTATATTTCTAACTGACTTCCATCTTTAGATTCAACTATACACGTATTTAATCATTAAAAGCAATCAATCCGCAGAACCACATCTTGTAACAGTCTTGTTAATTGTCCATTCAAACTGGCAGTTTTATCAAGCAATGGCTAGCGTGGCTGTTGAATAAATGTAAATCTCATCTTGTCTTGTCCTTGGTACCACTGGGTGTTTAAATCACTGCATATCCTTCTCAATTCCACCAATTTATGCTGCAATTTATTCCCCATAGTACAGGTATTCGCTGGTAAGTTGGAGGTCCGCATTTAACAGTTTTAACACGGTCTGGGTGCTTTTTGTGTTTTCCTGTAACATCAAAAATATGTATTAAATGAGGAAGTAAAACGTCAGTCATGATATTTGTTTTACCCTTTTTATATTACTAATATAATTGAAACTTAAGTGCAAATGAAATTAATCATATAAATATTTTTGTTATAATACTTTTTGAGGTTAACTACTTCATAAAAAATATCAAATCAAACTCTTATTAAAATCAACAGACTTGTAGTCCTTTAAGAAGCAAACACCAAAGGAAGTAATGAAGAAAAACAATAAATGAAAATGATTGTGCACAACTTCCCAATCACCACTGTGTTTATAACGACTACTAAAATGTTTGCATCACTAGAGAACTGTACACCCAATTTAAAAAAAACGCAATTAACCACTCCTTCATATATGGTGAAAAAATCAAATGAATGCGTAGTGAGTGAAAACTGACTTACCCAAACTGCGGTCTAGTTATTAAATGTAATGGAGGTAAAAAGAACGTTGAACTATCATCATGTCTTCAACTACAGATGATGATAATGATTTCCATGAAAAGATCGATGACAGACGAGCAGATACGTAGAAAGCAACGGTCAGTACAAAGTATACAATACAATTAAAAAAAGGTTCCAATATAAAAAAAAAAACGAATATTAAAAAGATGAAACCACATTATGTTGAGATCTATTGTTTAAACAATGCATAAAATGTTTTTTACTACGGAATTATCATAGCCAATTCAAATTTTGCTTATCTTAAATTCACAGCTATCTCTTGGAAGTATTACAAAACACTAGAAAAACGGCTCCAAATTTATCTTATTTCATTATTTTTAGTATGCTTAAGTCATCATTCTGTATTAAATTCTTAATCTCTTGTTTGTCTAAGATTAAATATGTAATACATTTTGTTAACGACGTAAGTGTCTTATTTTCAGCAAATTTAATATTACTTTGCTCATAAAGGAAACATCCCTGTTTAAAAAATTATTAATAAATTTGGCCTATTATTTTTCATAAACGAATAACATTTCGTCATATAGACAAGAAATGTTTGTAAAACATATATGCCCCCCCCCCTCCCTCATACGCCATAATATTTATATAGCTTTATTATATGCATCTTATTTGACTGCATTATGTGGGCATGTCTCAAATTGGTCCAGAACTTATCTTGGTGAAGGTTTACTACTGATAATTATGAACACTGCGAAAACGATGAAACTAAATCTTCACTGAAAGAAATGAATTGGCGATGATTTACACCAATGTATAAAATTTTAAGTAAAGTGATATAGTCAGTAATATACAACCAAAAGATTTTATGTGTTTCATGGTTTATTATAAGAAAAACAAGTCAGTAGTGCTGCTCATAAGTACATAATTCCCTACTGATTTGTTTGAGTTATCAGTCGGACAATATTTACTTAAAGTAGTGTTTGTGAGAATTTAACTTATAACCTCGTGACCTTGACATATGAGGTACATACCTCAAAATCAAAATGTGTTTCCTTTTACTTAAAATAGGAAACCCCTTTTTGATTTTGGGGTATGCGCCTCAACGGTCAAGTAGAATTAAAATTATCACTCGGACAAGAGTTTCATATAGAAATATTAATCTTTAAATTATTGACACAAAAATAAATAGTGGCCTTCTACTATTATAAGCAACAATCATATACAATTTAACACTTAAGGGTCAAATAGAACTTAAGTTATCACTTGGATAAGTTTTTGTCTACTGACAGACCGGCCGACGTACCGACAGACCGACCATATACAAAGGCATTTGCCCCCTCTTCTTCGAACGGGGGATAAATAATTGTAAGAAGTTATAATGACTCTTTTGTAGAGAAACAGAATAATGACACAATATGTAACAGATTTTTGAGGATTATGCGATATCTTGAACTCTATATTCTAGTAGTCTAAAAAAGTGGAAGAGAATACTCTATATGGTCAATGAATTATCGCATTGATTCAACTAAACAATTGTTACTGTCATTGCAAAAGAGAAAAAAAACTGAATTAAAATGTTAAAAAGCAGCAGCTGTTAAAAGACATTGGTGAAAATAATGTTGTAGATGACTTTCAAATAGTTTCTTGAATACATGGGTGAATGATTATTGAAAAAGGCAAAAACACCTACCAGTTCTTCAATTTCATCCTCTTCGTCATCAAGTTTCGACCAGTCAAAGTTTTTCGGGAGTTTACCTTCATCCCTCAAACGTTCTGCTCTCGCAACGGCTTCCTTGTATCTATCAAGTTGTCTTAATCGTTCCCCGACAATTTCGTCTCGGTCAATCACCTGAAAATTGGGCATGCTGATGTCATTCATGCAGTTTTACACCGGAGCACATTTGTGTTAATAATGTTTTGCATTATATCCCACATATCAAAAGAGGTGAACTTTGCAATAAAATGAAATTTGACTATTGTGGATTCACAAACAAAATGAGTATCTGCCTAGCAAAAAAGTTTCAATAGGAATAAACCTATCAATATTACATTTAATATCATACTTATACATATACTCATACGACCATACCTTGTATGTAAGAATGTAGTGGTAGTCATCGACATCGCTGAAGCGAACAGAGATGGTCACAACTGAGTCTTCGTTTCCAGCAAGTACCTCGCCTTCCCAAATATCATTGCTGTTCTTTGTTAAAGGCTTGGAGCCATTTCCACTAGTTGCAATCAACTCAAAGGCATTCGGGAAATTGATCTCAAACTTTGCCATTTCTCTTGCAGGAATGACCCCAGTCAGGGGTTTGATCACGTGGCATTCTGGTGGCCAGTCAATCGATTGCTGAGGACATGGTAGACATTGTTTCTTTGGAATGATGGCATCGATCACAGAATGGAATATTGGCGTGAAGTTTTCTGCTTCAACAGAAGGTTTGGCCCGAATTGCCAAACTGTACATGCCAACACGCGGAACAGTGATGTAGAATGTTGCCACGCCGTCAAGGATGTCCCACATCGTATACTCTGAAAAGTCTTTCTTCGTTCCATCATCGTTGTGGAGCAACAATTCTGGAATAAATACAGCAGGCCGAGATAGCTTGAATTGCAAAGTCACTTCTCCAGTGACAGGAGCAAGCATTAGGGCTGGCATGATCGAGATATTCTGCATACCAAAATCTTGGAAAGCACCCGTTGGGCCAAGCTGTGGTGAACCTACGTCAGGGAAAGGTTGTTTGTCATCAGGATCCTCGTCGCATTTTAACAGGTAGTTGCACACATTAGGATACTCTCCTTTTTCCCCGAGCTCTCTGGCATAAACATTGAAAGCATATTCTCCTTCGTCTGGAACTCGAATATTGAAAACAGCTTCTGAATTTTCTACTCTGTGAATAACTCTGTTTTCTAACTCTTCATCGTCGCCCGTGACAAGCTTGTGCTTGAATTCAATCGGTTTAGACATTCCGAATCTGACTTCTGCTTTACCTAATTCTGTAGGGACTTCACCTGTATCGTGGCTTATAGGATCAAGGCCCATTTCCTCTGTATCCAGACCGGGTCCCCACTCGCCCCTTTCATTTCTTGGCAGTGGCTTGCAATTCTCCATCGGTCGAAGTACGTCAATAATGTAAGTGCAAGTATAGTAGAATGACCTTTCATCAGTTTCTTTCGCAAGAAGTTTCAGTTTGTATTTTCCGACTGCAGGGAATCTCATTCTGACATTCATGATGTTTTCCTTTGTGACCTTTTCCATAAAGACGTACCTATCCAAACTAAGGCTTTGCAACTCTTCCATCCCCTCGCTCTCCGATTCAATGTAAAGTTCATATTTGTAGTTGATTTTGACGTCTGGAGGAGTTGAAAATGTAACCTGAACCTCTCCGTCATCACATTCGATGATGTATCTAGGATGGGATATGATGTCCATTCCAAGACTGAAGAAATTGCGTTTCAGTAAAGCCATCCTTTTGGCTTCTTCCAACGTAACCGGTCTAGCTAGAAGCTGCCATTTTTCGTCGACCGGAAAATGTGAGTAGATAAATTGTTCCGGATCTGCAATAATGTATGTTTATATTTGGTACTTACATATTTAAAAAAAGAAGAGTATGAAACCCTGTAGTAAAAGGTTTTAAGTACGAGCACGAGACCCGTGCTATTTGATAACCATTATGCGCATTGTCTTTTCTGACTTATGACCATAATTTGAGTATGTGCCCCATGGAAAATCTAAATGGTTTACGTGAAGATTAAATCGCAGAGCATTTAATGTACGGACGTAAAGTTGAATATGTATTTTGAAGTACGTGTAAAAAATAAAAAAGCAGTGACTATTAAATATAAAAACACTGCAATCATTAGCATAAAATGTGAATGACCTTGAAAATAATTTCTTTTAGAAGTAAAATATATATCATGATAAGATTGATTATAGTCTGGGAACCTGTAAGGAAGTAGTAATCGTTGTATGCATATTCCGTTTTGGAGATTTTCGGACGGCCGCGAGGAGTAGAGGCAAGGGATGACATATCACTTTGGCCGTCGTCTATGAGTTCCCAGGAGCTGTCTCCAGAATGAACACGATGGCAGGTAGCCCAGTAGACATCTAGAAGACGCCAGACGCCATCTACCAATACGGCCGTCCAGGTTGAGTCACAATCAGCAAGCTCTTGTCCGAGACCGTAGTCAACGCCTTTTACATAGCCTCGGATCTTCACGCAGTAAATGTTTGCGAGACTGTGGGAAGGAAAGGCGAACAAAAACAATAAATTAGATTTTAAGTAGTAACCTTTATCACATGTTAAAGTATATTATTATTTTTATCTTATTTTGTAGTGTACAAAGTGAACGTCGATGTTAGATATGTATGTAAAAGGCCCATTATATTTCATTACGATTCAATTTACGTGAAAAAAAAAACAACAAAATAAAATAACATTGACATGTTGTAGTCTAACGCAAATGGAAAATACATGTGCAAATATCTGTGTAACATAATAGTTAAACGCATTAAAGATCTTGATCAAAACACATCCTTTAGTGTTTTGTAAGGTGTCAAAACACTCGTATATATACATTTTTTTCACTGGCGAGAATTCCCGATAATCGGAAATTTTAATTTGAAAAACCGTCGCCGAATCGCAATTTGTTTATCTGCAACATCATAACTTTATGCACTCGTGATTCGTTAACAGAGACATAACGAAGGTCTATAGGTAAAAGATAGTTTCTCATTTATGCATTGTAGTAATGTTGTGTCAACGAGTATAATTATAGAAGATTGCACCTCTTAACAAATCTGAAACTCAAATTTTGCTTTTCTGTCCAAAGAATATTCACTGCTTTTGAAATGATGGTCCTTTAAAGGTATATTACCTGCACATTCTCTGGAGAAGCTGGTTGTGGTTTGCTTTCTTTGCCCTGATTCTTGCAAGGTAATAGGCTGCTGAATCTCTGGCAATAGATGTGATAGATATGAAGGAAACCCTTATTGATCTTGGATAAAAAATTTGCAGCATTTTTTTTTGTGAATAAATATGCAAAAATATGAACAGTTACCGCGGCGTTTGAAATTTGATAAGCAAATATATAAAATCAAACAACATTTTTAATTACTGAATATCTATACAAATTATATAAACAAAAATAAACATTTTTTCCTTTCAAATATTATCTGAGAGTGATTGAGAAGAAACATAGACAGAAAAATATTTGACCCTACTGGAACCCTCAGTTTCAAAGTAGGTGACTGTAATTTTAACCTATTGATGGATGTTTTTCAATTGGACGTGATGCATTTGAATTCTAAGACCTTAATCCTTTCCCTCATATAGACTCATTTTGACGCACTCAATAGGTACCACATAAAGCCTGATCTGCAGAAAATCACAGTTAAACCTTACCAAATTTAATTACAAAATCCTCATTTCCAGACCACTGAGGAGCAGCGAACAGCATAAAACCTGATCAGCCTGCGAGTTACTCGCAGGCTGATCTGGTTTTATGTTGTTCGCATAGGTCTTTTCATGGTTTCCTCTATGAGGGAAAGGGTTAAGTTATATTGAAAATGAAAATCACATCACATTTTATATTGATATGAGGTTGAGAATGACATTGGACGGCAATTGCAACGATAATGATGATGATACATATTTACATAATTACCTGTTGAAAGAGACCTCGTCATGCCATTGTTTGAGGTTTTGCGAGGCAATCCAGCGGAATATGGCCCTCAACCTCTCGATATCATTGTTACACTCGCCGATCAGGTACTTCACGAGCTTAAACATGTCTTCATAAGCCAAGACACGGGGAGCCTAAAATAATGCAGGATATACTCGTAAATTAGCATATACGCATTTTAATAATCGAGACTCTAAACGCGTTTCACAGATGTTTGCTACAAGACTCCTACTCCTGAGCAAGAAAAAGCTAAGTATTTTTATATTGAAAATATAAAATTGACAACTCATAAAAGAGTATCTCATTTTTCTATTTATCATGGATGTATGTATTTTATGTACACGAATCTTAACCAGATCGAAGTTGACAGGATCTCACCCCAAGCGCATGCGCGTCAATAGCTTCAATAGCGTCCCTGTCGATGACTTCATGTTTCGATGTGGGTGTAGGGTAAGGCAGGGGTTTCCCTGTTGCGTCGAGCGGAGGGTCAAGGTTGATGCTTCTGTATTCATCCTGGGCTTCCCGCAACAATCTTGGTGTCGGAAACTTTTCGAAGAATCCTAAGTGAATGAAAATTTTCAAAGTGAAGTTATCTTAAATTCACCCTCTTAAATAATTATATTATATAAAATATCAGTTATATTATGTGAAATAGATGTAACAACAAATGTTTGAATATATTATTGTCAGAACAGGAAGCATTAACATATGGACGTGAGTTTAATATCAAAAAGTCCTAAGCATATGGAATGAACATTTATCGAGACTGTCGATTATATAAATAAAGTTTCTGGAAAAGAAAGATAACTCCGAGGTCAGAGAAACAGGCAACGATGATCTTTTTTCTTTATGTTCATGTTATATGTCAAGTAGTTTGTTCCCTTCGAATGCCTCTATATTTCATTTAGATAAAACAAGATCCAGTAGTTTTAAGTTACTGAACAATAAATTCTGTATAGCTTACTTGAGTGTATGATTCTATACACAGGGTACACTTGAAGTTGTCATACTCATTTATCGGTGGTTCTTTATTCTAATCTGATAACTACGACCGTCTCTACAGATCGTTATTCTTGATAAGTTATTGATTTTGTCCAACATGCTCATTGTTAATTACCTTTATAGGTCAGGTGGCTATGTACACTTTCCCAGAATTCCTTTTCCTTCCGGCGGGAGGAAGCGTGGAAAAGGATAGGGGGACTGGTCCCATCCATGTTGAAACTTTTCATCATCTTGAAAGGTTCTTTTGTTTGTGCACTGTAACACATAGTTTGTATATATTTATAAGTGTGTCATGTTCAAGTGATAATGTATATAACTGCTGAAACGAAGAGTGCGGGTTCAAACCCTTTAGGGGACAAGGATTTTTTATGGTTTTCCCAGGCGCAACGTACTGGTCCAGTCCAGAAAAAAGAAGAGATTACTATAAATTGTGAGAACTTGTTTCCCCATCGACGTAAAATAAATAAGTTTAAACTACATGTATATATTCATACGGGATGCCTGAATTTACCTTATACTGCTATAAATGTCAATATCTTTATGTTTGTGACTCGCCTCATTTTCTTTACATGTAGTATATTTTCAACTTTCTAAGTAGCAGTTTGCATTTGATCTAATTGATATTATTGTGATATTTAATTGCGAATGTTTATCTTAAATTTGTTATTTCAAACTTATTTCTTTATTCATCAACTGGGGAACAAGTTCTTTCAGCTAATGCTAATCCTTATACTCGACGGTTCCTGGCTTGGACCAGTACTTGTGCTTGGGAAGGCCACGAGTCTTACGCCAATATGATATTGGTCCCACAACCTGCGGATCCGCAGCTTTATACGTTTCATCTGGAGTATAGCATTGGGTTATTAGGACAACATTTTATCTTTTTTCGTGATCTTTAAAGTATAATACAATCCTTGCAACACTTATGATTTTACTTACAATTAGATACTTATAGTTTCCGTGTCTATAAAACTAATTGACGAATCTTTAAGGTCATTGAGCGGCATTTTATACAAATTAAATCGTGCACGATTAAAGAAAGCAGAATACTATAACCAGGCATTATCCATGTTTGTTATTTAAGCTTATCTGATCTGAACGAAAATGTACTGAAATGTGTCTCTCTTGGATTCAACATGCATTTAAGATTACATTGTTTATAGTAGAAGTAGTAGGACGGGGAATAGTGTTGTATAAAGTGAATTCTTGAAAACGAAAAAAAAAAAAAAAAATAACATTGACAAATATTCCCTTTTCATTCAATTTGGTTTTAAGCAATTACCATCAAAGAATATATCTGTCAGAGAACCCGTTGTTCCATGATTATATTATATCTTTACTTACATTGTGTGTTTGACATTGCTTAAATGTCGTTTAATTATCTTTTGATGCTAAATGGATAATTGTTATATAATTGAATAAACGTACATTTTCGTTATCAAACTGTATTACATGAAGATCTAATGGCTGTAAACCCCCTGAGCGTTACCACATGCAAGTTTTAAGTGCTTCGTGCCTTTAACATGAGTATAAAAAGGACCATCATGTCCATGTTATAGCTGTTCAAATATCGACACTATTATAATGTTGTAAGCATGCTCAGTTTCTGATAAATCTGTTATCAATAGGTTAGATTACAAAGCATTAAAGGTAAGCCAGATCGATCATTGTAGTGACCTGGTTGGTCTGGTCATAGTGAAATATATATACTGATCTCCTACCGTGACTTATCGCCTGTATCTCTTACTATTGCTATATTAAATATTGTAGATCACTCGATTTATAACCTATTTATATGAAACCAATACATTGACTTGAGTTATCTTCTTCAATCAAAGATCATTTTGACAAGTTGATGTGACCCACTATATATTAAGATATATCGGAGATATATCGGAGCAGACTGTGTGAAATTTGAAGGAAGTCGAATTGGCATCGAAAGGGAAAAGGCAAGGTCCTCTCATTGGTTTGCTGATTTAGAGACTGATGCGGTCACAGGCAGACTAGCTGTCCGATTTATCTAGATATTCCTTCTTCGTCGATTTACAGTCCCTGGCTGGAGCGATAAGGTTTTGAGAAGTATCGGCCCAATGAGGTTCGAACCCGTACAACTCTCGGATCTGCAGCCACGGGTGCTTCCACAGAACTGCGCCACACGTATATTCATACAGAAACAACTAGAAGATATTGGAACTTTAAAGCAAGGTGAGGAATCTGACCCCGACCCCCATGCTTTAGGTGTAAATGACAGAATATCATCAAAAACACGGGAAGAGAGAGTTAGGAATCGCGACCCATCCCCTCGGATCCATGCATGATACCGTTTTTCGATGTATATTTTCAATATATAAAACTAAGTCATTTGTCGTATTTAGAGGTTCAATTACATAACCCAAAGTTATGAAAGTTATTGAGTTAATTAAACATGCGTAAAATCACAAGTTTAAAATATCACTCTTGATTGAAGTCCCGGATTCAGAATCATGCCCAAACGCACTTAAATTATGCAAGCAAGTAGAATATACACCTTTCAATCACAATGTGTTTAATTAATTTCAAGCAGTTACGATAAAATCAATATTAGATGGAATACAAATAAACCAGTCGATTAAATTATTCACTATGCATATCATATTTTTTGACAATGACATTTTTGATTTTACAAACTTTTTCTATGAATTATTCAACATAATGTTATATCATATATTATTGCCTGTCTACTTTATGGATAGCTAAAGCGTTTGTATGACATGAACTAACATCAGACAATATTCATACACACAGTTAGGTTGACGTGCCAATAAATTAGGCTGGTGTGAATTGATAAAACAATACTCCTGAAAGCTCTGATCATTATACAATGTCGAGTGATTTAATTTATCACAGCGACCGTGTTAAGCGTATCGTAAAACTGAATTTTAAGGTATATTATAATCCATGATATGAACAGAACAGAATATGTGTCATTTGACTAAAGCATGAACAACGCTCATTTCGTCAATTATGATACAATCAATAACGTACGCAAGTGAAACATTGATTATTTTGATAAGAATACAAATCAGACATTTTATTTTCAATAGTTCAGCATAAGATTCTGTTAAAGGCGTTTATTTCAGAAGAAATCTACGTTTTCTTACGCTTTCATGTACTAAAAGCTTTGAGTAAAATCACAAAAGAAGACAAAGAAAGGGAGAAAAAAAGAAGAGGAGGAATGCGTCTATCTCGAGAATATCAAAAGAAAGTAGGCACAAATACTGATACATCCCGAATAAACAACATTCTTTATGCCTGGTTTATCGAAACATTTTCTTGTTTCTTTAATGATCATGTACCTATTTAAATGTTTAAAGAAAACTCCTTTCATTTACTTTTCAATAAGGAGAGGCTTAAATTTACTTGACCTCACCGTCAACTGTATTTAAACGTCCAGTTTTTGTATTTATTGTTATTACTTTTTTTCAATTCAAACATATCATGTTTGCATGTATAAACAAACAACCAGGCTCATTTTAGCTAATACTTCAAATCAAAACTTGAATGTATCATTTGTACCTCGTGTCTATAAGTTTAAAAGAAAACACTAAAAATAGAGGTAAATATTTTCTTTTATGTAAACGTATACAGGTATGTATCAGGTACTCAACGAAAAACAAATATTTAACAATCTGGTTTGTTTAGCTTTGTAAGTAAGTAGGCAAATATCGATCTGAAAGACAATAGTGCACACGAGTCTACGGACGATTTCAGCTAAAGAAACACGTTTTAAAGGTTTAAATGACTGGTAATTAGAGCCAAGATTTGTAGCTCAAAGTTTTGGATAGAATCATGAGAGTTAAAACTTGCAGATTTTAATTATACAAAGTTTATTAATATGTTTTTACAAAACAATATCGGAAAAATAAATATAAATGAGTAATTATGGCGATTATACTTATATAGTATTATCTCGATACTACTACTACAACAACAACTACTACTACTACTACTAATGCTGCCGATAGTTGCTCCGACTATTGCAACTTTTACCATTTATACAGATACCATATAGTTTTTATATATGTTATTTAATGTATGTATGTATGTATGTATGTATGTTTCTTTCTTTCTTTCTTTCTTTTGTCGAAGGGCCCCCTGGTCAGGTGGTAACGAACATGACTGCAATTCCGGTTCGAACCCCGGGAAATGATTTGTATTGTATTTTCAGGCTTCTTCTAAAACGTGTTTCTCTATCACCATAAAAAAGTAAATAAATCTATTAATTAAAATCTATCTATCTATCTATCTATCTATCTATCTATCTATCTGCAACATTTTAACACTAAATGGTACCTTATGCCGTTATGTGCGCGTGAATGCTTTTCTTATTTACAATATCATTCACTTTTCGTCTTTCTTTTTCTATCAATACCAATGTAATGTTATCTTTTTACCTCTTCATTATCTCCCCCTCACAGTAAATCCACTATCACTTATTATGATCCGAATTATTCGCTTCCGGTTGATGAATATCCGTATGTGAACAAAGAAATCTTCGGATAAGTGTTTCTAAAAATGCGTGCATTCAATTAAGCAATTCTATGGTCACAAAATACTCAATTCAAGATGCGATGGACACTCATCAATTAAACAATACACGTTTGTAAACATCGATTATTGATTACCCGACGGGTTTAAACCGAAAGGAATTTGATATAAGACGACCTAAATACACAGGAGTGTTCGGTGCATTAAACTCAAAATAAACAAATAGGCCGATAAAAAGCCAAACTGTTTCGTAATTTATGGGGCTTTAAGTTATAACGGTAGCATTAAAACGGATTTAATGCACCGCAAGAGTATTGTAGATATAAACCCGGCAAGATAGCAACGGTTACAAATTAGCTACCGGTGGGTCAAGTGTTTCCTCTGCTATATATATATATATATATATATATATATATACCAATATATTTTCTTCTCATAAATCTCGCTGATCTTATCAGAATTAATCTAAATACGGATATGTTATAATTCTTCAGGATATTGAAGAAGTCACGAAGTTCAGCATGTTTAATAATCACCCATGATCCGTTGCCCTGATATAGCTAGTGACATCTCATTAGATTGATACAGCGATTATGAGTGTTTAAACAATTATTGATTACTGTATCTTGTTCAATAGTTGATATTTAGATTTCAGTCATATCAGTCAAACCAACGGCCTTTCGTGTCGGTCAGGTAAGACAAAGATAACTATTTCAATATAGTTTAGTATATGTTTAATTAATTAACACGCAAAAAAAAAAAAAAAAACCGGAAGAGAAACTAATATATTTTATATCGGGATAAAAAGAAGAAAATCAACCATCATGTTTTTCGTATACTTATTTCATTTGGTTACATCATGCCTATGTAATAAACCGCTTGATCACATGTTACTTTATCAATAATGATATTGTAACAGTGTAAAACCATTTATTGTGTTTTTAATTTCATATGCCTGACACCGATATGCGTATTCTCTGTTGTTGTTGTAGTGCTGGATTCCATCGTGGCAGCAACAGTATTTTAGTTACATAGCGCCGTCCAGTTAATCATAGATAAATGAAAAACTCTAGTGCACGAATTCCGCCTTTTACCGCTATGGGTTCGAATCCCGGTAGGTTCCCATATATTTCATATGTGCGGACTGTCTTGTGGTAGATCGGTGCTTCTACCCGGGTGACACTTACTCCACTTGTAATTTGCTGGACGTCGCGTTATGACTGAAATACTGTCGCAGCGACAGTGAACGCCAACACAACAACAACAACCGCCCCAGGTACACAATTACAATCATTCCGAACCTCTGACGTACATCAAGTCGGCTGGAAGACTTTCTCACTTGAAAATGTCGAATGACCTTGCCAGGACTCGAAGCCTCAGGTGAGAGGATAACTGACTATAAACAATTGGACATGCATTTGCTTTCGCTAATGTCTCATAGTGCATGTCATAATAGGATTAGTTGTGCTTTATCTTAACCTTACTATCGCAGCGACGGTAAAACCCCAATAAAATACAATACAATACAATTATTTTAATCATAAAGTGATAAGCATGTACTAACAAATGTCCGATCACGTTTGCGCATGTTTTGATAATTAGGTGTACATAAGATGCAATTTGGAAGAAAATCAACAATCTTTAACTTGTGACGGTATATTTAAAAGGCAGAAACGAAACACTCTACATTCGGACCAAAGGAAATCGAAATTAGTTGTGAGAACATGTAAGTAGATAATTGGAACTAAATTGAATATTCCTCATTTAATATTTATATTTGGATATGCTTATACTACAGTTATCTCTCAAAAACGCCTAACTGATTTTTTTTTTAAATGTCTTTTTCAGCGTTCTAAATAAAACTAATAAGTAGGTGTTCACATATTAAAACAATGCATCTGATTAATTATGTTTCATGCAATTCAGTATTTCATCAATCTATTTCAGAAATATAAATTATATAATGAGGTCAGGGTATATATAATGTATGTAATTATAGCTATTGTGATGTGGTATTCTGTCATTTGTCTATAATATTGCACTAAGGCAGCGTTATGTCCGTATCAGCTAGACATCATCATTAAATGCATATCAAGAATCGAGGAAACATTTTGTGTCGAACTCTGGAGGACAAATCCACAATAGGATAGGTCCCTAAGGGCGGGTTCAGGTATATCTGAACACTTAAGGATAAATGTTAACTTAACCATACATTTAAAATTGCTAGTCGCTAATTATTGATAGATGACTTGACTATTTGAGTTTCCCGTCGCATCGACAGTATTTCAGTCATATAGTGACGTTCAGCTAATTTCAAGTGGAGGTAGATCCCGAATGCACGGAGGCATCCGGGTAGAACCATCGGCCTGCCGCAAGCCAGCTGGATGGCTTCCTCACATGAAAATCCGAATGACCCTAGCGGGATTTGAACCCACGCGGTGAGGGGCTGAGTGAGTGTTATATTGATAGATAAATACTGGTCATCATGTCGAGAAAAATACCAAGATACCCTTAGCTGACCTCAAGAAGTAAACAACTGTCGAGCTAAATAAATAATTCTTTGTCAAATATTCTCAACCATTGAATGTCTATGTCGTGTTTACTAAACGACAACCCCATTTGTTTCAATACGATAAATTATGTATTATCCGGCACCCGTTAAGCCATTTGCATTCCTTCATTTGTTGACATTTTCTATCTACTTGTCGTATAGTATACTCAATCAACAATTATATTATCAAACACATAGCATTCTGAAAGGTAATTCATTATACTGTTTGAGAAGCATTGTAAATTTAATAGTATAAAAGAATTCGGACTTTCCGAACGAGTTGTTCATATTCTCATTGAAGTTTTCTTTTAATCCTCTTGACGTTGATAGAAGTATTTAATCGCATTTGGTTTTGCTGCATAATCAGGTTTCAATTCAATGAAGAGGTTGTGAAAGTGATTTAACTGTATGTGTGTTTGCCCCACAGGGTTGGATAGACAGTTCTAATTAGTATTATTAGTTTATTATTGTATTCTCGCGTTGGCGCTTTTAATAGAAGTTCTCAATCTCAGCAAAAACTATATAACTTTAATACATTCATCGAAATAAAACATTAAAGGAAAGAATTAGTTCAAATTAGCTGAATTACATTCATCTATATCTAATCAATTTGTCTCAAGCAACCTCAAAGCTGTTTATTTTATGTATAATCTTTAAAATCAATAATACAAAAAATACATGTATTGAATCATGCGTTAATTACTCAAAATATTTATTTTTCTTTTTTGATAACCATTTTTTAATACATCTTTTAAGCATTAAATGAATATATTTTTGTTTAAGAACCAACAACATCTTTATAACAAAATATACTGACATGTTAAACTAGAGTTGCAAAAACTTAAAAACAAAATTAAAGAAGAAATCAATTGAATGCTGTTTCGCTACTGCCACTTTCGCAATCAATCATAACAACATTGGATTAAAGTTTAAAAACATGTGAAAATACATATTCTACTGATCATATTACTTAAATATTTAAATGATGCAATAAGTAAACATTATATAAATCAATCAATTGATATACAATGCATAGGTAATGCATTAAGTACATCGTGTACGTATAAAACAAACTAATAAATAAATAAATGAATGAATGAATGAATTTTAAAATTTTAAAAAAAATTATAGTTATAATAATATAATTAAAGTAAAACTCACCTGCTACGGTCGATGGTATCTTCACATTCGGACAACGTTGTTATACTTTCTAATGGAATTGTGCAAAGTCAGCACCTCCTATTTCCCGGGGTTAGTATTTCTCTACTCTACTATTTAAATGTCGGTTAAAGCTCCAGCTCAGCATACAAACCCACGAACATTTCTACACACTCTCCTGATTCACAAATGGTCTCCACAAACCGCGACCATCCATTGTTGTCGAACAATAGTTCCACATTAGTTTCTGGCACGGAACACAGGTTTTTGCAATGGAAGGCCTTTTAACTACATAGTGTCTTTATTAACGATATCTGACAAACATTTCAACAGTGAAACAATGCTCTGTACTACCAATCACAGAAAACAGTGCCAAAATATAGTCGTTGCAATATACCCAATCCAGGGTACTCCAACACTACCTAGTTTCTTTTCATTGTGCATTTACGTGATCCTCTAGCGGATCATTCAATAACAGAAATAAGTCTTTGTCCATATATGGCCAATGATTAATAAAACACGACAGCGTATATCGCTAATATTCAATTATATTTTAATAACATTGTTCGCAGTGTTTGTCATGTGACCATTATTCAAATACAATAAATATTAGTCAGATAAATAGCCAATATTTAAAGTTTATAATGGAATTATAAAGTACAATGTACATAAATACGCTTACGTGGAGGTCAATATGCATTGATTTATCAGAGCGTTGTAATGACGATACGGCTGGTAATGAAAGTTAGGATATGAAAGGTGTAACTGTTTTTCATACGGGTGCATATTTGATCTATTAATTTATATGTCCAAATGCAATTGGTTTGGGTTTTATCATTTTATTAATCTTTTTTAAGGCACCAATCGAGATTTGAATACGAGTATTTTTAAAGTAGATCGGTCTGTGACTATTACATGATTATATCCGGTTTAAAGAGGTTTCACTGCATTAACAAAGACAAAACTAATTTATGTCAAGGTCAATGACGTGAACAAAAATATGAATCTATTCTAAGTATATCTTAATGACCCAATTCTGTCAAGGTTATGAACTTAAATGCTGTCTATATTAATAATACAATGCACGTGCTATGACGAAACGAAGAATTAGCTGTGCTACACATTTGCACAAGAATTCCATGATGAAGTCCCCATTTTGTACTCTTCAACAAACCAGAAGCTATCTAAATCCTGTTTTATTTGTTCTTCGTTTTATATGACCGAAATCTCTATAAACCGGGACCTGCGTAAGCATTTTAACTATCACGAAAGTTTTATTTACCTGAATCTCGGAAGAACCATTTTGGTATATTGCTGACTTAATCGATATTTATGAAGTCGATACTAATCTATATATTTCTTCCCACTGGCACTAGAACTGCATACCCTCGTCCCTGCGTTTTCTCCTACATTACATATATTGAAGCATGGTAAGGAACGGAATCCGACATTGCTTGATTTGTTTGTAACTTTGCATAAATTTGTCCTACCATTTACTTGAATGCACGATTCAATCGGTCTGATATTCAGCTAGTATATTCTGTCATGAATTATCATAAAAAAGCACCCTTTACACAGAAATAAATCGAAATATCGACAGTTTGTACGTCAAACAAGTCTTGAAACCCTTTAATTTCCGGTTCATATCACTGATTTTGTAGAAAGCGATCTGATTGGATGCTGCAAACACACCACAATTTCCCGCAATCTGTCAAACGCTACTTAGTACTTAGTCAACAACAACCCCCACCCTCTCTCTCTCTCCCTCTCTCTCTCGTGTGTAAAATATTAACAATTTCTTCATAATAGTCTAAATCACTACGGTGGTGTAAAAATATTTCTAATATGTTAAATAATTCAAAATAACACAGTACTTTTTCGTTCATGAACTATTCATTGTTTACTTTTATATGTTCAAAATTCGCGCCGATGTCAGTTTCACGTCAATTTCAATGACGACGTCTAATCAGATCGCTCGATACACAATCGGTGATATGTACCGGAAGTTGAAGGCTTTGTGTGTGTGTGTGTGTGTGTGTGTGTGTGTGTGTGTGTGTTTTACTTGTTTATTTCTGCTTTAAGGATACCTTGTGATGAAAAGTTATTATAAAACATGCTAGTTGAATATCAGATCGATCGAACCGTACATAGAAGTCTATGTTAGTATAAATTTGTGCAAAGTTACGACCTCCGTAATCAAGCGATGTCGTATTCCGTTCCTTACCATGTTTTAATATTTAAAATGTAGAAGCAAAAAAATAGGAACGGGGGTATGTGGTTCTAGTGCCAGTGATTTCTTCCTTTCATATGCTGAACTTAATTTGTTTGTAAACTTGATCATAACTATCATAAATAATGTCAACCACTTTTTTTGCGCTAAAAGGTTTTTATATGTTTTCCCATATGTTAACTTTTTTTCCAAATCAAATTTAAATATGAAGATTATGAAACAAAACCTAACAAAGCACAAAACGTAACGCCTTTTATTGATAAAGTAACATTATGGTATTCCGTTGAGCGATTATCTAATCCGAAATATATTCCTTGTCTCGACATAGACTTGATCAATTTCCATGAAACTAGGTATACAATCATATTGTCTCGGATGTCCGAGTCTAGCGATATTCCCAGGACTTCCGTCCTCGAAGTAGCCCTTCTACTGTATATAGAAAGTGATGGGATGATGGGAGAGGCTACATGTACGTATTTTCTGATTGTATAGGCTGCAAAATATCAGACAAACGGACAAAGTGTTGCGTTGATGCAAGCATTTTTAAGTTAAAACTTTTATTGCAGACATTGGAAGGAGTCATACACATAGCAAGTATGGGTTTTGGTCCTTCCGCCTGAATGAAAATATGAAACCGAAATACATGTTAACATTATTTTCTTTCTTAATGTACACCACTTTAAATAGCATGCTATGATAGTCACGGGTATGTTATCCGTATTATACTCAATTTTATTTTTAAATCGTTTAATTATGAAGACGAATAATGCTATTGTATATTTTTTATGTTATGAGAAAGAGAGGGGGCATAACTGTAAATGTATTAAACTCAACGCAAGGTTTGCAAAAGTATAGTCCCCTCGTCAGTATTGGCAACTCGTTTAATCTTGATTACTTTATACTTTTTGTTTGCTTTTTTATCAAATGAGTAACGTACATATTTTGGTCATAAACATCTTGCTATTTTTCTACACTGATACGAACATGTGTATCGTCTTCCATTTCTTAGTTAATCAAGACAATTCTCTTGCAAGGTAACCTGTAGTTTTAGTACACTCAAATAAGATGACGTGAAATAAAAGTGTTCTTTCCCTTTGTTTTTTGGAGCACTAAAGTGAAGGAAACATGCAAGTGTAGCGTCTCTATGATTATTCCCTAAGTGATAGACTCAAAATTAATTATTCTGGTTAGCGAATTAAACAGATGCGTCTGAAAATGTACTCATCTACAACAAACAAAAAAGAAACCTAACACTGGTTTTATAAACTTTTTTTATATATGCTATTTAAATCAAAACATGTGACCCCGGTGGCCGAGTGGTTAGAGCGTCCGCCTCGGGAGCGGGAGGTCGTGGGTTCGATCCCCGGTGGCGACATACCAAAGTCGTAATAATGGCACTGTTATAGCTCCCTTGCTTGGCGCTCAGCATATAAGGGTAGATGCAGGACTGGTTGGCCCGGTGTCAGGATAATGTGACTGGGTGTGGTATCATGCCACATGTCTACGGCGTGATACTACAGTGTGGCAGCACTATATCTGTCTCAAGCAGACATCGTCTCCAAATGACTGAAATACGTCGATGGGACGTTAAATCCAATTTACAAACAAAAAATTCAAAACATGTATACGAGCATTATCGATACACACTATATGTTTATCATCTCACCCGCAGGGCATCAGTGAAATGCAGCTAGGCATTAAATGGCAGTTTTCGCTCGTGGAGCTTGAACTACTCCTAAATAGATGTTATCCATCAATATCCCTGCAGAGTTGTCGTTAGTTCCTCACATAACATCTCTGCAACGGGCTCAATGACAAGAATCTTGTCAAAACAGAAAACACTCATTTAACGCGGATTTTAAGTGTATTTTATGTTTCTAAAGTATAGAAACATTAAATAAATACTTTTTGAATCATCATAAAACTATGCAAAATATCAATTTTAATTGTTATTATCGGAACTATTTTCTGCCTTATTTCGCCGATGGGAGCAATCCGCAAACGCTCGTCTGCAAATGTAAATATTTACAGGTTCAGCCGGATATCGTAATTTAAAGCCAGCTTTTTATTTTCGTAATTTATAATTTTAATGATCATTTCGATCAGGATCATTAGTTCTATTTATATATTTTTTCTCAGTTTAAGGGGCCTACCTAGTCTCCTTCAAATTAAACATTTGAACAACAGTCTGGATGACGTCATATATTTGGAACTACTTTCTGAGCCCACCACAGAGGTGAATGTAATGTAAGCCGATGTGTAAGAGAGTGGTTATACGGAACTCGACAAATGCGACACGGAAGAGCAAAGAAACTCTTTCAGGGGCAAATAACTAAAAAAGTATAATGGTGACCTCCATTTTTTATCCCATAAACTTGTTTCTAGTGTGATTCTCTATAATCATGCAAAGTTTAAGAAAATTTTCATGGCTAGTTTTAATTTTCCTTTCTTGACTATATAGTAAAAAACTGTAATGGGTTCCTTAGATCGTCAGTATGCCTATAAGTCCCACTGAAGTAAAATCATCGGCAATGTGTAAATAAACAATTTTTCTCCCCATAGCTCCCGATGTTTGAGCCAATAAGACGGAGCATTCCCATGAGAAACGGAATTTAGTAGGCATCGGAGATGGCCCGTTGAACATTTAACTGATATTATGGTCACGAAGCTTATGGCAATCTCACCCGAACACAACATTGAATCATCGGGATCATCGGAGAAGGTCCCCCGGAGCTTTAACAAACATTGGGAGCTGATATTTGTGTATATTTAAGACATGAATTTTCATACGCGTTTGCTGGAATAATTTAACACCAATCTGCCCTGAGAGCAAGGGCAAAATAACAGTACCCTAGAAATGACTTACTTGATTGTTAACACTATTTGTATTTGTTTGATAAATTTAAAATTTCTACATGTATGAGGCCTCCTTTTAGGTTTAGGCCCCTTTATTGGTATCCCCATTTATTATACCCGTGATAGGTAAAGCAGAGTTCAGTAAGTCACTCCCAGATCATGTCTTTAGATTAGATTAGAAAATTTCTTTCAAGTATAAAAGACCCCCCCCCCTCTCTCTCTCTCTCTCTCTCTCTCTCTCATATGGATATAGTTTCGTTTTTCTTGGCAAAAGTCTGTGAAATGGTCTATATCAAGTTTACTATCAGTTAATGCACACGAGTCTTCCCGCGTTAGTTCGTGCCCCTATTGTAGTATATATTACTTGTGACATCAGCAATTATTCCGTTACCCGTTAATTCCAGCGCAATTAATATTTTTTGTATTTTGGAATATTCATTTCACTCTGAGAAACCCGATACAAGCGCAACGAAGAGCAACTATGCAATAAATGCCAGTATCAACGAGTTTAATTTAATTTTAAGTCTTGCATTTCGATTCGACAAAATTTATAAATCTTACATGGTATAATATTTATTGGCAAGTAAATCAAATCTCATATATTGATTCTGGCCTGCATTGCCACCAAGGAACATACGAATGTGATGTATTTTAAGATTACCTATCTGATGGTTACCAAATAATTAATTGATAAGTGAGTTGTTTAACTAATTATTTGCCCTCTATCATTTTTTAATGACTTGTTCATATTATCTGCTTGTTGTTTTTTTCCTTTGTTTTTTTTCCAGTGTATGTATGTTTTTGTATGCTTCTCGTAGTTCATGTTCCTTTGATATGTTTGTCTTATAGTTGTAATCTTCAATATTTTGGAGGAAATAAAGATATATAATATTATATATGAGTTTAGACGGGGAAGCGAATAAAATCATTTTAATAACTGACCTGAGAAAAGTGATTTGATAAATATGATAAATGATCTGATAACTAAAATTGTTTTATTCCATTTCAATCTGTATAGATAAGATTAGTGTGTTATATTCTATTTTTTGTGATGTATGTCTTCGACTCGTAATTCTATTATAAATGTTTAATGTTGCGTTTGCGATCCCTACATATCCTGATCAATCCTGATCCTGGCGTAACAATATAATGCTTTTGTCTCTGAATTTCTTAAGCTACCATATGGCATTTTTGTGTTTGTTCGTTGGGTTTAACGTCCCACTGACAGTATTCCAGTCACTTGGAGACTATGTTTACTTGAGACAGATAGTGCAGTATCACGCCGTAGACATGTGGCATAACCACACCCAGTGACAATGTCCTGACACCGGACCAACCAAGCAAGGGAGCTATACCAGTACCATTTTTTACGACATTGATATGTCGCGGCCGGGGATTGAACCCACAAACTCGCACTCACGAGGCGGACACTCTAATCACTTGGCCACGGCGGACGATGGCATAATTATTCTTATGGTCTGAAAAATATTAAGATAGATTTTAGTGTCAGTATATCAGATTATATAATGACCTGTGATTATATGTTTTGAAATATCATCTTATATTAAGAAACTTTTCTTTTCAGCAGCTCTATAAGATATATTTTAATCTATTAAAACAATGTCGGCTGGATTCAAAGTATTCTTCGCTTGCAGTTGCCTGCTACGAGGGGTGATTGGGGTGAGTTATTGTCTGCCATTATTACATTCATCATTTTATACAGCTGTTCAAGCACATAATGTCTACTGAGAGACGTATATGTAAACCAGCACCTTAATCAAACATCTTGCACGTTCGATTATGTAGAAATATTATTTCAGACTTTATAATTGTTTGATGCAACACAACTAATGTAAACACAAATTCAAATAATTCTGAATTATGACGTAACTCGTGGGTCAAACATAGTGATGTACACACGTACAACTGCATCGAGAAATCCAAATGCATTAATTGCAACTGTGCCTTGAATATATGGTTAATGTTGCGAATGAAAGGTTAAAGTCAAAATGTTTTCTGATAGATTTTCGGTTATTATTACATCAGACGAGTTTCTGTCTCCTGCAGTTCTTTTTACTTGACTTGACTATTTGAGTTTACCGTCGACAGTCATATAGCGACGTCCAGCTAATTACAGGTTGAGGAAGACCGCGAATGCACGGAGGCATCCGGGTAAAACCACCGACCTACCCTATCGCAAGCCAGCTCGAAGGCTTCCTCACATGAAAATCCGAATGACCCTGCCGGGTTTCGAACCCACGTGGTGAGGGACTGAGTGAGTGTTTAAGTCAGCGACTTTACCCTCTCGGCCACGGAGGCCCCACGGTTCTTTTGATGATGATATCAAATATATATGTAGCGTATTTTCACTGACAACATGATAGAACAGTTAAATATTTATCGTTACAAGATGCTCAGTGATAGTGAACGGGTGGTTTGAATAATGTGGCATTTAACCACATAACCTCCCACTGCTGACTTTCCTGTTCGACTTACATGATTGACTATCTACACATGTTGCACTTGCCAATGTTGTTGATTAACTTGATTTACATAACGGTATGCCAATGGTTATATTTATCTAGATTTAACAAAAAGGAAGTTAATTACATTGAATTTGATAGCTATATCTTAATATTTTAGCCTGCCCATAGCCGTATTCCAAGATGTCTATCGAATATGTACCTTGCATATCTCGAAGATGGCAGCAGAGATTGTTTCCATTGCTCAGACTGTTTGCGAGGATTTGGAGAAATTCAAACGTGTCAATCCGATAGAGACCGTCTCTGTGTTCCCTGTCCTCCAACAACTTTTAACAGTGGAATTCAAAACCACTGCAAGCCTTGTTCACATTGTGCACGTGGCCAATGTATCCAGCGAGACTGTAACAGTACCCATGATACCGTTTGTGAAAATGATCAGAGGAATACAAGTTCAGTGCAAACACCAGACTGTCCGAGCAAAATTACAGAGGAATCCTTAATCACACCGGATAATTTGGCGGAAACATCATCTACCAGTTCAAATGGTATGATCCTGTATATCACAATATAATATGTATTTTTTATCGAATCCTTAGATATATCTATTTATAATTTTATTTTTTTATTTTTATTTCTTAAAAGGCTAATGAAAATTGAACTATCATCGATTTGGTGAAATAATTATAGGTTAGTGCGAAATGTTCAGTATTTTCTCTCTATCCTTAGCTGATCCGCGATAAACACTATTTCATGTACACATGGAATTAAAATGAGGTTAAATGTATATTTGTCTCAGTGCTAAATATCATCGAAAAGAAAAGCAGTCGGACATACATATTTCACAGTAACAGTTCATAGTTTCTCCATAATAAGTCCATGTTATATAAGCTGTTTATATAATATAATTATTTAATTTCAGAATACACACCTGGATTCCTGATCATATCCATCGTATTGATCCTTATATCGATCCTTATATTGACCGCTGCTTTTTATTCTGTGTGGTACAGCAAAAAGATAGACCGCAACTCCAACACATTTGCCGTCTAAGCTAGATAAGGTAGCGACACTGGGTAAAGGACATTTATCAAATTTACTGGTTTTGAATAACCTGAGTATAAACATAGTTAGTACAAAAGTTATACCCCTATCTTATGTAAAGATATCTGTTCTCAGAGTCGACAGAATAAAATCAGTACCTTTGTTATTCCCCATATTGCACACATTTTTCGAAAATTTCGGACAGCGATATCTAAGTCATTTTTTCACTAAATAACTTCGTTTTTGTATTAAACTGTATCTATACAAATGAACTAGTGATCCGTGTCTCAAATTTCTTTTAAAATTTTCTGTTCAAAAGTTATTTAACTTAACTTTTTATTTTCGCTTCGAAACACGCCGCTCGTCAATTAATTAGCCATTGTAACAAAACTAAAACAATTATCGAAAAACTGAGACACGGATCACTAGACGGATCAAAGACCTTCCGACAGACGAAAACCGCTTTGAAATCGGACAATTTCAACTTTGTAATCACTGTCCAAACACCCCACTACAAGCTAATTCCAGTGTGTGGAAAATTAGCTTGAAAGATAAAACGATCAAAATGTGCTAATTAAATGGGATTATCGCATAACTGTTCAGCCTTAATTAAATACTTTTTGCTCAGTAGTTTAGCTGTTTGATACATCGTCCATTATTCACACTTTCCGAACATATAAGTACCTAAACTTTTGGGTTACATAACATAACATAACATAACATACTTTATTCGGCATTAAATAGCATACAGCATATTCATAGCCTACAGTAAATACAATGTGATGGTATTTAAGTTATCTATACAGTGTATTTACAGAGAATTATATAATTAGATCAAATAGAGTCCTATAATTGAAATAGCTAGCTGTTTCTTATCTTAAAAGCAAAATAAATATATTTAGAAAGTTTGTTAAGAATAGTATTAGAATTACATGTCATAATCGATATAAATTTTTGCATGCATGGCCAATGGCAATAATAGGATGGTAAAATTTTTTTTCTTAATGAATAATATTTTGGGCAGACTAAAAGGAAATGGTATTCGTTTTCTACTGTTTGCATATTACATTTTCTACAAATTCTTTCTTCTTTAGGAATATTTAAATGTCGACCTTTTTCTATTGCTAAATCATGAGACGAGGTTCTAAATCTTGTGAGAGCAATTCTGTATTTATACAAGTGAGGTATTTTTCTAACGTAAGAGTATGTTTAAATTTATTGTATGAATATAGTCGGTTAGATTCATTTATGCGCGCATGCCAGTTTTGGTTGCAAATATCTAATATTCTTTGTTTTATAAATTTGAAGTTTATTGTCATGTCATTTTAGTATGTCCATAAGTCAGTCATTCCTAAGTTGTTTAAAATATATTTTACATGCCAGGTCCAATTTAGTCCATAATAGTTGATATTATTTTCAGTATCGCTTTTTAACATATTGTAAATTACTTTGATTAGTGAATCGTTTTTTGCGTTTAATACTTTTATCCAATATTTTATCATTTTAAATTGTCTATATATATTTAATGGATACCTTCCTGTTTCTCCATATAAACAGTCAAGATTAGTATTTTTATTAACGCTCGGCGATGACCAGGGTCAGTTTACTTTTATATCACGCAATGGTGCGTCTGTAGTGGACTATGTATTATGTAATGAAAACAATTTTCCGTGTATCACGGTTTTCAGTGTGAACAGTATGAATGAATGGAGTGATCACGCACCGATATCATTTTCATTAGGTTGTAAAAACGTTTTTGATAGTAGTGAGAATGTTTGTGTTTCCAAATATAAGTGGTCACCACAGAAAAGGGATTCATTTAGAGCCAGCCTTATTTGTCAGTTACCGTTACTAAATCAGTTGGTGAGTAATATAGAGCCAAACAAAGAAAGTATAAACTATGCTATATCTGGTTTTACTAATATTGTGAATCAGGTTGCTGATAATTATTGTTTGAAACATTATGATCAATCGTATAATAAAAAGTTTATTGACTTACCTGATTTTGATAGTGCAGAATGGTTCGATAATGAATGTATGAATGCAAGAAATAGTTATCTTGAGGCATTACGGGTCTTTAACAATTGTAAAACTGATACTAATAGGGCATATTTCTGTGATTGTAAACAGTTCTATAAAAAGTTAATTAAGAGGAAGAAAAAACGTTTTTTGAGTAAGAAAATTGAAGATATCGAAAAACTGAAGAATTCTAATCCTAAGGCTTTCTGGAAATATTTTAAAAAGAAGAATTCTAAGTCGGTAAATTCACCTTCATTAGGGGACTTTTTTCATTATTTTTCTAATCTTGAGAATGACATTTTTACATGTCAAGATAGTGAGTCTGAATTTTTTGCTAAAGACCATAATTTTGATAGTAGTTCGATTAATGAGGAATTTGATAAACCAATATGTGTTGAAGAAATTCAGAAAGCAGTGAAAAAATTAAAAACAAACAAAGCATATGGTCAGGATTGTCTTTTAAATGAGTATTTTATTGAAGCAGCTGATATTTTGTTGCCATATATTTGTGATATTTTTAATATTATTTTAGATTCAGGTATATTTCCAGAGCAGTGGAGACAAGGGATTATTATTCCATTACATAAAAAGGGAGATAAAAACGATGCAAGTAATTATAGAGGCATTACTTTGTTAAGTTGTTTATCTAAATTATTCACTTCAGTCTTAAATAATAGAATAGTATCTTTTTGTGAAGAAAATCATTGTATATCTGATGCACAATTTGGTTTTAAGAAAGGTAGTTCAACGATTGATGCTATATTTGCATTAAATACATTAATTGAACATTATTTGAATAAAAATAAGAGACTGTAAAAAAATTTTTTTTTAAATTATGGTTCAAAATATTTAAGTCTGGTATTCAGGGAAAAGTTTTGAGAATAATTAAAGACATGTATGATGTTGTGAAATCATGTGTAAAGCACTGCAATTCCTTCTCTGATTTTTTCGAGTATTCGGTTGGTTTAAGACAAGGAGAGATAATGTCACCAGTATTAGTGTCACTTTTTTTGGAAGATTTAGAACTGTTTTTGCAAGATGATATTAATAGTGGGTTGTCAGTTGATGATATTGTAATAACCTTATTATTGTTCGCGGACGACATGGCTATTTTTGGAAAAACGCCGGAAGAATTACAGAATAAATTAGATTTGCTATACGGTTATTGTAATAAATGGGGTATTGAAGTAAATGTTCTTAAGACTAAAGTTATGGTGTTCAGGAAACGGGGAGGGCTGAAACGGGGTGAAAATTGGACATATAATGATACAGTGTTAGAAGTTGTTGATAAATTCAATTATTTAGGTACATTATTTTGGTACACTGGAAATTTTGCCATGAATAACGAATTTTAAAAGGTGTAAAGAAATAGAAAGATTGCATTTAAAGTTTTGTAAACGCATATTAAAAGTACCTTTAAAATCTAGTAATGCTGCAATTTATGACGAATTAGAACGGTACCCATTATATGTCACTCATTTATGTAGAATAATCAAATATTGGTGTAAAATTGTCCAATCAGATAATATAATACTAGATAGACTGTATAAGTTAGCCTTACAAGATTGTATTTTAGGTTATACAAATTGGGTTAGCAGGGTTAAAAATATATTAAATGATTATGGTTTTTCAGAAATGTTTTTTAATATCAGTACCGGTTTGATTGATATTAAATCTTTTAATATACATTTTAAACAGCGTGTTATTGACTGCTTTAAACAAGAATGGTTTGGAAATGTAAATAGAAACAGCATCTTAGAAGAATATAAGCATTTTAAGATTAACTTTGTATATGAAAATTATCTTGATTTAGTTCATTATGACCTTAGGTTTCATATTACGAGATTACGTATCTCAGCACACAAATTGAGAATTCAAACCGGAAGATTTGGTGAAAATAGGATACCAAGAAATGAAAGAATTTGTTTATATTGTGAACTACATGATATTGAAGACACATATCATTTTGTTTGTATTTGTTCATGTTATAGTATTTTAAGGGTAAAATATTTAGACAGATATTTTTATGTAAAACCATCAGTTTTCAAATTTCATGCATTGTTACAAAGTCAAGATAGGAAGACTCTTTTCAACTTAGCGTGTTTTATTAGGGAAGCTTTTAAATGTAGGGAAAATATAAATGTAGTTAGCCAATAGTGTATTATTATTACGTTATCCAGCGTTCATTCTTTTGTTATTTTGAGTATGTTCTTCTACTCTCCTTATACATGTTTTGAAAATTTAAAAAAAAAAATTGTACATGCTTATGTCATTATCACGTGAGAACATTATTTGTGTTGTTTATTTATATAGACGATGTACTATGTACAAGTCGGAAATAAAAGTATGTTCTGTTCTGTTCTGTTCCTAATATCTTTCTTAAAAATTTACAATGTATAATATCAAGGCTTTTACAATCGTGATATCCAAATATTTCCGCACCGTAGTGTAGAATAGATCCTACCAGTGAGTCGAACAGTTTACATTTATCTTTAATAGTAAGTTCAAGTTGATTATATGTTATAAATAAATTATGCATTTTTTAACGGCTATATATTTTTGCGTTCTATACCAGCCACCGTTTTTATATAAAGTAATTCCAAGATATTTAAAAGAATCAGTTATATCTAGGGTAATATTATTATACTTCAGGTTAACTTGTGATGGTCTTCCTTTTTCAAATATCATGATTTTAGTTTTTTTCGTATTTAGTTTAAGACCCCATTTGCAACAATAAGTATGTAAATCGTTGAGTAATGATTGTAGAGCTTCAGGTGTATGGGCAAAAATTACCGCGTCGTCCGCAAATAGGAGAAGACATAATTTTACATCATCTATTGTAAAAAGGTTATTGATATCAGTATTTAAGTTTGATGTAATATCGTTGAGGAAAAATAAAAATAATATCGTGGAGCAGGGGTCCCCTTGCTTCACACCGATATTGGATTCAAAAAATGATGAAATGTTTGACTTATATCTTACACACGCCTTTACAGTATTGTACATGCCTTTTAAAGCTTTTACAAAAATCGAAGATAAATTTTCATTTATTAGTTTACGGAATAAGTAACTTCTGTCTATCCTATCGAAACATTTTTCGAAATCTACAAATGCACAAAAAAGTTTCTTTTTACTTGCTAAAGTTTTTGCTATTATTGAATGTAAAATAAAAATACAATCTATGGTAGACTTTTCTTTTTGAAATCCAAATTGATTTTTAATGATTTTTTCATGTTTATTGCTCCATTTTGTTAATCTGTTTAGTAAAACTTGTGAATAGATTTTAGATAAAATGTTAATGAGTGTTATTCCTCTATAATTTTTGGCTTCGTTTATTTCTCCACCTTTAAAGATAGGATATATTATTCCTTCTCCAAAACATGTAGGATATTCACCATTTTTAAAAAGTCGGTTAAATAAATTAAGAATAAACTGTGACGTATCATTAAATGAATGTTTATACATTTCTGCGCTTATTTGGTCTAATCCTGAGCTTTTATTATTCTTTTGTGAAAAAATTGCATACTTTAATTCAATATTGTAATTTCTGCATCTAGATCATCATCATATACTTCATCAAAATCATCATCATCATCATCATCATCATCATTTTGTCTTAAGCTGGTTTCGCTATCAATATCTGTGCTGTACAGTATTTTGAAGTGTTCATATAGGTCTGATTTACTAAGTTTAGTTAATTCGTGTTTTTCCTTGTTCATGAATAAATGTTTATTTTTGTGTTTGGTTTGATTATAATGTTTTTTTCTTTTGAGAAATTCTTTTTTTAAATTACCATTGTTTTTATCCCTGTTAAATGCATTCCTTGCTTTCGTGAACTGTTTCCTGGCTGTATAACAATCGTCATTAAACCACGGCTTTTTGTTTGAATTGACTTTTTTGGTTTGTGATGAGTATTTTTCTTGACTAAATGTTTTAAAAGAACATTCTTGTAAAATTGAGATAAAATCATTTGTTAACTTGTCAATATTATCAACACTTTCAATTTGTTCAGCGAGAGATAAAAGGTCACTGTTTTTTGAAGATAATAAATGTTGAAATTCATTTACTTTACATCCCATAAAGTCATCTAGTGTCATAGTGCACACGGCATATAACACTTAAAAAGTCACGTGACTATCTTCAAGCGTCGAGATAAGGGGCCCCACACAGGGAAATAATGGATACCGAAGCCGCACTAAGCCGAGCAGTTGTAGGGGCAGGGTATGATTGAAATGTGTGTTGTTGTTTTTTTTGCATTTATTAATTACATATACCGTATTTTATTATTTGATATTATGCCTGTTTCAATATGATACATAATTAGGGTTTTGGTTAAGGTAGCGACATTGGGTAATAACGGTAAAATACATCAAAATGGGTTTTTAACGGAATAAAATACTTCACACCTTCTTCTAATGATCTTTCAACCGGTCATTACCATTGTATCTTTTCAATAGTATTTAATATACTCAACATCTTAAAGTATTTGTCCTTTTATTTGAATATCGAAATGAACTTCATTTTTTTTCATTTCACTTTATCAGTACAATTGTTTCCAAATTTACATTAAGAAAAATATATGAATATTTTTCGTTCTTGAGAATGTTATATTGATTTTTAACCTGCAATTGTTGGTTCGATTAAACTTTCGCGAAAATAAGGCTTTTGTATTATTTCATCTATTGTCTTTTACGTTGTACATCTTAAAAAATAATAATGATTATAAACATCAACATTAAAAGAAAATGATTGATTTTTTAAATTACTTTATGGGCATGGTCCGTAATAGTTTGTCGAAAAGTCCTTTGTCATTGTAAAATTATTGCGCGTGTATGACGGCTACATGCGGTCTCTTAGAGACCCAAATAGTAACAAATTAGAGGCCCGTTAGTTGTCAAAATGTAGCCAGTTACACTGGGGACAGGAAGTCTATTACGTAATATACTAGGTGACAGCTCGGGCCCCGAGTCCAGTAAACTGTGTGATATATGACCAAACGGCACACGGTAATAAAAGCACACGTGCAGTACACACAGGAAACCAGTTTTCAGGGACACTGATTAACCCGACCCAGACAAATCAAGTCATAATCTATATAGACAATATTTTTAAACACAAAGTTTTTGTATTGTATTGTTGCAAAAGTAGTAAACAAAACTTTATATATGCCAATACGTTTCAATAAGGTTATTTTCAGTTAAAAGTATTCCCTCGCAATGGCTTTATTTTTATAAGCTTTTATTTGCAATTATATTTACACATACAAACTTTTAAATGAAAATAAACGTTTGTTTTTTTTGCTTGATTGGATTGTATTTTAAGTTAAAGCTTGTGTTCGCAAATATAATGATCATTCAGACTACTTTGATATCACGGTCAGTTTGTTGCAAGGAGAGGTCATGTCTCCGAAATTATTCGCTCTTTTTATCGAAGATTTGGAACTATCACGCTTGGACTCGCCAGAAAATGGTTTACATTTTGATGACCTTATCATTATTTCACTGTACTTTGCAGATGATATGATTATTTTTGGAAAGTCTCCTTCGGAATTACAACATAATCTGGATAGTTTATATGAATACTGTTATAAATGGAATTTAGAGGTTAATACTGACAACACTAAAGTAATGGTATTTCGTAAACGTGGTCCTATAAAAGGAAATGAATGTTTTACATACGACGGTCAAATATTAGAAATAGTTAATGATTTCAATTATCTGGGCACAGTGTTCAATTATACTGGTAGTTTTAATCTTAATCAGGAATTTTTGATAGGGAAAGGACTTAAAGCTTTAAGTTGTCTATTTTACAATACTAAAGATTTTAATTTAAAACCTAGCACTATGATGCATTTGTTCGATTCCTTTGTTGGTTCGATTTTACAATACAACGCTGAAGTATGGGGGAATACTAAATCGAAAAATATGGAAACTTTACATTTAAAATTTTGCAAAAGATTACTCGGAGTAAAAAGAACTACATGTTCAGCGGCAGTGTACGGGGAATTAGGAAGATATCCACTTTATATAGCTCGATATGTGAAAATCGTCAAATACTGGTTTTAGCTTTTATATACTGATAATATAATTCTGGAGAAAATGTACACATGCATGTTATATGATTGTAATAGAGGTAAAGTAAACTGGTTATCAAATGCTAAAAAACTGTTTGATAATTTTGGGTTTAGCAATGTTTTTATTGATCCATATTCAGTAAATCCAAATGACTTTTGTAATTTATTTAAAAAGAGAATAATCGATTGTTTTGTTCAAAAGTGGAATAACAATTTGTCTATAAGTAGTGTACTATTTACGTATAAACATTTTAAAACAGTATTTACCTTTGAGAAATACCTTGATATAGTACCAAACAAACTTAGATATTTTCTCTCCAGATTACGTTTATCATCACATCCTTTAAGAATTGAGTCAGGTAGATACGGTAGGAATAGAATTTCTAGACACCTTCGATATTGTATGTTTTGTAATAAGAATGATCTCGAAGATGAGTACCATTTCATTTTTGTTTGCACAGCCTACAAAGAAATTAGAAAGGCAGCTCTCTTCCTCTCTTTCTCCCCTCTCTCTCTCTCTCTCTCTCTCTCTCTCTCTCATGCGTATATATAAACAGTTCATTCATCTTCTTTACAAAATACAATTAAATGATTTATATAACGGTCATTAACATTTAATACACATAAGCTGTATGAAATTGATTTTGACCCAATTATTGAACCAATAAAAGTTTTTGTATAGTTTTCTGCATGATTGTCAGTTGGCAGATAACACTTTAGTAGACAAAAATACCCTGTTGAAAAAGAAATCAGTAGATCGTCGATCGAGAGATGGTATTTTGCCAAAATTGGTCAAATAAGCTGCAGGCATGTGTTATTTCTAGAAAGCCCTGAAATTAATTTAGTGAATACTTGACCCATAGTTGCAATATATACGTAAGCTACATAATCATATAAATCGAGTCCCACTCGTGGAACTTTTATTATTATTTCCTTATTTTTAGCTTCTATTACACCATTGTCCCTTTTCTTTATTTTCACTGGCTAGCATATCTACAGTTCTTAAATTAATCGAAACAACATATCGTTTAATATGGCGTGAAAAACTCGAATTCTTATTATAACAGTTTTACTCTCTACAATTGCCATTCCTTAACTTTGGTATCTTTGCTTAATGATACCTTATAACTGAATTATTTGTTGTTTTACTAAAATGTCGTGTTTTAGCTGACATAGTTATTCTGTATTTATGTTATTATGGTCACGCGATAAACTGGCCGTGATAGCATTATATAGCACATATATTTACAAATAGTAGTCGGCCAATTTATTGTATTCGAGCAATATTATGGTTTTACGTTATAAATGGTGACATTGAGGATATGTTTCATTTTTGTGTGTTTGTAGAGCATATAGTGATATCCGTAATTCATATTTGAAAAGACAATACTATGTTAAGCCTAGTTTTTATAAAAATACTGAACACATGAAAACAAGAAAACTTTCCTGAACTAAATTAAAACCCGCTTTCATTTTTAGAATCACCTTTATATGAAGTAATTGATAAAGCGTACTTAAATGTCATTTCCATTCTCATGTTTTATGCTTTAAAAGGGTATGGTCATTATATGACTTACTGTTGTTATTATTATCATTTGAGCTGTATTTTGTTTTAATTCATCTTTAGTATTTGTTCTATGTTTGTAATGTGAATGAATTGTGATCTTTGCAGCACACGTTTCATTCTCACATTGTCCTCTATTCATATATATACTTTGTACTTTTTCTTTTGTTTAACATGTTAACTAACTCTCTCTCTCTCTCTCTCTCTCTCTCTCTCTCTCTTGTAAATAGCTGTTGCCAATCATGTCATTTTTATTGAACAGGGTTGCTTGCAACCCTGTTCTATGGAAGCAACAATTTTGTACTACACAACATTCAGATTTCCCGCTTGTTTACTACGCGGAAAAAATAGTTCCAAATTCTTCTTCCTTTATAATTTCTCAATGATGATTAATTCTTTGTTTATTTCAATACGGCTGCATTATGTATATCAATGCTAAATTAAAATGTGTTTGAAATTGGTGCTGGGATTCACAATTAATAAATTGTAATAAAAAATTAATGCGCAAAGTGGCACAAATCGCAGCAAAATTCGGAGATTTTTCAGGTCAGCATCCCTTACAGGGCGCGTAAGTCTCGTTTACTTTCACTTTTGAAATTCCACTTCCGGGTACATCGGCAGACGATGGTATACTGTTTCGCCTACGGATGTTCCCACCGAACCGGCGGAAAACAGACCTGTAGTCTGTTTCGCTTCCCCACGAACGTGAAGGAAAGGAAAAAAATGGGTCGACCGCTGTAGGTATGGCGATGATCTAACAATATTTAACGTTTAGATTTCAGTGTTTAAATAAAGCAGCCCTATTTCGGTGGTGACTATTGCTTCGGATATTTTAAAAAGTTTATGAATTTTCGTGGTTTTAATGATTTTTATCATAATAAACCTATATTGAGGGGGAAAATATGTTTCTAAATTTAGTTTTGTCCATATCTGACCAAATAAAACACTTTATTTCTATCGTATTTATAAATGTCGCCCTATTTCGGAAATGGAACAGTACTTCGGATATTTCTCTCAAATGACTCTGATATTATCCAAAATGGATATTATAACTATTATTATCGTTAACCAAAGGATTTGAAAATTATTTCAACGAGAGTATTTAAGACAGCGGTTATTAGCATATTTAAAATATGCAAGTGAATGTAAATACCCCAAGTATATAAGCATATCAATATACATACCTTTACATTTAAATTTAAAGCTATGAAGATCAACATGTAGAATCCATTCATTACATGTATTAAACATCACCCATGCAGTGATGAAACTTAATGGTTTTTTGCGAAAATGACATGGCACTAAATAAGCAGTGCTTTTGCTTATACATATGTAATCATACTATGAAATGTTGATTCATCATTGTATGAACTATTTTTGTTGGACCTTTTCAGACGTGCAGACAGGGAGGTCAACAACAATGACCGAATTTGCAGCTGTCACTTCATTGATGGCAAGAAGGAAAATGGACCAACCATTTTCACATTCAGCAAAAATGTTGGCAGCTTTCCAGAGATACCCACACCACAAAGGTATACATGAATAAGAATGTTTTATTATTTTCAACCAGAAATAATTGTCTAACAAAATATTATAATAATATTATCATTCCAAATAGAACTTTATAAAAGCAAATGTTTAAACTGATGAACCTCGCACTCAGTTCCAGAAAATGATTGACACAGTGTCAGGTAAATGAGACTGCATGGGTTAGGTATCATGTCACATATCTCTTGTGGCAACACTATATCACAGTAATAATCTGTCTCAATAGGACTTCATATTATTGACTAACTCCTAGTTTCAACTAGACTGAATCTTCAAATGACTGAAATATTGTTGCTTGGAAGTTAAACCTGAGAAACAAAACTGATTGAAGCAGAATAAAGGTACTTACCAATATTGCTGTAGGCATAATATTTGCACTAGCTAGCAGGATATTGGCTTTACAAAATGATTTTTGATTTGTAAAGTTTCCAGACAGCACTCATTTAATTGAAATATGTTTTTAGTACACACACCACATGTTGTAATTAATATTTCAATAAAAAAGGCAAAGTTTACAAAAGCTCAAAACCATCATCCCTTTTACAAAAACAGCTTTTAGGTTTTTATTTATCAAAATGATATTACAGTGACTGCTTCTTTCCAATATAGACGAAAAAGACAAAAGGTAGAGTCAGTTAGTGAGGTAGTGTCCACAACTGAGGAACATGGAGCTATAGGGGATGGAGCTTCAGCTCTTGATCACAGCTACCATCTACAAATTCCTGACTGTGAGGATACTGATGGAGAACACACAGTACAAGTGAAATCTGGTATATATGAATAAATATAATAAACTTGTTTATGCAAAAATCATTCCTTTTATATTTAACTTGATCACTTGCTGTCCGACTGAATTAAGGAAAAAAGCATCTTAAGAAAGTTAATAAAATCTTCAGTTATTGAGTTGAAAGAGCAGTTGCTTGAAGTAGGTTTATGTTGAATACCCTTATTAAGAATATATTATGAAGCTGGAAATTTGGCTTTGCGCAGCCGGGGATTGAACTTGGGTCTCTGGATAACAGGTCCAACATTATAACCACAAAATGACCACAATCTCATGTTCATTTGACTTAAAAATTAAACACAAGATGCAAGAACTACTCTGTGCCGAAGTACATGGTGACTTAAAGGGTCTCCAAATGCCAAATTATAATCTGCCCAAAATATCTTTATGATAGGGATTTTAACCATTAACTGTTTTTTTAGTTCAAGACCTGGAAATGGAAATAGCTGGTCTGGAAAGAGAAGTAGAAATGTTACGGCTACGAAAACCAAAAATGAAGTTACAGGACATCATTCAAGACACAGATAAGGTTAGCCTCTATATAATTATTCAATGCTAATTTCCTCCCCATCTAAAGCAAATATATTTCTGGTAAATATGATGATTTTTAACGATATGAAGGAAAATGTATTGTTTTGCATTAATAATTTCCTGTATCTGCCATAAGTACAAACACACTTTTGGGCAATGGTAGATATACTAATCAAATCGTCATATAGAGGCAGATCCAGAGGGGGGTACCGTGGGTCCTGACCACACCAGAGAATTGGCTAATATGCCTTAATCATGCATAAAATAGTGGGGAAAAGGGGCATCACCCCCCTGGAATTTGGCATCCCCTCCTCGTACTGTGATTTTCAGGTGTGGTCTCCCCCATCCCCCATGTACAGTTAGTGAATTTCATACTTAGAACTGGGCATGGTAATTATCCCTTTCAGCCCCCCCCCCCCTCCAAAAAAACAACAACAAACAAACAAACAAATTTCTGGGTCCACACATCTACGATTTGTCTTCATCATATCAACAAAATGCTTTTGTTGTATTCAAAGATGTTGCTGTATACTTCCTTCCCAGCGGATGTTTTCAACATGTTGGCAAACATGCTTAAAAGTATGGCACCTTTTAATTATTATGCTGGATGGACAGTTACCTGTTTCAGTCTAGAAGACCAACTCTTGATGGTCCTGATGAAATTAAGGTTAAACTGCAAGGACTTAGATTTAGCAGTGAGATTCAATACAAGCAGGGCAACTGTGTCAAATGTTATCAACACTTACATTTCTGTGCTGCATGAAATTTTATATGATGGTGTCTTGAAAGCTGTTGGTATCCCTAGTCAGTTGAAATGTAAGAGGTCTATGCCAAAATCTTTTGAAGACTTTAGTTCTGCCAGGATAGCTATGGATGCTACAGAGGTCTTTCAAGATGTTCCATCTGACATGAACTGTCAGTCTCTTTCATACAGTAACTACAAAAGTAGGCATACTGTCAAAGCCGTTACCTGTGTCGCTCCTAATGCAGCATTAGTATATTGTTCTGATTTGTATCCAGGGTCAACATCAGATGCAGCCATTGTAGAACACTCTAGGTTACTTGACCAGTTACAGCCAGGCGACATGATATTGGCTGACAAAGGTTTCAATATATTTGACAAACTGCCTGTTGACGTTTCACTAAATATTCCTCCTTTCATGTCAAGCAAAGGTCATTTTACCAAAGAGGAGGCAGAACTTTGTATTTTGTAACTACCCTTGATTAGATATTCAGTTATAAGTACAAAGCCCACAAGTGCATATATTAGGTGTGTCATGCTTGCATCAATTTTCATTGATGTATGGCCTTTTGTCATTTTTCTGTAGAACTGTTTTTAGCCAATCATGGTGAGCTTTTGTGATCGCCTTTTGTCTGTCGTCCGTGCGTGCATGCGTGCGTGCGTCCATCATCAACAATTTCTTTAAACAACATCTCCTTCTAAACTACTTACTGGATTGTGATAATAAAACTTCACAGGAATGTTCATTATGGGGCCCTTTACCAAAGTTGTTAAAATTATTTTGATTGGTCAGAAATCTAGGTCACAAGAGCTAAAAATAGATTTTAAAAACGAAAATTTTAAAAATCTTCTTCTCCGAAACCACAAGGCCTAGCTTTTGATTTTTGGTATGTAGCATGATCTTATGACTCTCTACCAAGATTGTTCAAATTATGACCCTGGGGTCAAAATTGGCCCGCCCCAGGGGTCACTTGATATAACATAGGCTAATATAGGAAAAACTTGAAAAAAATCTTCTTCTCCGAAACCACAAGGCCTAGCCTTTTGATTTTTGGTATGTAGCATGATCTTATGACTCTCTTCTAAGATTGTTAAAAATTATGACCCTGGGGTCAAAATTGGCCCGCCCCAGGGGTCACTTGATTTAACATAGGCTAATATAGGAAAAACTTGAAAAATCTTCTTCTCAGAAACCACAAGGCCTGGAGTTTAGATATTTGGTATGTAGCATGATCTTATGACTCTCTACCAAGATTGTAAAAATTATGACCCTGGGGTCAAAATTGGCCCCGCCCCAGGGGTCACTTGATTTAACAAAGGCTAATATAGGAAAAAAACTTGAAAATCTTCTTCTCAGAAACCACAAGGCTGAGTTAGTATTTGGTTGTAGCATGTCTTGATCTCTACCAAGTTGTTAAATATGACCCTGGGGTCAAAATTGGCCCGCCACAGGGGTCACTTGATTTAACATAGGCTAATATAGGAAAAACTTGAAAAAATCTTCTTCTCAGAAACCACAAGGCCTGGGGTTTAGATATTTGGTATGTAGCATTGTCTACTGAGTCTCTACAATGTTTTTACAAATCATGACCATTGGGTCAAATTTGGCCCCACCAAAGGGGTCCCTGATTTTACATAGGCTAATATAGGAAAAATCTTGAAAAATTTTCTCAGAAACCACAAGGCCTGGTGTTTAGATATTTGGTGTGTAGCATTGTCTAGTGGATCTCTTCTACGTTTGTTCAAGTCATGGCCCTGGGGTCAAAATTGGCCCCACCCCAGGGGTCACTTGATTTAACATGGACTAATATAGGAGAAACCTGAAAAATCTTCTCAGAAATCACAAAGCCTGGAGTTTAGATATTTGGT
>CM037784.1:146841-191023 GCA_021229015.1 Solen grandis | reverse complement strand
GGAAACAAAATTGATTAAATATTTTCTATTAGGTACCTAGAAATGCAGGAAATAGTTTAATAAGGTATATAATATGCAAAGGTCAAACATTCTGTTTCTTAAATATCACAATTTGAAGAATACAAACTGATTTACCATTGCTTAAAAAAAAAATCAAACTTTGGACTGTCGTTAAATGACCAAATCAAGTCCGACCTTCAAAAACTAAAACTGGAAAGAACTCTTCAAGAACTAAAACTTTTCATATACTCTCGATAAAATAGTTTCAGCTTTGTAGCTATTTGGGCCGAAGAAAAAAGCAATTTTCGAATATGACTATGACCTTTGCATTTTTTAATTGTGAGGCCCTTTCAAACATAACACTTCATAACATGTGAAAATTCCATGAAGAATGAACAAAAACTTAAGCCAGGAGCGATAAAAAACATATTTTTCAAATTTTATTTTTTCCTAAATTTTAGTGAAGTTTGACCGTTTCTAGAAGACAAACCATGCACTTCTTAAATTCGCCACCCCATAAATTTTGTGCGTATATGTCTTGCAAATCGTATGCAGCAAGCAGATTTCTTCTATCTGATCTCTAACATAAAGGGGTAGGTTTTTCATAGACCTACCCGCATCTTCAGCACCCTATGACGTCCTGTGACGTCAGAGCTAAAAATATTGAAACATGGTGTTCGCGCTCTACAGCCGCCGTTTATGGTCGGATTTTCTTCAAATTTTCACAGATGGTACACCTTGAAACTAAGGTGTGCATATCCTGCCAGCTAACCGAAATTCCGAAAAACCGAAGTTCTGTGGCTGAAATAAGATTCGAACATAGGACCAAAAATTTCATTTTAGGATTGAAGAGCTTCAGGATGAGATAGAAAGTTGAAACTTACACAGTTTGCAGTTCTGCACCATTTCTACAAATATTTTGAATCGTGACGTCATTGGACGTCATAAGCATACCACTTAATTTTAATTTGGGGCAATGATTTCGACATGATGCCAGTTGTTCAGAATAATGAAAATTTCAGAGTTATTGCAGTAAAGTGTGCGCTTTAGAGCAACAGCATTTTCAGCACCCTATGACGTCACGTGACGTCAGAGCTAAAATAGTGAAAAATGGTATTCGCGCTCTACAGCCGCCATTTGTGATCAGATTTTCTTCAAATTTTTACAGACGGTACATCTTGAAACTAAGGTGTGAATATTTTGTCAGCTAACCTTAATTCCGAAAAACCGAAGTATTGTGGCTGAAGCAAGATTCGAACATAGGACCTTTAAACAAGAAATCAAGTTTGCAGTCATGTCCTGACGTCATATAACATCATGTTACGTCACAGACTAATACTAAGTTCTTATCATTTGCACTAATTTCGGAATATAATGTCAATTGTTTAGCATGAACATGAAATACTACCAGAGGTGAATCATTACATGAAACTTCTATTTCCTGCTTTTTGCATTAACACAGCTTGCAGAAAGTCCTATCATTCGTTTTCACGAATGACATCTAGTTAGGACTTTCTGCCTAAAGCAGAAAGTCCTATTGGGTTTGTACTGTTTATTCTTCTTCTTCTTATTATTATTCTTTTTTTCTTCCTAACTAAACGCTTATTTTTCTATGTTGCAATACTCCTAGGACGATAAAATTTTTATGACTTATTAGCCACGTCAGGAAATTTTGATTTCTATGATTTTCATATGCCTATGACGTCATATGACGTCACATTTGAAATATGCTACAAAAGTTTGTACGCGGTCTACAGCCATTGTTTGTGAACCGATTTTCATCAAATTTTCACAGATTGTGTATATTAAGTTCTAGTTGTGCATCCCGGTGTCCGTTTTTCAAAATTCGAAAAGTCCATGGTTCTATAGCGAATCCAAGATTCGAACCAAGGTCGTAAATTTTTAAATGCTTATAAAATCTGTCCTATTTAAGAAAGAAAGTTGATATTTAGTCAGTATATAGGTCTCTAGAAGTTTTAAAAATTTTGTGAAAATATTTGTCATATGACGTCACGTGACGTCATTATATGATAATGTATTTCTATTTTTGAAATTGTCGAAAGGCAATGAAAATTTAAAGACACATGCTTCAAACGCTGAAATTTTGATTTCTATGATTTTCATATGCCTATGACGTCATATGACGTCACATTTGAAATATGCTACAAAAGTTTGTACGCGGTCTACAGCCATTGTTTGTGAACCGATTTTCATCAAATTTTCACAGATTGTGTATATTAAGTTCTAGTTGTGCATCCCGGTGTCCGTTTTTCAAAATTCGAAAAGTCCATGGTTCTATAGCGAATCCAAGATTCGAACCAAGGTCGTAAATTTTTAAATGCTTATAAAATCGGTCCTTTTTGAGATAGAAAAGTGATATTTGGTCAGTATATAGGTCCCTAAGAGTCTTAAACATTTTGTGAAAATAAATGTCATATGACGTCACGTGACGTCATTATATGATAATGTATTTCTAATATTAACAAGAGTATTTCTATATATTGAATTGTCGAAGGGCAATGAAAATTTAATGACAAATGATTCAGACACTGAAATTTCGATTTCAATAATTTTCAGAAGCCTATGACGTCATATGACGTCACATTTGAAATTGACTACGAAAGTTTGTACACGGTCCAGAGCCATTATTAATGGGCCGATTTTCATCAAATTTGCACAGAATGTGTATATTACGTTCTTATTGTGTATACCGGTGTCCGGTTTTTCAAAATTCGAAAAGTCCAAGCATCTATGGCGGATCCAATATTCGAACCAAGGACGTCAATTTTTAAATGCTTATAAAAACTGTCCTATTTGAGATAGAAAGTTGAAATTTTGTCAGTTAGTAGGTCTCTGGGAGTCTTAACAATTATGTGAAAATAAACGTCATATGACGTCACGTGACGTCATTTTTTATTATTATTATTCTTTTCTTAAAATTTTTTAATATTTGCAATAGTCCTAGGAGATGAAATTTTTATGGGTTATTAGTCACGTGAGGAAATTTTGATTTCAATGATTGTCAGCACGCTATGACGTCACATAACGTCACAGCTAAAAATAGTGAAAAATGGTGTTCGCGCTCTACAGCCGTCATTTATGGTCGGATTTTCTTAAAATTTTCACAAATGGTACATCTTGAAAGTAAGGTGTACATATCCTGTCAGCTAACCGAAATTCCGAAAGACCGAAGTTCTGTGGCTAAAATAAGATTCGAACATAGGACCGAAAATTTCATTTTAGCATTAAAGAGCTTCAGGATGAAATAGAAAGTTGAAACTTACACAGTTTGCAGTTCTTCAGAATTTCTTAATATATTTTGAGTCGTGACGTCATATGACGTCATGTGACGTCATAAGCATACATCTTAATTTTAATTTGGGGCAATGATTTCGACATGATGCCAGTTGTTCAGAATAATGAAAATTTCAGAGTTATGACAGAAATAGATGCGCTTTTGAAAAAAAAGCATCATCAGCACCCTATGACGTCATGTGACGTCAGAGCTAAAAATAGTGAAAAATGGTGTTCACGCTCTACAGCCGCCATTTATGGTCGAATTTTCTTCAAATTTTCACAGATGGTATATCTTGAAACTAAGATATGTATATCCTTTAAGCTAACCGAAATTCCGAAAGACCGAAGTTCTGTGGCTGAAATAAGATTCGAATTTCATTTTAGGATTAAAGAGCTTCAGAATGAGATAGAAAGTTGAAACTTACACAGTTTGCAGTTCTGCAGAATTTCTACAAATATTTTGAGTCGTGACGTCATTTTTTTTTTTTTATGATGCCAGTTGTTCAGAATAAGGAAAATTTCAGAGTTATAACAGTAAAGTATACATTTTTGAGCAAAAACATTTTCAGCACCATATGACGTCATGTGACGTTAGAGCTAAAAATAGTGAAAAATGGTGTTCACGCTCTACAGCCGCCATTTATGGTCGGATTTTCTTAAAATTTCACAGATTTTACATCTTGAAACTAAGGTGTGCATATCCTGTCAGCTAACCGAAATTCCGAAAGACCGAAGTTCTGTGGCTGAAATAAGATTCGAACATAGGACCAAAAATTTCATTTTAGGATTGAAGAGCTTCAGGATGAGATAGAAAGTTGAAACTTACACAGTTTGCAGTTCTGCAGCATTTCTACAAATATTTTGAATCGTGACGTCATTGGACGTCATAAGCATACCACTTAATTTTAATTTGGGGCAATGATTTCGACATGATGCCAGTTGTTCAGAATAATGAAAATTTCAGAGTTATTGCAGTAAAGTGTGCGCTTTTTAGCAACAGCATTTTCAGCACCCTATGACGTCACGTGACGTCAGAGCTAAAATAGTGAAAAATGGTATTCGCGCTCTACAGCCGCCATTTGTGATCAGATTTTCTTCAAATTTTTACAGACGGTACATCTTGAAACTAAGGTGTGAATATTTTGTCAGCTAACCTTAATTCCGAAAAACCGAAGTATTGTGGCTGAAGCAAGATTTGAACATAGGACCTTTAAACTAGAAATCAAGTTTGCAGTCATGTCCTGACGTCATATAACATCATGTTACGTCACAGACTAATACTAAGTTCTTATCATTTGCACTAATTTCGGAATATAATGTCAATTGTTTAGCATGAACATGAAATACTACCAGAGGTGAATCATTACATGAAACTTCTATTTCCTGCTTTTTGCATTAACACAGCTTGCAGAAAGTCCTATCATTCGTTTTCACGAATGACATCTAGTTATTATTATTCTTTTTTTCTTCCTAACTAAACGCTTATTTTTCTATGTTGCAATACTCCTAGGACGATGAAATTTTTATGACTTTTTAGACACGTGAGGAAATTTTGATTTCTATGATTTTCATATGCCTATGACGTCATATGACGTCACATTTGAAATATGCTACAAAAGTTTGTACGCGGTCTACAGCCATTGTTTGTGAACCGATTTTCATCAAAATTTCACAGAATGTGTATGTTAGGCTCTAGTTGTGCATCCCGGTGTCCGTTTTTCCAAATTCGAAAAGGCAAAAGTGTCATGGCGAATCCAAGATTCGAACTAATGACGTCAAATTTCAAATGCGTATAAAATCGCTTCCAGAAGAGCAAGAAAGCTGATATTTGGACTGAATATTAATCTCTAGGTCTTCTTTATATTCTGAAAAGATGAACACCAAATGACGTCACATGACGTCACAATGCTATTAAAACTTTCGTATTAAAACTTAACGGTTTTTAAGCCCTGTATGCTTCATTTTTTGTAGGATTTGCTTGAAATTTTGTCTGAAGATGCAGTATTAGATTCTATGGAGCCATGTCACTTTCGTTTCCGGCAAATCCCAAAGGTCAAGGTCATATATCAATTATCGGCTTTTTCTTCGGCCTTGAATATCTCAAAAACGGTAAATATTCTATCGAGACACTATGCGTATAATTTGTAGTGCTTAGAAATACCATTCAGATGATATTTAGTTTTTGATGATCGGGGTTGAATTGGTTGAGTTATGGCAGAAAAATGAAAATTTGGTAACCCCCAGTGTGTTTAACAGTTTATACCTCGAAAACTTTTGATTTTTGAAAATATGATGATGAATATTATTTGTAGAGCAATGTTTGGCCGTTCTTTTGATGCCCAAACTTTAATGATTGGCCAAATATTGATGGAGTAATGGGAAAAAAACGAAATTCGTATTATTATTCTTTTTTTCTTCCTAACTAAACGCTTATTTTTCTATGTTGCAATACTCCTAGGACGATGAAATTTTTATGACTTTTTAGACACGTGAGGAAATTTTGATTTCTATGATTTTCATATGCCTATGACGTCATATGACGTCACATTTGAAATATGCTACAAAAGTTTGTACGCGGTCTACAGCCATTGTTTGTGAACCGATTTTCATCAAAATTTCACAGAATGTGTATGTTAGGCTCTAGTTGTGCATCCCGGTGTCCGTTTTTCCAAATTCGAAAAGGCAAAAGTGTCATGGCGAATCCAAGATTCGAACTAATGACGTCAAATTTCAAATGCGTATAAAATCGCTTCCAGAAGAGCAAGAAAGCTGATATTTGGACTGAATATTAATCTCTAGGTCTTCTTTATATTCTGAAAAGATGAACACCAAATGACGTCACATGACGTCACAATGCTATTAAAACTTTCGTATTAAAACTTAACGGTTTTTAAGCCCTGTATGTTTCATTTTTTTGTAGGATTTGCTTGAAATTTTGTCTGAAGATGCAGTATTAGATTCTATGGAGCCATGTCACTTTCGTTTCCGGCAAATCCCAAAGGTCAAGGTCATATATCAATTATCGGCTTTTTCTTCGGCCTTGAATATCTCAAAAACGGTAAATATTCTATCGAGACACTATGCGTATAATTTGTAGTGCTTAGAAATACCATTCAGATGATATTTAGTTTTTGATGATCGGGGTTGAATTGGTTGAGTTATGGCAGAAAAATGAAAATTTGGTAACCCCCAGTGTGTTTAACAGTTTATACCTCGAAAACTTTTGATTTTTGAAAATATGATGATGAATATTATTTGTAGAGCAATGTTTGGCCGTTCTTTTGATGCCCAAACTTTAATGATTGGCCAAATATTGATGGAGTAATGGGGAAAAAACGAAATTCGTGTATGTAGCTTTGGTGAATTTTTCATTTTTCAGGTGGTTTAAGAGCTTGTATCTCAAAAAGTATTAGTAATATTCCTAAACATAAAGCATGTGAAATGTAGAGAAGTTTTTTTTTTGGTACCTTATATTTCGAAATTGAACAAAGTATAAGAAAGTTAATCAAAAATAAGAATTTAAACATGTAGAATTTCAGCGATTCTGCCGTGTTGTCAAAGTTCCACGGCTAATACATCAAAGCTCATTAGAAATAAGTCCAAACCTTAAGCATATGAGATGTAGAGAATTTTAAGACGATTAATTTGGTACCTAGAGTTTAAAAATTACATCAAAAATACAATAAACCCAAGTGTAAGAATTTTCGAGAAATATCCTACTTTCGCTTTCACGTTAATTGAAGCATTTTCGGAAAATATGTAAGTTTATAGCTATGTATTAGTCATATAAATTGCAAAAAACTTTTTACTTATATCATATTGATATTACTAGCTAAACAAGCGTACCATTTCCGGTGGCCGAGTGATTAGAGCGTCCGCCTCGGGAGCGGAAGGTCGTGGTTCGATCCCCGACCCGACATACCAAAGTCGTAAAAAATGGTACTGTTATAGCTCCCTTGCTTGGCGCTCAGCATATAAGGGTATTTGCAGGACTGGTTAGCGCGGTATCAGGATGATGTGACTGGGTGTGGTATCATGCCACATGTCTACGGCGTGATACTGCAGTGTGGTAGTCCTATACCCGCATGAAGTAGACATCGTGACTGGCTGAATTACTGTCGGTGGGACGTTAAACCCAACAAACAAACTGATATCATATATAGCAGTGTTTACTAAACCGATCCCTACACACGAGGTGTGCACACTGGCGCATGTTGCCGTCTTTTGTAAACATTTATTAAAGTTACTTAAATAATCATGTATATAGATAAACATTTACATAAGAATGAGGAGTTTCGGAAATATTTTTTGCAAAGGGACTCCTAAGGAAAGAAAAAGATGCTAAATTAAATACTAAAATACAAGTATAGTTTATTAGGTTTAAGTCTTTTGGAGACAGTGTCTACTTGAGACAAATGTAGAGTTGTCACACTGCACAGTATCACGTCGTAGACAGTTGGCATGATACCACACCCAGTAACATTATCCGGACACCGGGCCATCAGTCCTAGAACTACCCTTATTAAGCTGAGCGCCAACCAAGGGAGCTATACCAGTACCTATGTTTACGAATTTGGGAAATATAAGTATTGAATAATTGATATAACCTTTTTAAACCACTTACAGATCATGTGTTATCTCGTTTGATTTGGTATTTCCGGGGTATTCCTAGCCTTGATATCTTCCGCTGACACCGACTTTTTTAAACGATTATTTTTTACATATTTCGTTCTTTCCTTAATGTCAATCAGTTGATATTTTCTGATTTCTCAACTAATTCAAACAAGATAAATAAATAAAAAAACAGCCATGACATAAATTGATTGAAATCTGAAAAAGAAATGAGCCGACGGTAAAAGAATGCTGACGTAACACTTATATGGCGCCATCTTCTAATATAGCAGCATAACGTAGTAATAGGGCGGGGCAAACTCTAAGTTAGTCAGTGTTAATTAAGTATAGGTTAGTGTTTTTTTTTAGTAAGCATTAAGTCCATGAAATCGGTGTGGCGCGGCAAAGCCGCGCGACCGATTTAATGGACTTAATGTTTACTAAATAACACTAACCTACTTAGTGTTTGAAATTATGTTTTGAAATTTAACGCAGTTTCACATTCCAAATATAGTATTGATTTTTTAGACTCCGCCCTATCAACCTGTTCCCGGCGTGAATTACATCACGTGACATGTAACATGTTATGTCAAAGGTCAATGCGTTGCTCTAGCTGGCTGTGTATATCTGTGTAGATCTACGCTCCAAATGAGCATTGAACCGGAAGCCGACTTTTATCTCTTCGGCAAAAAAGTGGTGATTGAAATTTGAATAAAAGATACTGTTTAGAAAGGTTCATATATCTGCACCTATATTATTTATTTTTTTTATTTAAATAACCCTTGTTTGTAAGTGTGTTTTTTTTTCTTCTCTTCTCATTATTTATATACATTTTTCAATTTGAATTTATTTAATCGGATATTTACTTCGCAAAGGAAAAGATTTTATGGCGAATCCAAGATTCGAACCATTGACGTCAACTTTCAAATGAGTATAAAATCGCTTCCTAATGAGTTAGAAAGCTGATATTTGCACAGATTATAATTCTCCAAGTGTCTTTTACATTCTGAGAAGATGAACGTCATTTGACGTCATATGACGTCATAAGATCAAAAAGAATTTCTTAGATCTATGCCTAAATTTATATATGTTATAAAGTTTCCAGGACCATGGAAATGTAATTGCATATGCGTCAAACCATGTGCTTTGGAATGCATTGAATTTCATATCCATGTGACGTTATATTACGTCAGATTTGACGTCAGGACAGGAAGATTTTACGCGGTCTATAGCCATTATTTTCTGACCAATTTTCATCAAAATTTCACAGAATGTACAAGTTACGCGTTAGTTTTGCATCCCGGTGTCCGTTTGTCTAAATTCAAAAAGTCAAAGGTTATATCGCAAATCCAAGATTCGAACTATTGACGTCAAATTTTAAATACGTATAACATCGCTTCCAGATGTATTATAAAGCTGATATTTAAACTGAAAATTAATCTTTATGACTTCTTTTTATTCCGTGAGGCAGAACGTCATTTGACGTCATATGACGTCATAAGGTAAAACAGAATTTCTAATATTTACGCGTTTATTTCTATATGTTGCAAAAGTCCCAGGAGCATGAAAATTAATGGCGTATATTTCAGATACTGAATATTTCATTTCATTGATTGTCTTATGCCTATGACGTCATATGACGTCAATATGATGTTGTCTACAAAAGATTTTTCGCGTCTACAAACATTATTTTTCGACCGTTTTTATTCAATTTTCAAAGAATGTGTAAGTTTCGTTAAAATTATGCAGCCAGGTGTCTGTCTTTCCATATTCATAAAGGCAAAGGTTCTATGGCAAATCCAATATTCGAAGCATTGACGTTAAATTTCAAATACGCATAACATCGCTTCCAGATGAGTTAGAAAGCTGAAATTTTGACTGAATATAAGGCTCTGTGTATGTTTTACCTTATAAGAAGATGAGCGTCATATGACGTCATGTGTCGATTCAAGTCCTAAACACTTTTTTTACTTTAATTAAATGGTTTTTACGGCCTATAGGCCTGATTTTTTTTTAGTTTGCATGAATTTTTTACTGAAGGCGTTGCATTAGATGCTATGGCATAATGCTACTTCCGTTTCCAAAGAAAGCAACGGTCAAGGTCATATTTCAATTATCGATATCTTTCTTCGGCCTTAAATATCTCTAAAACAATAAATATTCTATATTGACACTATGCTTATAATTTGAAGTGCTTTGAAAGACCTTTCAGCTTTTAATGATCGGGGTTGAATCAGTTGAATTATGGCTGAAATATGAAAATTCAGTTAGCCTCAATGCGTTTAACAGTTTATATCTCAAAACTTTTGATTTTCGAAAATATGAATAATATTCGTAGACCAAATGTTGGGTCGTTCTTTTGATGCTTTAAGTTTAACGATTGACCAAAAAATCATGGAGTAATGCAAATAACAAAATCCGTTTATGCTTTTTAATGATAGACCCAAATATATTGCAATCAAATTGGATGGATTTTAAAAACTAGATTACTGAAATACGTCAACTTGTAAGAAAGTGATGTCAAAATAAGAATTGATGTTTAGTTAATTTTGCCATGTAATATGAAGCTCTTACGTTTGACAAATTTAGCAGAAAGTCCTATCATTCGAACAAGATTAGATTTCTGCCTAAAGCAGAAAGTTTTGTTTGTTTATTATTATTAGGACTTTCTGCCTACAGGCAGAAAGTCATATTGGGTTTGTACTGTTTTTTTATTATTAGGACTTTCTGCCCTTTCGGCAGAAAGTCCTATTGGGTTTGTACTGTTTATTCTTCTTCTTATTAGGACTTTCTGCCCTTTCGGCAGAAAGTCCTATTGGGTTTGTACTGTTTTTTTATTATTATTATTATTATTCTTTTTTTCTTCCTAACTAAACGCTTATTTTTCTATGTTGCAATAATCCTAGGCCGATGAAATTTTTATGGCTTATTAGTCTCGTGAGGAAATTTTGATTTCTATGATTTTCATTTGACTATGACGTCATATGACGTCAAATTTGAAATATGCTACAAAAGTTTGTACGCGCCCTACAGCCATTGTTTGTCAACCGATTGTCATCATATTTTCACAGATTGTGTATATTAAGGTTAAGTTGTGCATCCCGGTGTCCGTTTTTCAAAATTCGAAAAGTCCATGGTTCTATAGCGAATCCAAGATTCGAACCAAGGTCTTAAATTTTTAAAAAACCTTTAAAATAGAAAGTTGATTTTAGTCAGTTTATAGGTCTCGAGAAGTTTTAAACATTTTGTGAAAATAAATGTCATATGACGTCACGTGACGTCATTATATGATAATGTATTTCTAATATTAACAAGAATATTTCTATATGTTGAAATTGTCGAAGGGCAATGAAAACTTAAGGACACATGCTTCAATAGCTGAACTTTTGATTTCTATGATTTTCATATGCCTATGACGTCATATGACGTCACACGTGAAATAAGCTACAAAAGATTGTACGCCGTCCAGAGCCATTATTAATGAACCGATTTTCATCAAATTTTCACAGAATGTGTATATTAAGTTCTAGTTGTGCATCCCTGTGTCCGTTTCTCAAAATTCGAAATTGCAAAGGTTCTATAGCGAATCCAAGATTCGAACCAAGGTCGTAAATTTTCAAATGCTTATAAAATCAGTCCTATTTGAGATAAAAAGTTGATATTTGGTCAGTATGTAGGTCTCTCGGAGTCTTAAAAATATTTTGAAAATTTGCATCATATGACGTCACGTGACGTCATTATATGAAAATATATTACTAAAATTAACAAGATTATTTCTATATGTTGAAATGGTCGAAGAGTAATAAGAATTTAATGGCATATGTTTCAGACAATATATTTTCTATTTCAATATTTTTTATAAGCATATGACGTCATATGACGTCACACTTAACATATTCTACAAAAGTTTGTACGCGGTCTACGGCCATTACTTATGAACCGATCTTCATCAAATTTTCACAGAATGTGTATATTAAGATCTAGTTGTGCATCCCGCTATCAGTTTTTCAAAATAAAACCGGTTCTATGGAGAATCCAAGATTCGAACCGAGGTCGTTAATTTTCAAATGCTTATAAAATCGGTCCCATATGAGATGGAAAGTTGATATTTGAACATTATGTAGGTTTATGGATGACTGAACGTTTTTGTGAAAATGAACGTCATGTGACGTCAGATGACGTCATTACATGAAAATCTATTTCTAATATCTACAATTTTCATATGCCTATGACGTCATATGACGTTACAACTGCCATATGCTGCAAAAGTTTGTACGCGGTCTACAGCCATTGTTTATGAACCGATTTTCATAAAAATTTCACAGAAAGTGTATATTAGGTTATAGTTGAGCATCCCCGTGTCCGTTCTTCCAAAATCAAAAATGCAAAGGTTTTATGGCGGATCCAATATTCGAACTATTGACGTCAAATTTTAAATACGTATAAAATCGTTTCCAGATGAGTTAGAAAAACTAATATTTGGAAAGTAAATAAGTCTCCAAGGGTGCTTAACATTCTATGAAGATGAACGTCATTTGACGTCATATGACGTCATAAGGTCAAAAATTATTTCTGATATATACGCGTAAATTTAATATGTTGTTAACTTCCCAGGACCATGAAATCTTATGGTATATACTTTAGAAATGCTTTAGATTGCAATGTAATTCATATTAATTTGACGTTATATCACATCAGATTTGACGTCAGGACAAAAAGGTTTTACGCGGTGTACAGCCATTATTTTTGGACCAATTTTCAGCAAATTTCAAAGAATGTATATGTAACGCTCTAGTTGTGTATCTCGGGTCCTGTTTTACAAATTCGAAAAGACGAAAAGCAATGGTTCTATGGCGAATCCAAGTTTCGAAACATTGACGTCAAATTTCAAAAAACATATAAAATCGCTTCGAGATGATTTAGAAAGTTGATATTTGGACTGAATATTAGTCTTTAAGACTTATTTATATTCTGTGTTTAAAAAAAAATTAATTAATTTCTATATGATGCAAAGTTGCAAGGAGCATGAAAAAATTACTTGATATATTTAAGATACTTAATATTTCATTTCATTGATTTTCTTATGCCTATGATGTCATGTGACATCAAACTTGACGTTGTCTACACACACTTGTACGCGGTCTACAGCCATTATTACAGGATGGAATTCGAATTGTAAGCGTTTTAAATAAATTTGATTTGTAACATAGATTATAAAAATAGTCCAAGTTAAATAAATCGATATAAAAAAAATGATTTTCAGTTACTTTTGCCATTTCCTCCAAGTTAAACGGTTTATTTTTCAAAGTTCATTTAAGTTATGGCCATACAAAAGCAAGTTAAAGGCTGCAATTACATATCCTCTTACTTTTTTTGCTTTTAAGTATTTGACAAATGTAGCAGAAAGTCCTATCATTCGTATCAACGAATGAAATCTAGTTATCATTATTTTTCTTTTTTTCTTCCTAACTAAACGCTTATTTTTCTATGTTGCAATACTCCTAGGACGATGAAATTTTTATGACTTATTAGCCACGTCAGGAAATTTTGATTTCTATGATTTTCATATGCCTATGACGTCATATGACGTCACATTTGAAATATGCTACAAAAGTTTGTACGCGGTCTACAGCCATTGTTTGTGAACCGATTTTCATCAAATTTTCACAGATTGTGTATATTAAGTTCTAGTTGTGCATCCCGGTGTCCGTTTTTCAAAATTCGAAAAGTCCATGGTTCTATAGCGAATCCAAGATTCGAACCAAGGTCGGAAATTTTTAAATGCTTATAAAATCTGTCCTATTTAAGAAAGAAAGTTGATATTTAGTCAGTATATAGGTCTCTAGAAGTTTTAAAAATTTTGTGAAAATATTTCTCATATGACGTCACGTGACGTCATTATATTATAATGTATTTCTAATATTAACAAGAATATTTCTATATGTTGAAATTGTCGAAGGGCAATGAAAATTTAATGACACATGCTTCAAACGCTGAAATTATGATTTCTATGAATTTCATATGTCTATGACGTCATACGACGTCACACTTGAAATATGCAACAAAAGGTTGTACGCGGTCTACAGCCATTGTTTATGAACCGATTTTCATCAAATTTTCACAGAATGTGTATATTAAGTTCTAGTTGTGCATCTCGTTGTCCCTTTTTCAAAATTCAAAAAGTCCACGGTTCTATAGCGAATTCAAGATTCGAACCAAGGTCGTAAATTTTTAAATGCTTATAAAATCGGTCCTTTTTGAGATAGAAAGTTCATATTTGGTCAGTATATAGGTCTCTGGGAGTCTTAAACATTTTGTGAAAATAAACGTCATATGACGTCACGTGACGTCATTATATGATAATGTATTTCTAATATTAATAAGAGTATTTCTATATGTTGAAATTGTCGAAGGGCAATGAAAATTTAATGACAAATGATTCAGACGCTGAAATTTCGATTTCAATGATTTTCAGAAGCCTATGACGTCATATGACGTCACATTTGAAATTGACTACGTAAGTTTGTACACGGTCCAGAGCCATTATTAATGGGCCGATTTTCATCAAATTTTCACAGAATGTGTATATTACGTTCTTATTGTGTATACCGGTGTCCGTTTTTCAAAATAAGAAAAGTCCAAGCATCTATGGCGTATCCAAGATTCGTACCAAGGACGTCAATTTTTAAATGCTTATAAAAACTGTCCTATTTGAGAAAGAAAGTTGAAATTTTGTCAGTTAGTAGGTCTCTGAGTGTCTAACAATTATTTGAAAATAAACGTCATATGACGTCACGTGACGTCATTATTTTTATTATTATAATTATTTTCTTCTTCCTACCTAATTGCTTAGTTTAACATGTTGCAATAGTCCTGGGACGATGAAATTTTTATGGGTAATTAGTCACGTGAGGAAATTTTGATTTCAATGATTATCAGCAGCCTATGACGTCACATGACGTCACAGCTAAATATAGTGAAAAATTGTGTTCGCGCTCTACAGCCGTCATTTATGGTCGGATTTACTTCAAATTTTCACAGATGGTACATCTTGAAACTAAGGTGTGCATATCCTGTCAGCTAACCGAGATTTCGAAAGACCGAAGTTCTGTGGCTGAAATAAGATTCGATCAAAGGACTGAAAATTTCATTTTAGGATGAAAGAGCTTCAGGATGAGATAAAAAGTTGAAACTTACACAGTTTGCAGTTCTGCAGAATTTCTACATATATTTTGAGTCGTGACGTCATATGATGTCATGTGACGTCATAGGCATACTTCTTAATTTTCATTTTAGGGTAATGATTTCGACATGATGCCAGTTGTTCAGAATAATGAAAATTTCAGAGTTATAATAGCAGCATATGCTCTTTTGAACAAAAGCATCTACAGCACCCTATGACGTTATGTGTCGTCACAGTTAAAAATAGTAAAAAATGGTGTTCACGCTCTACAGCCGCCATTTATGGTCGGATATTCTTCAAATTTTCACAGATGGTACATCTTGAAACTAAGGTGTGCATATCCTGTAAGCTAACTGAAATTCCGAAAGACCGAAGTTCTGTGGCTGAAATTAGATTCGAACATAGGACCGAACTTTTTAATTTTAGGATTAAAGAGCTTCAGGTAAGATAGAAAGTAGAAACTTACACAGTTTGCAGTTCTGCAGAATTTCTTAATATATTTTGAGTCGTGACGTCAAATGTCGTCATGTGACGTCATAAGCATACTTCTTAATTTTCATTTTAGGGCAATTATTTCGACATGATGCCAATTGTTCAGAATAATGAAGATGTTAGAGTTATGACAGTAACAAATGCGCTTTTGAACAAAAGCATCTTCAGCACCCTGTGACGTTATGTGACGTCAGAGCTAAAAATAGTGAAAAATGGTTTTCACGCTCTACAGCCGCCATTTATGGTCGGATTTTCTTCTTATTTTCACAGATGGTACACCTTGAAACTAAGGTGTACATATCCTGCCAGCTTACCGAAATTCCGAAAAACCGAAGTTCTGTGGCTGAAATAAGATTCGAACATAGGTCCGAAAATTTCATTTTAGGATTAAAGAGCTTCAGGATGAGATAGAAAGATGAAACTTACACAGTTTGCAGTTCTGCAGAATTTCTACATATATTTTGTGTGTGACGTCACATGACGTCATGTGACTTCATAGTCATACTTCTAAATTTTCATTTTAGGGGAATGATTTCGACATGATGCCAGTTGTTCAGAGTAATGAAAATTTCAGAGTCATGACAGTTAAGTATGCGCTTTTGAACAAAAGCATCTTCAGCACCAGAGATATGACAGTAGCATATGCGTTCTTGAACAAAAGCATCTTCAGGACCCTATGACGTCATGTGACATCAAAGCTAAAAGAAGTCCATACGAAAAAAAAAAAAGAGTAAAGGGTAGAGAATTTAATATATCTTCTTTCTAACGGAATTAATCTTAATATTTTTCAATTTTAGCAGAAAGTCCTATCATTCGTATCAACGAATGAAATCTAGTTATTAGGACTTTCTGCCTAAAGCAGAAAGTCCTATTGGGTTTGTACTGTTTATTATTATTATTATTATTATTATTATTCTTTTCTTCTTCCTAACTAAACGCTTATTTTAATATGTTGCAATGGACCTAGGACGATGAAAATTTTATGGCTTATTAGTCACGTGAGGAAATTTTGATTTCAATGATTTTCAGCACCCTATGACGTCACATGACGTCACAGCTAAAAATAGTGAAAAATGGTGTTCGCGCTCTACAGCCGTCATTTATGGTCGGATTTTCTTCAAGTTTTCACAGATGGTACATCTTGAATCAAAGGTGTGCATATCCTGTCAGCTAACCGAAATTCCGAAAGACCGAAGTTCTGTGGCTGAAATAAGATTCGAACATAGGACCGAAAATTTCATTTTAGGATTAAAGAGCTTCAGGATGAGATAGAAAGTTGAAACTTACACAGTTTGCAGTTCTGCAGAATTTCTACAAATATTTTGAGTCGGGACGTCATATGACGTCATGTGACGTCATAAGCATACTTCTTAATTTTCATTTTAGAGCAATGATTTTGACATGATGCCAGTTGTTCAGAATAATGAAAATTTCAGAGTTATGAAAGTAAAGTATGCGCTTTTGAACAAAAGCATCTTCAGCACCCTATGACGTCACATGACGTCACAGCTAAAAATAGTGAAAAATGGTGTTCGCGCTCTACAGCCGTCATTTATGGTCGGATTTTCTTCAAATTTTCACAGATGGTACATCTTGAATCAAAGGTGTGCATATCCTGTCAGCTAACCGAAATTCCGAAAGACCGAAGTTCTGTGGCTGAAATAAGATTCGAACATAGGACCGAAAATTTCATTTTAGGATTAAAGAGCTTCAGGATGAGATAGAAAGTTGAAACTTACACAGTTTGCAGTTTTGCTAAATTTCTACAAAATTTTGGAGTCGGAACGTCATATGACGTCATGTGACGTCATAAGCATACTTCTTAATTTTCATATTAGGGCAATGATTTCGACATGATGCCAGTTGTTCAGAATAATGAAAACTTCAGAGTTTTGAAACTAACGTATGCGCTTTTGAAAAAAAGCATCTTCAGCACCCTATGACGTCACATGACGTCACAGCTAAAAATAGTGAAAAATGGTGTTTGCGCTCTACAGCCGTCATTTATGGTCGGATTTTCTTCAAATTTTCACAGATGGTACATCTTGAAACTAAGGTGTGCATATCCTGTCAGCTAACCGAAATTCCGAAAGACCGAAGTTCTGTGGCTGAAATAAGATTCGAACATAGGACCGAAAATTTCATTTTAGGATTAAAGAGCTTCAGAATGAGACAGAAAGTTGAAACTTACACAGTTTGTAGTGCGACAGAATTTCTACATATATTTTGAGTCGTGACGTCATAGGACGTCATGTGACGTCATAAGCATACTTCTTAATTTTCATATTAGGGCAATGATTTCGACATGATGCCAGTTGTTCAGAATAATGAAAATTTCAGAGTTATGAAAGTAAAGTATACGCTTTTGAACAAAAGAATTTTCAGCACCCTTTGACGTCATGTGACGTCAGAGCTAAAAATAATGAAAAATGGTGTTCACGCTCTACAGCCACCATTTATGGTCGGATTTTCTTCAAATTTTCACAGATTGTACATCTTGAAACTAAGGTGTGCATATCATGTCAGCTAACCGAAATTCCGAAAGACCGAAGTTCTGTGGCTGAAATAAGATTCGAACATAGGACCGAAAATTTCATTTTAGGATTAAAGAGCTTCAGGATGAGATAGAAAGTTGAAACTTACACAGTTTGCAGTTCTGCAGAATTTCTACATATGTTTTGCGTTATGAGGTCATATGACGTCATGTGATGTCATAAGCATACTTCGTAATTTTCATTTTAGAGCAATTATTTCGACATGATGCCAGTTGTTCAGAATAATGAAAATTTCAGAAGTATGACAACAAAGTATGTACTTTTGAACAAAAGCATCTTTAGCACCCTATGACGTCATGTGACGTCTGAGCTAAAAATAGTGAAAAATGGTTTTAACGCTCTACAGCCGCCATTTATGGTCAGATTTTCTTCAAATTTTTTACAGATTGTACATCTTGAAACTAAGGTGTTCATATCCTGTCAGTTAACCGAAATTCCAAAAAACCGAAGTTCTGTTGCTGAAAAAAAGACTCGAACATAGGACCGAAAATTTCATTTTAGGATTAAAGAACTTCAGGATGAGATAGAAAGTTGAAACTTACACAGTTTGCAGTTCTGCAGCATTTCTACAAATATTTTGAATCGTGACGTCATAGGATGTCATATGAATACCACTTAATTTTAATTTGGGGCAATGATTTCGACATGATGCCAGTTGTTCAGAATAATGAAAATTTCAGAGTTATTACAGTAAAGTATGCGCTTTTGAGCAACAGTATTTTCAGCACCCTATGACGTCACCTGACGTCAAAGCTGAAAATAGTGAAAAATGGTATTCGCGCTCTACAGCCGTCATTTATGATAAGATTTTCTTCAAATTTTTACAGATGGTACATTTTGCAACTAAGGTGTGAATATTTTGTCAGCTAACCTTAATTCCTAAAAACCGAAGTATTGTGGCTGAAGTAAGATTCGAACATAGGACCTTTAAACTAGAAATCAAGTTTGCAGTCATGTCCTTACGTCATATGACATCATGTTACGTCACAGACTAATACTTAGTTCTTATCATTTGCACTGATTTCGGAATATAATGTCAATTGTTCAGCATGAACATGAAATACTACCAGAGGTGAGTCATTACATGAAACTTCTATCTCCTGCTTTTTGCATTAACACAGCTTGCAGAAAGTCCTATCATTCGTTTTCACGAATGACATCTAGTTATTATTATTCTTTTCTTCTTCCTAACTAAACGCTTATTTTTATATGTTGCAATAGTCCTAGGACGATGAAATTTTTATGGCTTATTAGTCACGTGAGGAAATTTTGATTTCAATGATTTTCACCACCCTATGACGTCAATGACGTCACAGTAAAAATAGTGAAAAATGGTTTTCGCGCTCTACAGCCGTCATTTATGGTCGGATTTTCTTCAAATTTTCACAGATGGTACATCTTGAATCAAAGGTGTGCATATCCTGTCAGCTAACCGAAATTCCGAAAGACCGAAGTTCTGTGGCTGAAATAAGATTCGAACATAGGACCGAAAATTTCATTTTAGGATTAAAGAGCTTCAGGATGAGATAGAAAGTTGAAACTTACACAGTTTGCAGTTCTGCAGAATTTCTACGGATATTTTGAGTCGTGACGTCATATGACGTCATGTGACGTCATGGGCATACTTCTTAATTTTCATTTTAGGGCAATGATTTCGATAGGATGCCAGTTGTTCAGAATAATGAAAATTTCAGAGTCATGACAGTAAAGTATGAGTTTTTGAACAAAAGCATATTCAGCACCCTATGACGTCATATGACGTCACAGCTAAAAATAGTGAAAAATGGTGTTCGCGCTCTACAGCCGTCATTTATGGTCGGATTTTCTTCAAATTTTCACAGATGGTACATCTTGAATCAAAGGTGTGCATATCCTGTCAGCTAACCAATATTCGGAAAGACCCAAGTTCTGTGGCTGAAATAAGATTCGAACATAGGACCGAAAATTTCATTTTAGGATTAAAGAGCTTCAGGATGAGATAGAAAGTTGAAACTTACACAGTTTGCAGTTCTGTAGAATTTCTACATATATTTTGAGTCGAGACGTCATATGACGTCATGTGACGTCAAAGGCATACTTCTTAATTTTCATATTAGGGCAATGATTTCGACATGATGCCAGTTGTTCAGAATAAAGAATATTTTAAAGTATGACAGTAAAGTATGCGCTTTTGAACAAAAGCATCTTCAGCACCCTATGACGTCATATGACGTCACAGCTAAAAATAGTGAAAAATGGTGTTCGCGCTCTACAGCCGTCATTTATGGTCGGATTTTCTTCAAATTTTCACAGATAGTACATCTTGAATCAAAGGTGTGCATATCCTGTCAGCTAACCGAAATTTCGAAGACCGAAGTTTTGTGGCTGAAATAAGATTCGAACATAGGACCGAAAATTTCATTTTAGGATTAAAGAGCTTCAGGATGAGATAGAAAGTTGAAACTTACACAGTTTGCAGTTCTGCAGAATTTCTACATATATTTTGAGTCGTGACGTCATATGATGTCATGTGACGTCATAAGCATAATTCTTAATTTTCATTTTAGGGCAATGATTTCGAAATGATGCCAGTTGTTCAGAATAATTAAAGTTTCAGAGTTATGACCGTAAAGTATGCACTATTGAAAAAAAGCATCGTCAGCACCCTATGACGTCACATGACGTCACAGCTAAAAATAGTGAAAACTGGTGTTTGCGCTCTACAGCCGTCATTTATGGTCGGATTTTCTTCAAATTTTCACAGATGGTACATCTTGAATCAAAGGTGTGCATATCCTGTCAGCTAACCGAAATTCCGAAAGACCGAAGTTCTGTGGCTGAAAAAAGATTCGAACATAGGACCGAAAATTTTATTTTAGGATTAAAGAGCTTCAGGATGAGATAGAAATTTGAAATATACACAGTTTGCAGTTCTGCAGAATTTCTACAAATGTTTTGAATCGTGACGTCATATGACGTCATGTGACGTCATAAGCATACATCTAAATTTTCATTTAAGGGCAATGATTTCGACATGATGCCAGTTGTTTAGAATAATGAACTTTTCAGAGTTATGATAGTAATGTATGCGCTTTTGAACAAAAGCATCTTCAGCACCCTATGACGTCATGTGATGTCAGGGCTAAAAATAGTGAAAAATGGTGTTCATGTTCTACAGCCGCCATTTATGGTTGAATTTTCTTCAAATTTTCACAGATGGTACCTCTTGAAACTAAGGTGTGCATATCCTTTCAGCTAACCGTAATTCCGAAAGACCGAAGTTCTGTGGCTTAAATAAGATTCGAACATAGGACCGAATATTTCATTTTAGGATTAAAGAGCTTCAGAATGAGATAGAAAGTTGAAACTTACACAGTTTGCAGTTCTGCAGAATTTATACAAATATTTCGAGTCGTGACGTCATATGACGTCATGTGACGTCATAAGCATACTTCTTAATTTTCATTTTAGGGCAATGATTTCGACATGATGCCAGTTGTTCAGAATAATGAAAATTTTAGAGTTACGAAAGTAAAGTATGAGCTTTTGAACAAAAGAATTTTCAGCACCCTATGACGTCATGTGACGTCAAAGCTAAAAGAAGTCCAAACGAAAAAAAAAAAGAGTAAAAGGTAGAGAATTTGATATATATTCTTTCTAACGCTATTAATCTTAATATTTTTCAATTTTAGCAGAAAGTCCTATCATTCGTATCAACGAATGAAATCTAGTTATTAGGACTTTCTGCCTACAGGCAGAAAGTCATATTGGGTTTGTACTGTTTTTTTATTATTCTTCTTCTTCTTATTCTTTTTTTCTTCCTCTTATATTTGTGTTAATTTCGAGGTGTTGCCATTGACTCAGAACAATGAACATTTTATGGCATATATTTCAAACCATGAGCTTTCGGATGCAATGAATTTTATATTCATATGACGTCATATAACGTCAGATTTGACGTCAAGTGAAAAAGTTTGTACGCGGTCTACAGCCATTATTTCTAGACCGATTTTCATCAAAATTTCACAGAATGTGTATGTTAGGCTCTAGTTGTGCATGCCGGTGTCCGTTTTTCCAAATTCGAAAAGTCCATGGTTCTATAGCGAATCCAAGATTCGGACCAAGGTTGTAAATTTTTAAATGCTTATAAAATCTGTCCTATTTCAGATAGAAAGTTGATATTTAGTCAGTATATAGGTCTCTAGAAGTTTTAAACATTTTGTGAAAATAAATGTCATATGACGTCACGTGACGTCATTATATGATAATGTATTTCTAATAATAACAAGAATATTTCTATATGTTGAAATTGTCGAAGGACAATGAAAATTTAATGACACATGCTTCAAAGGCTGAAATTTTGATTTCTATGATTTTCATATGCCTATGACGTCAAATGACGTCACACTTGAAATATGCAACAAAAGTTTGTACGCGGTCTACAGCCATTGTTTATGAACCGATTTTCATCAAATTTTCACAGAATATGTATATTAAGTTCTAGTTGTGCATCCCGTTGTCCGTTTTTCAAAATTCGAAAAGTCCATGGTTCTATAGCGAATTCAAGATTCGAACCAAGGTCGTAAATTTTTAAATGCTTATAAAATCGGATTTATTTGAGATAGAAAAGTGATATTTGGTCAGTATATAGGTCTCTGGGAGTCTTAAACATTTTGTGAAAATAAACGTCACAAGACGTCACTTGACGTCATTATATGATAATGTATTTCTAATATCAATAAGAGTATTTCTATATGTTGAAATTGTCGAAGGGCAATGAAAATTTAATGACAAATGATTCAGACGCTGAAATTTCGATTTAAATGATTTTCAGAAGCCTATGACGTCATATAGTCACATTTGAAATTGACTACAAAAGTTTTAACGGTCCAGAGCCATTATTAATGGGCCGATTTTTATCAAATTTTAACCTTTTTAAAAAAAATATGCGCAATTCCAAGGACGTCAATTTTTAAATGCTTATAAAAACTGTCCTATTTGAGATAGAAAGTTAAAATTTTGTCAGTTAGTAGGTCTCTGGGTGTCTAACAATTATGTGAAGTAAACGTCGTATGACGTCACGTGACGTCATTTTTTTATTATTATTATTCTTTTCTTCTTCCTAACTAAACGCTTATTTTGATATGTTGCAATAGTCCTAGGACCATGAAATTTTTATGGATTATTAGTCACGTGAGGAAATTTTGTTTTCAATGATTGTCAGCAGCCTATGACGTTAAATGACGTCACAGCTAAAAATAGTGAAAAATGGTTTTTGCGCTCTACAGCCGTCATTTATAGTCGGATTTTCTTCAAATTTTCACAAATGGTACATCTTGAAACAAAGGTGTGCATATCCTGTTAGCTAACCGAAATTCCGAAAGACCGAAGTTCTGTGGCTGAAATAAGATTCGAACATAGGACCGAAAATTTCATTTTAGGATTAAAGAGCTTCAGGATGAGATAGAAAGTTGAAACTTACACAGTTTGCAGTTCTGCAGAATTTCTACATATATTTTGATTCCTGACGTCATATAACGTCATGTGACGTCATAAGCATACTTCTTAATTTTTATTTTAGGGCAATGATTTCGACATGATGCCAGTTGTTCAGAATAATGAAAATTTCAGAGTTATGACAGTAAAGTATGCGCTTTTGAACAAAAGCATCTTCAGCACCCTATGTCGTCATATGACGTCAGAGCTAAAAATAGTGAAAAATGGTGTTCACGCTCTACAGCCGCCATTTATGGTCGGATTTTCTTCAAATTTTCACAGATGGTACATCTTGAAACTAAGGTGTGCATATCCTGTAAGCTAATTGAAATTCCGAAAGACCGAAGTTCTGTGGCTGAAATAAGATTCGAACATAGGACCGAAAATTTCATTTTAGGATTAAAGAGCTTCAGGATGAGATAGAAGGTTGAAAATTACACAGTTTGCCGTTCTGCAGAATTTCTACATATATTTTGACTCGTGACGTCATAAGCATACTTAATAATTTTCACTTTAGGGCAATGATTTCGACATGATGCCAGTTGTTCAGAATAATGAAAATTTTAGAGTTATGACAGTAACGTATGCGCGTTTGAACAAAAGCATCTTCAGCACCCTTTGACGTCATGTGACGTCAGAGCTAAAAATAGTTGAAAATTGTTTTCGCGCTCTATAGCCGTCATTTATGGTCGGATTTTCTTCAAATTTTCCCAGATGGTACATCTTAAAACTAAAGTGTGCACATCCTGCCAGCTAACCGAAATTCCGAAAGACCGAAGTTCTGTGGCTGAAATAAGATTCGAACATAGGACCGAAAATTTCATTTTAGGATTAAAGAGCTTCAGGATTAGATTGAAAGTTGAAACTTACACAGTTTGCAGTTCCGCAGAATTTCTACATATATTTTGAATCGTGACGTTAAAATCACGTCATGTGACGTCATAAGCATACTTCATAATTTTCATTTTAGGGCAATGATTTCGAGATGATGCCAGTTGTTCAGAATGATGAAAATTTCAGAGATATGACAGTAAGGTATTCGCTTTTGAACAAAAGAATCTTTAGCACCCTATGACGTCATGTGACGTCAGAGCTAAAAATAGTGAGAAATGGTTTTTATGCTCTGCAGCCGCCATTTATTATCAGATTTTCATCAAATTTTCAGAGATGGTACATCTTGAAACTAAGGTGTGAATATTTTGTCAGCTAACCATAATTCCGAAAAACCGAAGTATTGTGGCTGAAGTAAGATTCGAACATAGGACCAAAAATTTCATTTTAGGGTTAAAGAACTTCGGAATGAGATAGAAAGTTGAAACTTACACAGTTTGCAGTCCTGCATAATTTCTTAATATATTTTGAGTGGTGACGTCATATGACGTCATAAACATACTACTACTACTTCTTTTTTTCTTCGTAACTAATCGCTTATTTTTCGCGGAATATAATGTCAATTGTTCAGCATAACATGAAATACTACCAGAGGTTTAAATTTTTTTTATTCTTCTTATTCTTTTTTTCTTCCAAACTGAGCGTTAATTTAAGCATGTTGCAATGGTCCCAGGGCCATGAAAATTTTATGGCATATACTTGATGCGATGAAATTTTGATTTCTATGATTTTCATATGCCTATGACGTCATATGACGTCACATTTGAAATATGCTACAAAAGTTTGTACGCGGTCTACAGCCATTGTTTGTGAACCGATTTTCATCAAATTTTCACAGATTGTGTATATTAAGTTCTAGTTGTGCATCCCGGTGTCTGTTTTTCAAAATTCGAAAAGTCCATGGTTCTATAGCGAATCCAAGATTCGAACCAAGGTCGTAAATATTTTAAATGCTTATAAAATATGTCCTATTTAAGATAGAAAGTTGATATTTAGTCAGTAAGTTCTAGGTTTTAAAATTTTTGAAAATAAATGTCATATGACGAAATATAAAAAATTTCTATATGTTGAAATTGTCGAAGGGCAATGAAAATTTAATGACACATGCTTCAATCGCTGAAAGTTTGATTTCTATGATTTTCATATGCCTATGACGTCATATGACGTTACACTTGAAATATGCAACAAAAGTTTGTACGCAGTCCAGTGCCATTGTTTATGAACCGATTTTCATCAAATTTTCACAGAATGTGTATATTAAGTTCCAGTTGTGCATCCCGGTGTCCGTTTTTCAAAATTCGAAAAGTCCAAGGTTCTATAGCGATTCAAAGATTCGAACCAAGGTCGTAAATTTTCAAATTCTTATAAAATCGGTCGTATTTGAGATAGAAAGAAGATATTGGGTCAGTATATAGGTCTCTTGGAGTCTTAAACATTTTGTGAAAATAAATGTCATATGACGTCACGTGACGTCATTATATGATAATGAATTTCTAATTCTATCAAGATTATTTCTACATGTTGAAATTTTCGAAGGGCAATGAAAATTTAATGCCGCATGCTTAAGATGCTGAAATTTCGATTTCATTGATTTTCAGAAGCCTATGACGTCATATGACGTCACATTTGAAATTGACCACGAAAGTTTGTACACGGTCCAGAGCCATTATTAATGGGCCGATTTTCATCAAATTTTCAGAGAATGTGTATATTAAGTTCTAGTTGTGCATCTCGGTGTCCGTTTTTCAAAATTCGAAAAGTCCATGGTTCTATAGCGAATTCAAGATTCGAACCTAGGTCGTAAATATTTAAATGCTTATAAAATCGGTCCTATTTAATATAGAAAAGTGACATTTGGTCAGTATATAGGTCTCTAAGAGTCTTAAACATTTTGTGAAAAGAAACGTCATATGACGTCACGTGACGTCATTTGTTTATTATTATTATTCTTTTCTTCTTCCTAACTAAACGCTTATTTTAATATGTTGCAATAGTCCTAGGACGATGAAATTTTTATGGGTTATTAGGCACGTGAGGAAATTTTGATTTCACCCCTACTGCATATATGTAGCCATATCTCAATAAATATCGATTTTTGTAAATATAGGTATGAATAAGAATTATAGCTGAATAATTGACGTTTCCAAAGATATTTAGTTTATTAAAATTGGTTTACGCAATACAAATTATAAGCAAAAAAACTAAATGAAATGAAGCTAATTTTGCTGATAATATGCTGTTTTCTTGAGGTTTAACAGTCAATATCTCAGAAACGACTGAAGATAAGTTCATACATTATGCGTATAAAATGTAGCATGTTTTAAGAGCTTTCTAACGGTACCAAAAATTGGTTATATAAAAAGTTAATGGAAAAAATTTAAAAAAATATGGAAAAGGGGGGCCAATTAAATTAAAAAAAAAAAAAAAAAAAAAATCAAATTGCAATTAATGGGCTATATCTTGATTTTTTTTTTTTTTTTTTTTGTCGAATGTTGACTGTTTCCAAAATAAGCATTGAAGTTAATACATGTACAACGGCACAAGACAAAAATCCGTATTTGCAACACTATGTAGCTAGCGAGCAGTTTGCAAGCCTTGAAAAATTCACACGCAGCCCCACATTTTAGACCATCTAAAAACTGCATTGTTATGCTAACGATATTCATATTGCATCAGTTTGTAGGCTGGGATGTTACCTTTCAAAATATCACCATAGTTCGAAATTCCAGGAATTTATGGCAAAACTACGGAAGCCCAAACACGCCAAAATCGCTAAATACGATTAACTACGTTACAGGTGTCGAAAGGATATAGCACTATACAAATATTCAATACTTCTTCCTAATGAGGCTAAAATTAAACAAGGTTACAACTGAGCTGGAGTGATGAAATTCTATGTGTGATGAAAGTTAGAAACTTACATTTGAACACTGTTTCATTTTTCTTTCATGTCATATGACATAGTATAAATGTTGTATGTAAACTACATGTGCAAGATATGGGCGGACTTTTATTAAAATTCACAGAATGTGTTCTATTTGTGCTATTTTATATAGAAATAGAGGAGATAGAAAGTTGCAGTTTGGACAGATTATCTATTATGTCATCTTCTATATATACTATATAAAGCAGATGTTGCAGAAAGTCCTATCATTCGTTTAAACGAATGACATCTAGTTATTATTAGGACTTTCTGCCTAAAGCAGAAAGTCCTATTGGGTTTGTACTGTTTATTATTATTATTATTATTATTATTCTTTTCTTCTTCCTAACTAAACGCTTATTTTAATATGTTGCAATGGACCTAGGACGATGAAATTTTTATGGCTTATTAGTCACGTGAGGAAATTTTGATTTCAATGATTTTTAGCACCCTATGACGTCACATGACGTCACAGCTAAAAATAGTGAAAAATGGTGTTCGCGCTCTACAGCCGTCATTTATGGTCGTATTTTCTTCAAATTTTCACAGATGGTACATCTTGAATCAAAGGTGTGCATATCCTGTCAGCTAACCGAAATTCCGAAATACCGAAGTTCTGTGGCTGAAATAAGATTCGAACATAGGACCGAAAATTTCATTTTAGGATTAAAGAGCTTCAGGATGAGATAGAAAGTTGAAACTTACACAGTTTGCAGTTCTGCAGAATTTCTACAAATATTTTCAGTCAGAACGTCATATGACGTCATGTGACGTCATAAGCATACTTCTTAATTTTCATTTTAGGGCAATGATTTTGACATGATGCCAGTTGTTCAGAATAATGAAAATTTCAGAGTTATGAAAGTAAAGTATGCGCTTTTGAAAAAAAGCATCTTCAGCACCCTATGACGTAACATGACGTCACAGCTTAAAATAGTGAAAAATGGTTTTCCCGCTCTACAGCCGTCATTTATGGTCGGATTTTCTTCAAATTTTCACAGATGGTACATCTTGAATCAAAGGTGTGCATATCCTGTCAGCTAACCGAAATTCTGAAAGACCGAAGTTCTGTGGCTGAAATAAGATTCGAACATAGGACCGAAAATTTCATTTTAGGATTAAAGAGCTTCAGGATGAGATAGAAAGTTGAAACTTACACAGTTTGCAGTTCTGCAAAATTTCTACAAATTTTTTGGAGCCGGAACGTCATATGACGTCATGTGACGTCATAAGCATACTTCTTAATTTTCATATTAGGGCAATGATTTCGACATGATGCCAGTTGTTCAGAATAATGAAAATTTCAGAGTTATGAAACTAACGTATGCGCTTTTGAAAAAAAGCATATTCAGCACGCTATGACGTCACATGACGTCACAGCTAAAAATAATGAAAAATGGTGTTCACGCTCTACAGCCGCCATTTATGGTCGGATTTTCTTCAAATTTTCACAGATTGTACATCTTGAAACTAAGGTGTGCATATCCTGTCAGCTAACCGAAATTCCGAAATACCGAAGTTCTGTGACTGAAATAAGATTCGAACATAGGACCGAAAATTTCATTTTAGGATTAAAGAGCTTCAGGATGAAATAGAAAGTTGAAACTTACACAGTTTGCAGTTCTTCATAATTTCTTAACATATTTAGAGTCGTGACGTCAAATGTCGTCATGTGACGTCATAAGCATACTTCTTAATTTTCATTTTAGAGCAATGATTTCGACATAATGCCAGTTGTTCAGAATAATGAAAATTTCAGAGTTATGACAACAAAGTATGTACTTTTGAACAAAAGCATCTTCAGCACCCTATGACGTCATGTGACGTCTGAGCTAAAAATAGTGAACAATGGTTTTAACGCTCTACAGCCGCCATTTATGGTCAGATTTTCTTCAAATTTTTACAGATTGTACATCTTGAAACTAAGGTGTTCATATCCTGTCAGTTAACCGAAATTCCGAAAAACCGAAGTTCTGTTGCTGAAAAAAAGACTCGAACATAGGACCGAAAATTTCATTTTAGGATTAAAGAGCTTCAGGATGAGATAGAAAGTTGAAACTTACACAGTTTGCAGTTCTGCAGCATTTCTACAAATATTTTGAATCGTGACGTCATAGGACGTCATAAGCATACCACTTAATTTTAATTTGGGGCAATGATTTCGACATGATGCCAGTTGTTCAGAATAATGAAAATTTCAGAGTTATTGCAGTAAAGTATGCGCTTTTGAGCAACAGTATTTTCAGCACCCTATGACGTCACCTGACGTCAGAGCTGAAAATAGTGAAAAATGGTATTCGCGCTCTACAGCCGCCATTTATGATAAGATTTTCTTCAAATTTTTACAGATGGTACATTTTGCAACTAAGGTGTGAATATTTTGTCAGCTAACCTTAATTCCTAAAAACCGAAGTATTGTGGCTGAAGTAAGATTCGAACATAGGACCTTTAAACTAGAAATCAAGTTTGCAGTCATGTCCTTACGTCATATGACATCATGTTACGTCACAGACTAATACTTAGATATTATCATTTGCACTGATTTCGGAATATAATGTCAATTGTTCAGCATGAACATGAAATACTACCAGAGGTGAGTCATTACATGAAACTTCTATCTCCTGCTTTTTGCATTAACACAGCTTGCAGAAAGTCCTATCATTCGTTTTCACGAATGACATCTAGTTATTATTATTATTATTCTTTTCTTCTTCCTAACTAAACGCTTATTTTTATATGTTGCAATAGTCCTAGGACGATGAAATTTTGATGGCTTATTAGTCACGTGAGGAAATTTTGATTTCAATGATTTTCAGCACCCTATGACGTCACATGACGTCACAGCTAAAAATAGTGAAAAATGGTGTTCGCGCTCTACAGCCGTCATTTATGGTCGGATTTTCTTCAAATTTTTACAGATGGTACATCTTGAATCAAAGGTGTGCATATCCTGTCAGCTAACCGAAATTCTGAAAGACCGAAGTTCTGTGGCTGAAATAAGATTCGAACATAGGACCGAAAATTTCATTTTAGGATAAAAGAGCATCAGGATGAGATAGAAAGTTGAAACTTACACAGTTTGCAGTTCTGCAGAATTTCTACAAATATTTTGAGGTGTGACGTCATATGACGTCATGTGACGTCATAAGCATACTTCTTTATTTTCATTTTAGGGCAATGATTTCGACATGATGCCAGTTGTTCAGAATAATGAAAATTTCAGAGTTATGAAAGGAAAGTATGCGCTTTTGAACAAAAGCATCTTCAGCACCCTATGACGTCATGTGACGTCACAGCTAAAAATAGTGAAAAAAGGTGTTCGCGCTCTACAGCCGTCATTTATGGTCGGATTTTCTTCAAATTTTCACAGATGGTACATCTTGAATCAAAGGTGTGCATATCCTGTCAGCTAACCGAAATTCCAAAAGACCGAAGTTCTGTGGCTGAAATAAGATTCGAACATAGGACCGAAAATTTCATTTTAGGATAAAAGAGCTTCAGGATGAGATAGAAAGTTGAAACTTACACAGTTTGCAGTTCTGTAGAATTTCTACAAATATTTTGAGTCGTGACGTCATATGAAGTCATGTGACGTCATAAGCATACTTCTTAATTTTCATTTTTGGGCAATGATTTCGACATGATGCCAGTTGTTCAGAATAATGAAAATTTCAGAGTTATGAAAGCAAAGTATGTGCTTTTGAACAAAAGCATCTTTAGCACCCTATGACGTCACATGACGTCACAGCAAAAAACAGTGAAAAATGGTGTTTACGCTCTACAGCCGTCATTTATGGTCGGATTTTCTTCAAATTTTCACAGATGGTACATTTTGAAACTCAGGTGTGCATATCCTGTCAACTAACCGAAATTCCGAAAGACCGAAGTTCTGTGGCTGAAATAAGATTCGAACATAGGACCGATAATTTCATTTTAGGATTAAAGAGCTTCAGGATGAGATAGAAAGTTGAAACTTACACAGTTTGCAGTTCTGCAGAATTTCTACATATATCTTGAGTCTTGACGTCATATGACGTCCTGTGACGTCATAAGCATACTTCTTAATTTTCATTTTTGGGCAATGATTTTGACATGATGCCAGTTGTTCAGAATAACGAAAATTTCAGAGTTATGACAGTAAAATATGCCCTTTTGAACAAAAGCATCTTTAGCACACTATGACGTCATGTGACGTCAGAGCTAAATATAGTGAAAAATGGTGTTCACGCTCTACACCGTTATTTCCTGGACGATGAAATTTTTATGGCTTATTAGTCACGGGAAATTTTGATTTCAATGATTTTCAGCACCCTATGACGTCACATGACGTCACAGCTAAAAATAGTGAAAAATGGTGTTCCTCTACAGCCGTCATTTATGGTCGGATTTTCTTCAAATTTTCACAGATGGTACATCTTGAAAGTTAGGTGTGCATATCCTGTCAGCTAATCGAAATTCCGAAAGACCGAAGTTCTGTGGCTGAAATAAGATTCGAACATAGGACCGAAAATTTCATTTTAGGATTAGAGAGCTTCAGGATGAGATAGAAAGTTGAAACTTAAACAGTTTGCAGTTCTGCAGAATTTCTACATATGTTTAGAGTTATGATATCATATGACGTCATGTGACGTCACAGACTAATACTTAGTTCTTATCATTTGCACTAATTTCGGAATATAATGTCAATTGTTCAGCATGAACATGAAATACTACCAGAGGTGAGTCATTACATGAAACTTCTATCTCCTGCTTTTTGCATTAACACAGCTTGCAGAAAGTCCTATCATTCGTTTTCACGAATGACATCTAGTTATTATTATTATTATTATTCTTTTCTTCTTCCTAACTAAACGCTTATTTTTATATGTTGCAATAGTCCTAGGACGATGAAATTTTTATGGCTTATTAGTCACGTGAGGAAATTTTGATTTCAATGATTTTCAGCACCCTATGACGTCACATGACGTCACAGCTAAAAATAGTGAAAAATGGTGTTCGCGCTCTACAGCCGTCATTTATGGTCGGATTTTCTTCAAATTTTCACAGATCGTACATCTTGAATCAAAGGTGTGCATATCCTGTCAGCTAACCGAATTTCCGAAAGACCGAAGTTCTGTGGCTGAAATAAGAATCGAACATAGGACCGAAAATTTCATTTTAGGATTAAAGAGCTTCAGGATGAGATAGAAAGTTGAAACTTACACATTTTGCAGTTCTGCAGTATTTCTACATATATTTTAAGTCGTGACGTCATATGACGTCATGTGACGTCATAGGCCTACTTCTTATTTTTCATTTTAGTGCAATGATTTCGATATGATGCCACTTGTTCAGAATAATGAAAATTTCAGAGTTATGACAGTAAAGTATGCGCGTTTAAACAAATGCATCATCAGCACGCTATGACGTCACATGACGTCAGAGCTAAAAATAGTGAAAAATGGTGTTCGCGCTCTACAGCCGTCATTTATAGTCGGATTTTCTTCAAATTTTCACAGATGAAACAATTTAAAACTAATGTGTGCATATCCTGTCAGCTAACCGAAATTCCGAAAGACCGAAGTTCTGTGGCTGAAATAAGATTCGAACATAGGACCGAAAATTTCATTTTAGGATTAAAGAGCTTCAGGATGAGATAGAAAGTAGAAACTTACACAGTTTGCAGTTCTGCAGAATTTCTACAAATATTTTGAGTCGTGACGTCATATGACGTCATGTGACGTCATAAGCATACTTCTTGATATTCATTTTAGGGCAATGATTTCGACATGATGCCAGTTGTTCAGAAAAATGAAAAATTCAGAGTTATGAGAGTATGGTATGCGCTTTTGAACAAAGGCATCTTCAGCACCCTATAACGTCACATGACGTCACAGCTAAAAATAGTGGAAAATGGTGTTCGTGTTCTACAGCCGTCATTTATGATCAGATTTTCTTCACATTTTTACAGATGGTACATCTTGAAACTAAGGTGTGAATATTTTGTCACCTCACCTTAATTCCGAAAAACCGAAGTTCTGTTGCTGAAATAAGATTCGAACATAGGACCGTAAATTTCATTCTAGGAATAAGGAGCTTCAGGAAGTATTGTGGCTGGAGTAAGATTCGAACATAGGACTTTTAAACTAGAAATCAAGTTTGCGGTCATGTCCTGACGTCATATGACATCATGTTATGTCACAGACTAATACTTGGTTCTTATTGTTTGCACTAATTTCGGAATAAAATGTCAATTGTTCAGCATGAACATGTAATACAGAGGTGAGTCATTGCACGAAGCTTCTATCTCCTGCTTTTTGCATTAACACAGTTTGCAGAAAGTCCTATCATTCGTTTTCACGAATGACATCTAGTTATTATTATTATTATTATTCTTTTTTTCTTCCTAACTAAACGCTTATTTTTCTATGTTGCAATAATCCTAGGCCGATGAAATTTTTATGGCTTATTAGTCTCGTGAGGAAATTTTGATTTCTATGATTTTCATTTCTCTATGACGTCATATGACGTCACATTTGAAATATGCTACAAAAGTTTGTACGCCGCCTACAGCCATTGTTTGTCAACCGATTTTCATCATATTTTCACAGATTGTGTATATTAAGGTTTAGTTGTGCATCCCGGTGTCCGTTTTTCAAAATTCGAAAAGTCCATGGTTCTATAGCGAATCCAAGATTCGAACCAAGGTCGTAATTTTTTAAATGCTTATAAAATCTGTCCTATTTAAAATAGAAAGTTGATATTTAGTCAGTTTATATGTCTCGAGAAGTTTTAAACATTTTATGAAAATAATTTATGATAATGATTTCTAATATTAACAAGAATATTTCTATATGTTGAAATTGTCGAAGGGCAATGAAAACTTAATGACACATGCTTCAAAAGCTGAAATTTTGATTTCTATGATTTTCATATGCCTATGACGTCATATGACGTCACACGTGAAATAAGCTACAAAAGATTGTACGCCGTCCAGAGCCATTATTAATGAACCGATTTTCATCAAATTTTCACAGAATGTGTATATTAAGTTCTAGTTGTGCATCCCTGTGTCCGTTTCTCAAAATTCGAAAAGTCCATGGTTCTATAGCGAATCCAAGATTCGAACCAAGGTCGTTAATTTTCAAATGCTTATAAAATCAGTCCTATTTGAGATAGAAAGTTGATATTTGGTCAGTATGTAGGTCTCTCGGAGTCTTAAAAATATTTTGAAAATTTGCATCATATGACGTTACGTGACGTCATTATATGAAAATATATTACTAAAATTAACAAGATTATTTCTATATGTTGGAATGGTCGAAGAGTAATAAGAATTTAATGGCATATGTTTCAGACAATATATTTTCTATTTCAATATTTTTTATAAGCATATGACGTCATATGACATCACACTTAACATATTCTACAAAAGTTTGTACGCGGTCTACAGCCATTATTTATGAACCGATCTTCAGCAAATTTTCACAGAATGTGTATATTAAGATCTAGTTGTGCATCCCGCTATCAGTTTTTCAAAATTCGAAAAGACCATGGTTCTATGGAGAATCAAAGATTCGAACCGAGGTCGTTAATTTTCAAATGCTAATAAAATCGGTCCCATATGAGATGGAAAGTTAATAATTGAACATTCTGTAGGTTTATGGATGACTGAACGTTTTTGTGAAAATGAACGTCATGTGACGTCAGATGACGTCATTACATGAAAATCTATTTCTAATATTTACAAGAAAATTTCTATATGTTAAAATGGTCCATGGAAATGGAAATTATATGACATTTTGCTTCAAACATTGATATTTTTAATTCTACAATTTTCATATGCCTATGACGTCATATGACGTTACAACTGCCATATGCGTTTTTGAACAAAAGCATCTTCAGCACCCTATGACGTCACATGACGTCACAGCAAATAGTGAAAAATGGTGTTTACGCTCTACAGCCGTCATTTATGGTCGGATTTTCTTCAAATTTTCACAGATGGTACATTTTGAAACTCAGGTGTGCATATCCTGTCAACTAACCGAAATTCCCAAAGACCGAAGTTCTGTGGCTGAAATAAGATTCGAACATAGGACCGATAACTTCATTTTAGGATTAAAGAGCTTCAGGATCAGATAGAAAGTTGAAACTTACACAGTTTGCAGTTCTGCAGAATTTCTACATATATCTTGAGTCTTGACGTCATATGACGTCTTGTGACGTCATAAGCATACTTCTTAATTTTCATTTTTGGGCAATGATTTTGACATGATGCCAGTTGTTCAGAATAACGAAAATTTCAGAGTTATGACAGTAAAATATGCCCTTTTGAACAAAAGCATCTTTAGCACACTATGACGTCATGTGACGTCAGAGCTAAATATAGTGAAAAATGGTGTTCACGCTCTACAGCCGCTATTTATGGTCGGATTTTCTTCAAATTTTCACAGATGGTACATCTTGAAAGTTAGGTGTGCATATCCTGTCAGCTAATCGAAATTCCGAAAGACCGAAGTTCTGTGGCTGAAATAAGATTCGAACATAGGACCGAAAATTTCATTTTAGGATTAGAGAGCTTCAGGATGAGATAGAAAGTTGAAACTTAAACAGTTTGCAGTTCTGCAGAATTTCTACATATGTTTAGAGTTATGATATCATATGACGTCATGTGACGTCACAGACTAATACTTAGTTCTTATCATTTACACTAATTTCGGAATATAATGTCAATTGTTCAGCATGAACATGAAATACTACCAGAGGTGAGTCATTACATGAAACTTCTATCTCCTGCTTTTTGCATTAACACAGCTTGCAGAAAGTCCTAACATTCGTTTTCACGAATGACATCTAGTTAGGACTTTCTGCCTACAGGCAGAAAGTCATATTGGGTTTGTACTGTTTTTTTATTATTCTTCTTCTTCTTCTTATTCTTTTTTTCTTCCTCTTATATTTGTGTTAATTTCAAGGTGTTGCCATTGACTCAGAACAATGAAAATTTTATGGCATATATTTCAAACCATGAGCTTTCAGATGCAATGAATTGTATATTCATATGGCGTCATATAACGTCAGACTTGACGTCACGTGAAAAAGTTTGTACGCGGTCTACAGCCATTATTTCTGGACCGATTTTCATCAAAATTTCACAGAATGTGTAGGTTAGGCTCTAGTTGTGCATCCCGGTGTCCGTTTTTCAAAATTCGAAAAGTCCATGGTTCTATAGCGAATCCAAGATTCGAACCAAGGTCGTAAATTTTTAAATGCTTATAAAATCTGTCCTATTTAAGATAGAAAGTTGATTTTTAGTCAGTATATAGGTCTCTAGAAGTTTTAAATATTTTGTGAAAATAAATGTCATATGACGTCACGTGACGTCATTATATGATAATGTATTTCTAATATTAACAAGAATATTTCTATATGTTGCAATTGTCGATGGGCAATGAAAATTTAATGACACATGCTTCAAACGCTGAAATTTTGATTTCTATGATTTTCATATGCCTATGACGTCATATGACGTCACACTTGAAATATCCAACAAAAGTTTGTACGCGGTCTGCAGCCATTGTTTATGAACCGATTTTCATCAAATTTTCACAGAATGTGTATATTAAGTTCTAGGTGTGCATCTCGGTGTCCGTTTTTCAAAATTCGAAAAGTCCATGGTTCTATAGCGAATCCAAGATTCGAACCAAGGTCGTAAATTTTTAAATGCTTATAAAATCGGTCCTATTTGAGATAGAAAAGTGATATTTGGTCAGTATATAGGTCTCTGGGAGTCTTAAACATTTTGTAAAAATATACGTCATATGACGTCACGTGACGTCATTATATGATAATGTATTTCTAATATTAACAAGGGTATTTCTATATGTTGAAATTGTCGAAGGGCAATGAAAATTTAATGACACATGATTCAGACGCTGAAATTTCGATTTCAATGACTTTCAGAAGCCTATGACGTCATATGACGTCACATTTGAAATTGACTACGAAAGTTTGTACACGGTCCAGAGCCATTATTTCGGCCAGGGCCGATTTTTATCAAATTTTCACAGAATGTGTATATTACGTTCTTATTGTGTATACCGGTGTCCGTTTTTCAAAATTCGAAAAGTCCAAGCATCTATGGCGGATCCAAGATTCGAACCAAGGACGTCAATTTTTAAATGCTTATAAAAACTGTCCTATTTGAGATAGAAAGTTGAAATTTTGTCAGTTAGTAGGTCTCTGGGTGTCTAATAATTATGTGAAAATAAACGTCATATGACGTCGCGTGACGTCATTTTTTTATTATTATTATTCTTTTCTTCTTCCTAACTAAACGCTTATTTTAATATGTTGCAATAGTCCTAGGACGATGAAATTTTTATGGGTTATTAGTCACGTGAGGAAATTTTGATTTCAATGATTATTAGCAGCCTATGACGTCACATGACGTCACAGCTAAAAATAGTGAAAAATGGTGTTCGCGCTCTACAGCCGTCATTTATGGTCGGATTGTCTTCAAATTTTCACAGATGGTACACCTTGAAACTAAGGTGTGCATATCCTGTCAGCTAACCGAAATTCCGAAAGACCGAAGTTTTGTGACTGAAATAAAATTCGAACATAGGACCGAAAATTTCATTTTAGGATTAAAGAGCTTCAGGATGAGATAGAAAGTTGAAACTTACACAGTTTGCAGTTCTGCAGAATTTCTACATATATTTTGAGTCGTGACGTCATATGACGTTATGTGACGTCATAAGCATACTTCTTAATTCTTTTTTTAGGGCAATGATTTCGACATGATGCCAGTTGTTCAGAATAATGAATATTTCAGAGTTATGACAGTAAAGTATGCGCTTTTAAACAAAAGCATCTTCAGCACCCTATGACGTCATATGACGTCAGAGCTAAAAAAAGTGAAAAATGGTGTTCACGCTCTACAGCCGCCATTTATGGTCGGATTTTCTTCAAATTTTCACAGATGGTACATCTTGAAAATAAGGTGTGCATATCCTGTAAGCTAACTGAAATTCCGAAAGACCGAAGTTCTGTGGCTGAAATAAGATTCGAACATAGGACCGAAAATTTCATTTTAGGATTAAAGAGCTTCAGGATGAGATAGAAAGTTGAAACTTACACAGTTTGCAGTTCTGCAGAATTTCTTAATATATTTTGAGTCGTGACGTCAAATGTCGTCATGTGACGTCATAAGCATACTTCTTAATTTTCATTTTAGGGCAATGATTTCGACATGATGGTAGTTGTTCAGAATAATGAAGATTTAAGACTTATGACAGTAAAGTATGCGTTTTTGAACGAAAGCATCTTCATCACCTATGACGTCATGTGACGTCAGAGCTAAAAATATTGAACAATGGTGTTCGCGCTCTACTGCCGCCATTTATGGTCGGATTTTCTTGTACTTTTCACAGATGGTACACCTTGAAACTTAGGTGTACATATCCTGCCAGCTTACCGAAATTCCGAAAAACCGAAGTTCTGTGGCTGAAGTAATATTCGAACATAGGACCAAAAATTTCATTTTAGGATTGAAGAGCTTCAGGATGAGATAGAACGTTGAAACTTGCACAGTTTGCAGTTCTGCATTATTTCTACAAATATTTTGAATCGTGACGTCAGAGGACGTCATAAGCATACCACTTATTTTTAATTTGGGGCAATGATTTCGACATGATGCCAATTGTTCAGAATAATGAAAATTTCAGAGTTATTGCAGTAAAGTATGCGCTTTTAAGCAACAGCATTTTCAGCACCCTATGACGTCACGTGACGTCAGAGCTAAAAATAGTGAAAAATGGTGTTTGCGCTCTACAGCCGCCATTTATGATCAGATTTTCTTCAAATTTTTACAAATGGTACATCTTGAAACTAAGGTGTGAATATTTTGTCAGCTAACCTTAATTCCGAAAAACCGAAGTATTGTGGCTGAAGTAAGATTCGAACATAGGACCAAAAATTTCATTTTAGGGCTAAAGAACTTCGGGATCAGATAGAAAGTTGAAACTTACACAGTTTGCAGTTCTGCAGTATTTCTTAATATATTTTGAGTCGTGACGTCATATGACGTCATAAGCATACTACTACTACTGCTACTTATTTTTTTTTTCTTCGTAACTAAACACTTATTTATAATATAATGTCAATAAATCAGCATGAACATGAAATACTACCAGAGGTGAGTCATTACATGAAACTTCTATCTCCTGCTTTTTGCATTAACACAGGTTACAGAAAGTCCTATCATTCGTTTAGACGAATGACATCTAGTTATTATTATTATTATTCTTTTCTTCCTCACGGATTTTCATATGTTGCAATCGTCCTAGGAGAATTAAATTTCGATGGCATATTATTCATATGCGTAATTAAAAAATTCTATAATTTTCATATGCCTATGACGTCATATGACGTCACACTTGGCAATTTGCTACAAAAGTTTGTACGCGGTCCAGAGCGATAATTAATGAACCGATTTTTATCAAATTTTCACAGAATGTGTATATTAAGTTCTAGTTGTGCATCTCGTTGTCCGTTTTTCAAAATTCGAAAAGCACAAGGTTCTATGGCGAATGCAAGATTCAAACTAAGGACGTCAAATTGACAAATGCTCATAAAATCGTCCCTAAATGAGACAGAAGGTTGATATTTTGTCAGTACATAGATCTCCGATAGATTTAAATATTTTGTGAAAATGGACGTCTTGTGACGTCATATGACGTCATCAAATTTCTAATTTTTAAACACATAATTATATATGTTAATATGGTCCAAGGACAATGAAATTTTGATGTCATATTCTCCAAGAAATGTTATATTAAGTTCTAGTTGTGCATCCCTGTGTCCGTTTTTTAAAATTCGAAGAGTCCAAGGTTCTATAGCGATTCCAAGATTCGAACCAAGGTCGTAAATTTTCAAATTCTTATAAAATCGGTCCTATTTGAGATAGAAAGATGATATTGGGTCAGTATATAGGTCTCTGGGAGTCTTAAACATTTTGTGAAAATAAATGTCATATGACGTTACGTGACGTCATTATATGATAATGAATTTCTAATTCTAACAAGATTATTTCTATATATTGAAATTTTCGAAGGGCAATAAAAATTTAATGCCGCATGTTTCGGATTCTGAAATTTCGATTTCAATGATTTTCAGAAGTCTATGACGTCATATGACGTCACATTTGAAATTGACTAAGAAAGATTGTACACGGTCCAGAGCCATTATTAATGGGCCGATTTTTATCAAATTTTCACAGAATGTGTATATTAAGTTCTTATTGTGTATACCGGTGTCCGTTTTTCAAATTTCGAAAAGTCCATGGTTCTATAGCGAATTCAAGATTCGAACCAAGGTCGTCAATTTTTAAATGCTTATAAAAACTGTCCTATTTGAGATAGAAAGTTGAAATTTTGTCAGTTAGTATGTCTCTGGGTGTCTTAACAATTATGTGAAAATAAACGTCATATGACGTCACGTGACGTCATTTGTTTCTTACTATCATTCTTTTCTTCTTCCTAACTAAACGCTTATTTTAATATGTTGCAATAGTCCTAGGACGATGAAATGTTTATGGGTTATTAGGCATGTGAGGAAATTTGATTTCACCCCTACTGCATATATGTAGCCATATCTCAATAAATATCGATTTTTGTAAATATATGTATGAATAAGAATTATAGCTGAATAATTGACGTTTCCAAAGATATTTAGTTTATTAAAATTGGTTTACGCAATACAAAGTTATAAGCAAAAAAACTAAATGAAATGAAGCTAATTTTGCAATTTTTTTTTAGAATCTATAGAAAGTTCATGAAAATAAGATAAAAAATTGGAAAAGGTCCGCGCGGGGTCACCAGGTTAAATACTTGCGCAACGATTAAAAAAAAAAAAAAAAAAAAAATATCAAATTGCAATTGATGGGCTATATCTTGATTTTGTTCTTCTTTTTTTTTTGTTTTGTTTTTTTTTTTTTTCATAATCATGCATCATAAAAATATGGAAAAGGTCACGCGCAGGGGTCACCAGGCTTAAATACCTGTTGACTGTTTCCAAAATAAGCATTGAAGTTAATACATGTACAACGGCACAAGACAAAAATCCGTATTTTGCAACACTATGTAGCTAGCGAGCAGTTTGCAAGCCTTGAAAAATTCACACGCAGCCCCACATTTTAGACCATCTAAAAACTGCATTGTTATGCTAACGATATTCATATTGCATCAGTTTGTAGGCTGGGATGTTACCTTTCAAAATATCACCATAGTTCGAAATTCCAGGAATTTATGGCAAAACTACGGAAGCCCAAACACGCCAAAATCGCTAAATACGTTTAACTACGTTACAGGTGTCGAAAGGATATAGCACTATACACATATTCAATACTTCTTCCTACTGAGGCTAAAATTAAACAAGGTTACAACTGAGCTGGAGTGATGAAATTCTATGTGTGATGAAAGTTAGAAACTTACATTTGAACACTGTTTCATTTTTCTTTCATGTCATATGACATAGTATAAATTTTGTATGTAAACTACATGTGCAATTTTTATATAGTATTTTTATATATACTATATAAAGCAGATGTTGCAGAAAGTCCTATCATTCGTTTAAACGAATGACATCTAGTTATTAGGACTTTCTGCCTAAAGCAGAAAGTCCTATTGGTTGTTTATTATTATTATTGGACTTTCTGCCTAAAGCAGAAACCATTGGGTTTGTTTTTTATTAGGACCCAAATTTGTTATGTTTATTATTATTATTCTTTTCTTCTTCCTAACTAAACGCTTATTTTTATATGTTGCAATAGTCCTAGGACGATAATATTTTCATGGCATATTAGTCACGTGAGGAAATTTTGATTTCAATGATTTTCAGCACCTTATGACGTCACATGACGTCACAACTAAAAATAGTGAAAAATGGTGTTCGCACTCTACAGCCGTCATTTACGGTCGGATTTTCTTCAAATTTTCACAGATGGTACATCTTGAATCAAAGGTGTGCATATCCTGTCAGCTAACCGAAATTCCGAAAGACCGAAGTTCTGTGGCTGAAATAAGATTCGAACATAAGACCGAAAATTTCATTTTAGGATTAAAGAGCTTCAGGATGAGATAGAAAGTTGAAACTTACACAGTTTGCAGTTCTGCAGAATTTCTACATATATTTTGAGTGGTGACGTCATATGACGTCATGTGACGTCATAGGCATACTTCTTAATTTTCATTTTTAGGGCAATGATTTCGACATGATGCCAGTTGTTCAGAATAATGAAAATTTCAGAATTATGACAGTAAAGTATGCGCTTTTGAACAAAAGCATCTTCAGCACACTATGACGTCACATGACGTCACAGCTAAAAATAGTGAAAAATGGTGTTCGCGCTCTACAGCCGTCATTTATAGTCGGATTTTCATCAAATTTTCACAGATGGTACATCTTAAATCAAAGGTGTGCATATCCTGTCAGCTTACTGAAATTCCGAAAGACCGAAGTTCTGTGGCTGAAATAAGATTCGAACATAGGACCGAAAATTTCATTTTAGAATTAAAGAGCTTCAGGATGAGATAGAAAGTTGAAACTTACACAGTTTGCAGTTCTGCAGAATTTCTACAGATATTTTGAGTCGTGACGGCATATGACGTCATGTGACGTCAAAGGCATACTTCTTAATTTTCATTTTAGGGCAATGATTTCGACATGATGCCAGTTGTTCAGAATAACGTAAATTTCAGAGTTATGACATTAATGTATGCGCTTTTGAACAAAAGCATCTTCAGCACCTTTTGACGTCTCATGACGTCACAGCTAAAAATAGTGAAAAATTGTGTTCGCGCTCTACAGCCGTCATTTATAGTCGGATTTACTTTAAATTTTCACAGATGGTACATCTTGAAACTAAGGTGTGCATATCCTGTCATCTAACCGAAATTCCGAAAGACCGAAGTTCTGTGGCTGAAATAAGATTCGAACATAGGACCGAATATTTCATTTTAGGATTAAAGAGCTTCAGGATGAGATAGAAAGTTGAAACTTACAAAGTTTGCAGTTCTGCAAAATTTCTACAAATATTTTGAGTCGTGACGTCATATGACGTCATGTGACGTCATAGGCATACTTCTTAATTTTCATTTTAGGGTGATGATTTCGACATGATGCCTGTTGTTCAGAATAATGAAAATTTCAGAGTTATGACAGTAAAGTATGCGCTTTTGAATAAAAGCATCTACAGCACCCTATGACGTTATGTGACGTCACATTTTAAAATAGTGAAAAATGGTGTTCACGCTCTACAGCTGCCATTTATGGCCGGATTTTATTCAAATTTTCACAGATGGTATATCTTGAAACTAAGGTGTGCGTACCCTTTCAGTTAACAGAAATTTCGAAAGACCGAAGTTCTGTGACTGAAATCAGATTCGAACATAGGACCGAAAATTTCATTTTAGGATTAAAGAGCTTCAGGATGAGATAGAAAGTTGAAACTTACACAGTTTGCAATTCTACAGAATTTCTACATATATTTTGAGTCTTGACGTCATATGACATCATAAGCATACTTCTTAATTTTCATTTTAAGGCAATGATTTTGACATGATGCCAGTTGTTCAGAATAATGAAAATTTCAGAGTTACGACAGTAGAGTATGCGCTTCAGAACAAAAGAATTTTCAGCACCCTATGACGTCATGTGACGTCAATACACAGTTTGCAATTTTCGAGAATTTCTACATATGTTTTGAGTCTTTAC
>CM037784.1:96741-146741 GCA_021229015.1 Solen grandis | reverse complement strand
CATATGCACCCTTTAAAGGTCAAGGACACAGGGGTTCTTAGAAATTGTCTTTGGTATTCATAAGCTACATTTTCATGTCCACTCTATAATTTCCATATCTGTTTTTTTACTTTTAATTTTCATGAATCTTTACAGAAGTGTTCGTCATAACACAATGGTACAGCAACCATATTCACGCTTGAAAGGTCAGTGCGATTCAGGGATCATAACCCATTTCCATTATTTTTCTTTGTTTCTATTTGGCACAAATTCCACCGTTGGGGACTCCTGACAATATGTTTAAAGCCTTATCTCGATAAGGTTTTACATGAACGTATCCCCAAACTCACTTGATGGTTCTTAGATTGGACAAGTGTGATCCTCTAGGGAAAGTTCTTGATTAATGATGATGGTTTCCATAGTTTTCAAATATTTTATATAGTGCTATATAGCAACTGAAAAGGGTAGACACTTAAATGTTCCAAGGGCTGATAGGAAATGTTTATACTGTAACAAAAATGATATTGAAGATGAGTTTCATTTCGTTTTAATTTGTCCGTTTTATGCTGATTTAAGATTAAGATATATTCCAAAGTATTTTTCCAATAGACCTAACATGTATAAATTCATTGAACTACTTAACACGAACAACACCTTATTACTAAAAAAGTTAGCTTTCAAATATAGAAGTTCTATGAATACGTAAAATATTGTTATGAATTTAATTTTTTAAATTCATTGCTTATTTATTATACGTCTATAGAATATACTATATTTAATATATATATCTTTACATATCTGAAAACCTTGAGTATGTCACTCTCACTTACACAAAAAAGTAATTTGATTTTGAAACATATCCTTTTATCTGATTACCATCATCATGTTTGCATGCATTGTATATATTTTAAAAAAATTTTCTGTTCTATAATTTTAATTTGTTATTATAAAATTTTGTCTACATCTGAATTACATTTCGAGGGGTGAGAGCGAAACTAGGCTAAGTGCTTATATGTATATATGCCCTTAGCTTAGTTTTGTTCTCACCACTCGATTTATATTTATATGTCCTCACATCACATTTACCGGACGTATGTCGTGGTCAGATGGTCCCCCACATTACGATCAAAACATTCCTGCTGTTTGACGTCCATGACGGACTTAAATTGAATATAAACCAAAGAACAAGGAAATCATAATTCATTAACAATAGATGATAAATGAAACACCATATTTGTTTCCTTACTAATTAGTTTACAATAAAATGGTAAAATGGAAACAAAAGCACTGTTTTTAAATCATTTGATAAATGTACACACGAAATCATGTGACACGAAAAACTATGAATATTTAATATTCTCTCCATTTTAACATTTCGATATTTTTGTCATCGCATTATCTTATCATTTTATTTCTAAATGGTACATTATACTATACGTGAATAAGTTTATGAAAAAGTATGGTGTCAAAAGGTGGCCAGTTTGTGATATACAAGTATTTCTCGTTAATTTGAAAAATCATTAATTTTCGAAATAGATTTGAATGACTTTGTGACTTTACAGATGAAATATTGGTAGAGCAGGTTCCATCTTTACATACGCTGGGTTTACCAGGGCTTAAACCCAGACTAATATCAATTACTATTATTGCTAGATCCATGCTAGCAATAATAATAATAATAATGATTAATATACGACTAAAATTGAATGACATACTGAAGTGTTCCTGTCCGTATTAGCTTCTATTGAAAACAAGACGCGACCTCAAGTAAATGCCCCGTTCGAGCCTAGTCGCCAAATTTCAGAGAGAGAGAGAGAGAGAGAGAGAGAGAGAAATCTGTCACATGAGCACATGTTTACGAACTAGCCATTTCGATAATTAGATTAGGTAGAAATGTATCATGTATCATTCTAATATCTACAATATCACCTCTAATGGTAATATGAGATTTAGCAGAAAGATTGAAACAAGAGCTTTCTCTCAAATTAGTGAAGTATCAATCCATATGCAATCATACCACTCACCAGAGAATCTACAGACATCATGTTCAAATCAATCGAATCAGATTCCTTTGGGCAAAATTGATAATAAACGAGGATGAAACTCTCACTCTACGGATTCGTTGTCAATAAACAAAAATGGAAACAACAACAACACACACACGTTTCTGGCTTGGTTAAAATTAAACGGTATATTTTTTGTTGTTGAAAGTTCAGAATATAAGTCCATGTTAATCCTTAGAAATACTGCATCTATAACACAAGAGGAAATGAAACACGTTTTTAGATGATTTCGAAGCCATAGATATTTATGCTCTTTAGACATTGAAGCATCTGAGGTGTACGGAAGCACAGAGACTGAAAAAGCAAAACGAAAAACAAAACTTGCTAACTCGTGGCCGCAAGATATAACTAAAAAAAAAATAAAAATCAAATCTCGCTAACAAATTATTGAATTTTTAGTGAGTAACTCGTGGCCACGAGTTAGCGAGATTTGATTTTGCTTTTTTCTAAGTTATATCTCGTGGTCACGAGATAATAAAAACGAAAAACACCATGTCCTCTCTGTGACTCCGTAGAAGCGTTCCATGTGTCAATGACTGGGCAAAGTTCATGTCATGGCTTGCTCTGTGTAACATGTACTTTATTTATATGCTGACAAACATGGGCATGTATCTCTGTTTAGAAACAGGAGTTGGAGGACAGGAAGAGAGTGGTGGTCGAATTGCATGGCATTATGAAAGAAAAATATGCATAGAATTTATTTGGTCATGTTTGTTTTCATGTCAATGTCTTTATTTAAAAAAGCTAGAACATTAAGCTTCCCGACATTATAGTTGTATATTGGCAATTATCATTATAAACAAATATCATTCAAATCTTATTTTATATTAAATAAACTAGCTATTTCTCCAGTTTTTACATAACCGGCCCCCTTTTCTCGACCAAACCTCTTGAATAAAAGTGTACCCGTTGACATAATGTGACAGTTCTTCCAAACGCGTTTCTAATTACAAGAAAATAATGCCAGAAAATGTGGGTCACAGAATTTATTTCAAGGCAAAAAAGTCTTAAGATATCGCAACACCCATGTAATGAATCAAATGTGGCCCTTTTATAAGAAATTATAACGAATGTAATAAGTAATAGATTATTTATTAATAACTATAGAGGCATATTTCTGCCAGCCACTTATCCAATTAACTATGTCGAAAATTTTCCGAAAAGTTGTCACATTTTCAGTTATTATCTAGCAAGTAGAAAACTTTCGTGATATCCTCTAAGGTATTTTAACAGGACAAAACTGCCTGTTAGAGCCCACTACTGCCAGCCATATATTCACTTAAGATAACTGGATATCTTGCCTTTATTAGTTAGTTAAAATATGTGGATAACAAACCTTATTTCACGCAAATATCTGGAAAAAAAACAACATGATATTCAGTTAACCTTAGTGAATATGTGATTGGCAGTAGTGGGCACTAAGACAGATTAGTCCTGTTAAGATACCTTTGTGAATAACTTGAACATTTTCTGCTTGCCAGATAATGACTGACTATGTGACAAATTTTCAGAAAAGTTTCGACATAGATAAGTGGATAAGTGGCTGGCAGAATATGCCACCATATATAACATACTTAATGACTTCCATCCGCGTTACTTGGAAAATCCCTGCGATAAGCAAGTAACGCGATTTGTGTCAAATCTGTCTGGTAGATTATTCAGGGACTAGCTTTGAGACGTCTTCCTTTTCAACCAAAGTTGAAGTTGATGCAGTTATTGAAAAAAACCCAAAAAACAAGAGTGCCAGTGCTGCCACAATATACGCCGCCACAAAATATAAAGACCAAGAGAGTCCTTTTAATTATTGCTTTTAACATTTCTGTAAGCATAAGCTCATAATGAAGTTTGTGAGACCAATTAATTTAGCTGAACAGAGATAGAACCCTAAAAAAGCTTCTAATATGAAAGTAGGTCAAATAGCAGTATCAATATGAATCCTTTTTTCTTTCTCCGCGCATCTCTTGCAAAAATCACTGTACCAGAAAATCCCTGCTTTATGCACTTCTACCTGTTTAGAGTTGTGTTTTCAAGAGACCATGTTTAGAAAGGCATATTGCAAATATTGACGAACATCAAAATCCCTGCTTTGTGCATATCTACCCAGTATAGTAATGACATTGCCCAAGTTTTGAAAAGATTAGGTCAGAAACATACGAGGAATTGCATTCACAAAGCTGAAATATCAATCAGTTACAGAGACTAAGTTTCAAGGGACAAAAATCTTGCAAAAATAAATGAACCGGAAAATCGCCACTTTATGCAAATCTACCCATTATTGTAAAGCCACAGATCAAGTTTTGAAAAGATTCGTTCAGAAACGTAGGAGGAGTTGCATTCACAAGGCTGCAATATCAATCCGCTACAGAGACTAAGTTTCAAGGGACATAAATCTTGTAAAAATAAATGAACTGGAAAATTGCCACTTCATGCACATTAACTCATTTTAGTAATGACATTGCCAAAGTTTTGAAAAGATTCATTCAGAAATGTAGGAGGAGTTGCCGTCACAAGACTGCAATATCAATCAGCTACAGAGACTAAGTTTCATGGGACACAAATCTTGTAAAAATCAATGAACCGGAAAATCGCCACTTCATGCACATCTACCCATTATAGTAATGACATTGACCAAGTTTCGAAAAGATTCATTCAGAAGAGTAGGAGGAGTTGCGTTCACAAGGCTGCAATATCAATCAGCTACAGAGACTAAGTTTCAGGGGACACAAATCTTGTAAAAATCAATGAACCGGAAAATCGCTTCTTCGTGCACATCTACCCATTATAGTAATGACATTGACCAAGTTTTGAAAAGATTCATTCAGAAACAAAGGAGGAGTTGCGTTCACAAGATATGGACGTACGGACGTACGGACGGACAGACGGAGAAGATGACGCCAATATACTACCACCTCCGGCGGCTTATAAAAAAACAGATTCAAGGACGGAATGATGATACAATTTCAATGTAAGGCATAGACTCAAAGCTGTTATTTCTTTGTTTTGATGACATCAATGCAAGATGTTAAACAATGGGGGCGTGTGGGTCCATTGTGTTAAAGGAAATAAACTGATTTATTGGAATAACAAACAAGACAGCATGTGGAAGTAGTGTCGGTGAAAAAAAAAACAATAGATGCATATTTTTTACTTAACTGAATGTTTAAATACTTAGAACAAACATATTTATCAAAAATAAAGTTCTTAGACCACCAAACCGACTATGACACTAGAGTATATAGATGAATATAACCAGAGATTACAATTATTTAAAGGTATCTGCGTGATATAGATTTATATACTTTGTAAGACTTTGATTTCATTATATATATACATGTATATTCACTATAGTTATTAAAGCAGTTTACGATAAGCTCCCGGCTATTTTAAAGCACATTCGGTCGAACGTATGTCGATCGCCTGCCGACTGCGGGGAAATAATTTAAACTCGCACTTAAAATTAGTCCCGATGTCGGGCATCTGGATGCCAGCATTAGAGTCCCACCGATGTTCAGCCGGTCAAATGGTCCAAATCCGATCAAGATCACTCGGCAGTGTACAAACTGATCGCCGGACAGGCATTGGTCAGGCATCGGGCAATTACCTGACAGCCGCCAAACACGCCTTCCCGGTTACCTGACAACCCGATGCCTGGATGGAATGGTAAAGAAATCGGTATGAGCCTTGCCGATTACTTAACGGCCATCTTCCTAACTTGTATAAAGGTGTAAACACAACCTATTCGGGTTCAGTTTACAATTAACATTCCTTTTGTGAAAAACATCTTACTTTGAATGAAAAAATGTGGTCACTTGTGTTTAGAGGTATGGAGAAGAATGTTGACTTTTGGTTTACATGTTTTCTTTTACAATTTTTTTTTGCACTAGAAACATCCATTTTCAGCGCGAACAAATTATCCGTGACATTTCGTAATCAGAACGGCAATCCATTTTACATACATAAAGATCTACTCCTGTAGAAAGAAAAAAGAAGCACTCCAATGTAAGTAATTACCATAAAGTAGTCTTCATGGAATTTTGCATGATGGCGAGTTAGGTTCATCCCAGTGAATTTCTTAACTTTGAAATAGAAAGGCAAAACCTCAAGTATCTTAAATAATAAAATACATTGTCAATTTCTATACATACTAAACAACAGATAGGATGTATACATCAGATCACTAGTACTGATGAAAGGGAAATACCTAATTAGGTATAAAATTTGTAAATGAATACTCCGGGTTATTATGTCATAAACAGAGAGCGATCTCACTTGGCTCTGAAGCAACTATAGTTGCAGGATGGCGTGTGGAGTTTTTGGCGTCACATGACCTTTGCCTCTGTTGCTTCAATCACTTCTGAAACGCTTGGTTTAGAATGTTAATCCCGCCGCCGTCTCTTAGCGCATTGGGCCTTCTTAATTTCATTTAGATGTCAAAAAGTAATTCAACAAGTCATATATATATATATATATATATATATATATATATATATATATATATATATATATATATATATATGGTGGGTTAAAATGTCTTGAGTTTTATCAAGTTCTGTTGGAATATATATTTTTAAAAAAGTTTATATTTGTGATTACAAAAACTATGACTGGATATAAAAAGTTGAATTATGAGATAAGCATACAATTTCAGGTGTATGGAAGTTGACATTATCATAATTCTATTTTATTTAACTGTTACGACTTGACGTATACCTATACTTTGGGGGTTACGGTCCAGATTTATTTTTTTCTCTCTTTTTTGTTCTGACTCCATTTTGGAATACATATTACAAAAAAAGCATGCTTCATTGATTGATTTGGGACAATTTTACATCAGATAATCTGAATCATACTTGCATATTTCTTTGATAACAATATACGCAAGGTCCTGTTATATTTGTCGTTTGCTACAATGTTTAAACAATAAAATCTAATTGACGTGTATTAATTATGTAATAATGTAAAACAAAACAAACCTATATATAACAGATAATGTTCATACTTATCGTTGAACAGATAATGTTCTATTGTGTTCTATAATGTACTGAATTAACACAGGATTTCGTAACGAAATTGTTTTAAAAACTGTTTATATGTATTATAATCCTCTAAAGAGCTGTGTATTTAAAGCGACCCTTTTGCCTTTAAACACCAAAAACTTATTAAAAGTACATTAAAAGATTTATACTTATTGATGAATTTCAACTTTTCAGAAAGACATACCTGTTTTTAGGTAAATACGCTGAAAAGCTGCTGGAAATTTAACAGTCTGGCGGCTTTATAGCCTAAGTGAAAAAATGAAAAATAAGCGTTTTATATATAGTTTTGAAAAATTAAAAAAAAGTAAATCACGGAATTTAAAAAATTTTAGTTTAAATAATGAGTACTTGAAGATGACCATTCTTGCCGATATCGACATCAAAAGAAATTAAATATTTTACACTATTCATAAAGCCAGCTTTATATTACACGACGGAAAATACCAACAGATATATAAATCACTGTAATTCATATTATTGCTAGATATGTGCATATATCAGATCCTATGACGCTCATTTCATGCGTAGGATTCAAAAATGAAATATTCAGAATGATATATTCAGAAACAAAAATCGAGCATTTATTATCAGAGTCAGACTTGGCTGCTACTGCTGTCTTTATAGGATTTTAAGATCAAACATTTAGTTTCTCGGTCATAGTGAGAATGAGATGCTGTTTTGATATGAACACATGGTCATGTCTTGAATGATTCGAAAGTGTATCATTTTGCTTAACGTATTTACTACAGTGTTCGGGAACTTTCACCTTTTTAATTCATAAGCTTGCAGATATCTATATCAGTTTAAAGACATGGGTATATCTCGAAAGGCTTTACAGAGGCAGTCAAAGCGGGTTTAATGAAACCCTGTTTCCCTTTTTTCAACATTGGAAGCAGTAAAAATCGTAAAAGTTATTTTGGATTAAAAGGGAAGGATCATGATGTGGTAAAATCTCCGCGGGGAGAGGCGAAAACTTGCAAAAAAAATTTCATTAAGCTTTGCTTAATGTTACCTGTTTGTGTATATATGTGTATATGATCTATACTTAATACGGGCAAATAGGAAGGAAAGTTTGGTAGAATTAACTTGGTTAAGTTCAGGAGTAATAGTTATGAAACATGCCAATTTTTAATTCCGGAAAACATGTTACATTTTGAATTAATATTTACCTTAAATGGTTATATTAATATAAATATATTAGATACTGAAAATTTGTATCGCTTCTGTTTATTCCTGTTCTTAGTACTTAGTGAGTTTTCATATAAGTTGCATAATGGTAAATGACTTATATAGACTGGGTATGCTGTATTTCTTTTAATTACTTTGTGATTCTTTATAAACGATAAAAACACACATGCCATCAAATAAATATTTTGCTTGGGAAATACTGGATTGACTTTTAAATATCACTTAAACCAATGTTTAACCCTTTCCCTCATAGTGGACACCATGAAAAGACCTATGCGAACAGCATAAAACCAGATCAGCCTGCGAGTAACTCGCAGGCTGATCAGGTTTTATGCTGTTCGCTGCTCCTCAGTGGTCTGGAAATTAGGATTTTGTAATTAAATTTGGTAAGGTTTAACTGTGGCTTTCTGCAGATCAGTCTTTATGTGGTACCTACTGAGTGCGTCAAAATGAGTCTATATGAGGGAAAGGGTTAAAACGGAATTGTCTTAAATCAAAGCATTCTTTATAACAGTCTAGTATGCTCGTTTTTGTAACGAGGATGTTTGCATCAAAGACGGTATTAACTATAGTTGATGGATGGTTTACGTCACGGTTGTCTCTGTGAAATGTTCATTTCATTCATTTCCTAAAACATGAACACGTACCATAGCTATTAATCATCGTTGAAAATAGTTAGAACAAGGAGTTGTTCAGTGTGTTTGCTTTATTTTATGGGCGTCTTGCGTTTAAGTATGAAAGGAAAGATGGGGTTTAAAGTTTTTGATCATCAAAGCAATATTTTCATGTAAATGTTGATCTATATTAGCTCATCTAGGCTACTGGTTAAAGATTTGTATATACATTTGGCATTTGATTATATACAAAAAACCGCTTTCTTATTAGAAAAACCAAAAAAGTCAACTTCCCGATCTTGTAATATCTTTGCAATTGTATCTAAGGTAATGACAGTTTTTAACATTTTTAAAACAATACATTACTCAAACACAGTCTTCCTTGTGTTTATCAGGTCATCAAAAGAACAAATCAGAGTTTGCATCAGTTATGATAGAAAAAATCTATACGCAGAAAATATTTCTTATTTAGATCAGTGCTTCAGCCCGCGCCACTGTTAGTTCCAATCCCCTGCAGTTGAGTTGCGATAGGATGATAGTTCAATCCGTGTATGTTTATGCACTCGTGGTCTTCAGTCAACGGTATAAAAGTGGGCATTAAAAAGTGTTAGATACACTTCAACTTACTTTAATAGCTATTTATATACGTTGATATATATCGAGGGGTGAGAGCGAAACTAGGCTGAGTGCTTATATATTTATATGCACTTAGCATAGTTTCGCTCTCCTTCCTCGATATGTATCTGGATGACGTCAAAATCAATAACCTATGCGGAGTAGGGGTTTCTCATGCAATACGCATTGCTTACAAAAGCCAAGTTATTATTTATTTAAGTAGTATTTACAATTATTATGTATGGTTTGCCGCCAGTCCTGGCAGGAGCACTGGTATGCGTACGCAGTGCCTAAACTAACTGTATAGCCGATATGCCACCGTCAGGGTTGCAACAAATTACATGTATATGATTCTCGTCTGCAGTACCCATTAACATAAACTACCAGTATGAATAAACTGTTTTCTGCCTTGATGCATGTATTTACTATGGTAGATGATTATGCTAATCAAATTTTGTGCTATAAAGAGAGAGAGAGAGAGAGAGAGAGAGAGATTAGTTGCTATAAACTGTTTATAACAGTTAGAAATAAAACACACTGTTAACGATGTTAGGTTTGTTATAAATGATGTTCAGCAACCTATCTAAATTTATTTCCCCTAAATGTTATTAGAGAGAGTAAGATAAAGTAGAGTCAATTGAATGTATGAAGTCATTAATGATAACACAGTATCAATTCTTTATTTTCAAAGCACAATACACTGGCAAAGGTAAAGAATTAATGAATAGTGCAAGAATCATATCCATTCAAATCCACTCTTTAATGATTAGATGTTCAAATAGAAGTTATTTTTATTTTCTTATTGCAATACAAGATTAAGGTTTAAAGTATAAGCTATACGCAGTACACACTTCTCATTGGTATAAAACTGACAATATTCTGTAATGTTCAGTTTTTCGTACCCTTTAATTTCGCTGAAGAAATTAATTAAATTAGTTCATTTGATTTACATGAGATCAATAAATTGAATAAATATCGTTGGATTAATGTTGACAGTTTAAACCACAGTTGGCTTAGTTTCTAGTCTGGATTGTGTAAGATGCCCCGCAATACAGTTTAAGTGATGCTTAATTCCAAAATTTCGAAATTATTCAATTAATATTTCTGTAAAGGTACCAGCCAAAATGTTTACTACTATATATTTTTACATTGATAAAAGTTGTTTCCAAGTGCTCGCAGTAAAAATCATTTTATAATATGATGTTATATTTTCAGTATTTACGTTTGTTTGAGAATAAAACACCCGTACAAATAATGATAGGATAATACTGATGTAACTACCACATCTAATAAAATACACATGTAGTTATGACCGTCGTAACAAATAATGATAAGGATAATACTGATGTAACTACCACATCTAATAAAATACACATGTAGTTATGACCGTCGTAACAAATAATGATAACGATAAACTGATCCACATCTAAATACACATGTAGTTATGACCGTCACAAATAATGATAAGGATAAACTGATGTATAAAAAAACATGTAGTTATGACCGTTGTATCAAATAATGATAACGATAAGACTGATGTAACTACCACATCTAATGAAATACACATGTAGTTATGACCGTCGTAACAAATAATGATAACGATAATACTGATGTAACTACCACATCTAATAAATACACATGTAGTTATGACCGTCGTAACAAATAATGATCAGGATAATACTGATGTAACAACCACATCAATGAAATACACATGTAGTTTCGTAACAAATAATGATAGATAATATGATGTAACACCACATCTAATAAATACACATGTAGTTATGACCGTCGTAACAAATAATGATAAGGATAATACTGATGTAACAACCACATCTAATAAAATACACATGTAGTTATGACCGTCGTTACAAATAATGATAAGGATAATACTGATGTAACAACCACATCTAATAAAACACACATGTAGTTATGACCGTCGTAACAAATAATGATAAGGATAATACTGATGTAACAACCACATCTAATAAATACACATGTAGTTATGATCTTCTTTACAAATAATGATATGTATATTACTGATGTAACTACCACATCTAATGAAATACACATGTAGTTATGACCGTCGTAACAAATAATGATGACGATAATACTGATGTAACTACCACATCTAATAAAACACACATGTAGTTATGACCGTCGTAACAAATAATGATAAGATAATACTGATGTAACTACCACATCTAATAAAACACACATGTAGTTATGACCGTCGTTACAAATAATGATAAGAATAATACTGATGTAACAACCACATCTAACGAAATACACATGTAGTTATGACCGTCGTTACAAATAATGATAAGAATAATACTGATGTAACCAAAAAATATACTGATGTAACAACCACACTTAAAAATACACATGTAGTTATGACCGTCGTAACAAATAATGATAAGGATAATACTGATGTAACAACCACATCTAATGAAATACACATGTAGTTATGACCGTCGTAACAAATAATGGTAACGATAATACTGATGTAACTACCACAACTAATAAATACACATGTAGTTATGACCGTCGTAACAAATAATGATAAGGATAATACTGATGTAACAAAAGATAATACTGATGTAACAACCACAAATAAAATACACATGTAGTTATGACCTCGTAACAAATAATGATAAGGATAATACTGACCACAACATATAAAAATAGTTATGACGTCGTAACAAATAATGATAAGAAAAACGGTAATACTGAATAATAAATACACATGTAGTTATGACCATCGTAACAAATAATGGTAACGATAATACTGATGTAACTACCACAACTAATAAATACACATGTAGTTATGACCGTCGTAACAAATAATGATAAGGATAATACTGATGTAACTACCACAACTTATAAAATACACATGTAGTTATGACCGTCGTAACAAATAATGATGAGGATAATACTGATGTAACAACCACAACTTATAAAATACACATGTAGTTATGACCGTCGTAACAAATAATGATAAGGATAATACTGATGTAGCAACCACATCTAATGAAATACACATGTAGTTATGACCGTCGTTACAAATAATGATAAGGATAATACTGATGTAACAACCACATCTAATGAAATACACATGTAGTTATGACCGTCGTTACAAATAATGATAAGGATAATACTGATGTAACAACCACATCTAATGAAATATACATGTAGTTATGACCGTCGTTACAAATAATGATAAGGATAATACTGATGTAACAACCACAACTAATAAATACACATGTAGTTATGACCGTCGTTACAAATAATGATAAGGATAATACTGATGTAACTACCACATCTAATGAAATACACATGTAGTTATGACCGTCGTAACAAATAATGATAAGGATAATACTGATGTAACAACCACATCTAATGAAATACACATGTAGTTATGACCATCGTAACAAATAATGATAACGATAATACTGATGTAACTACCAAAACTTATAAAATACACATGTAGTTATGACCGTCGTAACAAATAATGATAAGGATAATACTGATGTAACAACCACAACTTATAAAATACACATGTAGTTATGACCGTCGTAACAAATAATGATAACGATAATACTGATGTAACTACCAAAACTTATAAAATACACATGTAGTTATGACCGTCGTAACAAATAATGATAAGGATAATACTGATGTAACAACCACATCTAATAAAACACACATGTAGTTATGACCGTCGTTACAAATAATGATAAGGATAATACTGATGTAACTACCACAACTTATAAAATACACATGTAGTTATGACCGTCGTAGCAAATAATGATAAGGATAATACTGATGTAACTACACACTATAAAAACACATGTAGTTATGACCGTCGTAACAAATAATGATAACGATAATACTGATGTAGCAACCACATCTGATAAAACATACATGTAGTTATGACCGTCTTTACAAATAATGCTAAGGATAATACTGATGTAACAACCACATCTAATGAAATACACATGTAGTTATGACCGTCGTAACAAATAATGATAAGGATAATACTGATGTAACTACCACATCTAATAAAACACACATGTAGTTATGACCGTCGTAACAAATAATGATAAGGATAATACTGATGTAACTACCACATCTAATAAAATATACATATGCTTAAAATAATTGAGCATAAATACATCAATATATGATGTCAAAACTACAACAGTTGATGGTGTACGACACTTCAGAGTATTTGGTCACGTCACGATTCTCGTAAATTATAAGCGAAGTTAAATACCTGCGTCGATGATATTTAGAGTAATTGATTCTCAGGCGAATCAACACGTGATTTGTTTTATAATGATCCTGGATGAGGGTCGTAACCTTGATTCCATTCATAAGCTGTATATCTATGGAGGTCATGACCTTACTTCAGTTTTAAGACAGCTGTCGTCAACCCGATGTAGCTTCTATCGATTGTTGGTTACGAATAGAAATTTGACAAGGTATGTGATTATTTAGAGAATAAGTAAGTTTTCCTTTCTATTTTACAGTTGATATACTATGGCAGAGACTTTTGAAGGCTAAAACTAGTTAACATGCCCTTGTGAAGTACTTTGTCTACACTAAACACTTCTTTGATGTTATTAATGCAAAGCACCACTTATTGAAAGAGTAAGTTGGATTAAAATTTTCTGTTCTGTTTCTTAAACAACACGTATATTATGTGTTCACACGTTCGTCGCAAAGAAACAACTGTAAGAATAATATTATAACAAAATAAACATTAAAAGTATGATTTAATCGTCTACGCATTGTTTCCTTTTCAGCGCAGAATCACATTGCATGGATAAATTACCAAGCGCGGAGTGATACATCTGAAATGGACTCCGTAATCTAATAATGATTGAATAATTGTTATTGATTCCCAGCTCCTAAAACTGTGGTTTCTACTGACAGTCGTAACTTGATGATAACATTCTCAAGCTCGTGTTCAATATGCAAACTTATTACTATAAACTGCAAGACGGCCATTAGACACCATTTTCACTGTAATAGTCGATATTATTCTTTACGAATTACGAACTCTTACTGCATGTTGACAAAAGACGATTATTTTTACTAAGAAATGACCACGCTACTGTATATGTTTATTATATTAGGCCAACGCCAGTAATGCAACATGATAGAACAATCTTTATACCTGGAGCAATCAACCAATGGGAAAATCACAGCACAGATATAGCTGTTTAAAAAGGGAGTTCAAACAAAGAATTATGATAAATCCGATGTCCAAGACATCTCTGCTGGACGACATCATCGTAATAAAGTTATATCCAGTATGAGAGAAGAGCGATATTCAGTCTGCCCCATGCAGTTTCTGAAAACGGACTTCAGCTCGCAGATAAGGTTTGTTTACATACGTGTAATTACCCTAACAACAGTAAAGGCGTCTGTCAACATGCAACATTAGCCTAGTCAAACCAGTTCTTGATCATCCCCTATATGGTGAGAATGATGCATGGGAACTATTTCATTACCATTTCTAATAACTTGGGGAGATGGGATATCTTCAATATTGTGAATGGGGACACTTAATGATGTTATGGCCTCTATTTGTCTTGATAATGATTTCAAGTACCACCCATTCATTGCATTTTATCTTTTTGAAGTGCAATTTCCTTCAACTATCACACTATTGAATCTGTTGTGATAACATCAGCATTATATTTTGCATTGCAAACAGAACGGGACATTGGGAATTGTAATGCTAAAATCCAAGAGAATGGTAGAATTGCTAGAGACTGAATTTATGTAGGCTTTTAGCGAACATGTATTATTACAATTGTTGAAACTACGACACAGTTTACTGTGGTTATATTGAGTATTGCGTTAATGTATCTAGATATAGGCCAGTATCCATATAAATGTGCTAGACACCAATAGCAAATGAATTTGTAATATCAAATAACGTGTCCTGCATGAATACAATATATACATATCAGTTTGGTATATATAAATACATGACAAATACATATGTCAATATGAAAATCTTTCCTCAATCGTATATTGTACGAGAAGGGCTGTTTCCAGATCCGACAGTTTCAGTATTTAGCGCGAGATCGTAATCAAACAAACCATGGTCCATTTTATTGATGCCTAATATCCATAGCACGTGTCCGTTTAATCTTAAACTGAAAATTGTCTGGACCACACTTTACGTATCGTCCCTTATCATCAACGTGAAAGTACAGTAACACACACACACACACACGCGCGCGCGCGCGCGCGCACACACACACACACACACACACACACACACACATTGTTGTTTTGAACTTTTCATAGTCGTCCTGAGGTATGCATATTAATAAGGTATTTCCATATATGGACAACACACACTGGTCTATACATGTAACATAGGTATGCATATTAATTAGGTAAAGAAATTGAGAGTACATTCATTTCTGTACACTTCATTACATTCATTTGGAGTACATCTCAATAATTCCTATGATATCTAGTGATACTGAACATTCAAATTCATCTGGCTTGTGATTGGTTGGTAGTTCTACGGGATCTTCCTCCACCAGTAATTAGCATGACAAACTGTTGTAGAGCCAACAGCTAATACGCAAAATATGGAGAGATCCCATTTGGTTTGTATGGAATTAACATCATTGAGGACCATTTGAACAAGTTACAGGTGTTGCAAGCAACACACGAGTCTCCTGCCGTTGAGGTGCATAACTTTTCCATTATTCCATTATCTTAGCAACCAGAATATTGGTCTGAGAAAAAAAAAGTGATGTGCAGAATCTCCATACGGCCTTCTACTCATATACCAAGTTTCATAACATTATCTTAAACGGTTTTTAAGTTATCGCGGGATCCAGATTTCCGGCAATAAGTAAGCATTAGTCATTCAATAAGTGGACATTGCTTACTGAATAAGGCGAGACTTTAGGGAACAAGTGTTCACATATATAACAAAACTCATTCGGTACGAAGTACACACTCAATAGGTTGGGTACTGTCCATACAATTGGGTGAGAACACTAAAACGTACACATGAATAGAGTGAGTACTGTTCATAAAACGGATTAACAGTACACACTGATAGGGTGAGTACTGTCCATTAAACCGAATGACCAGTACACACTGTATAGTGCGATTACTTTTTATATAACTTGGTGAACAGTACACACTGAATAGGGTAGTACTGTTCATAAAACTTGGTGAACAGTACATATTGAATATGGTGAGTATACGTTCGAGAACATTTCTCAGTGAAAAATGTGAGTAAAGTACATATAATAGCGTAAACATCATTCAGCGAAAAAGGTGAGTATAGTACATATAATTGCGTGAACATTACTCAGTGAAAAAGGTTAGTATAGTACAAATAATTGCGTGTACATCATTCAGTTAATATGATGAGAGCTGTTCATATAATTGCGTGAACATTACTCAGTGAAAAGGTGAGTATAGTACATATAATTGCGTGAACATCACTCAATGAAAAAGCTGAGTATAGTACATATAATTGCGTGAAAATCAGTCAATGAATGAGGTGAGTATTGTTTAGATAATTATATGTATTCAGTGAGTATTATTAACGAACAGTTATAACCGCAAAGGTTGCGTGCTGTTCATATAATTGGGTGAACAGAACTCACTAAAAAGGTTTAATGTTTGGTGAACAGTACTCGATAAATAGGTGAGTACTTTCCACGTAATAAGTGAACAGAACTTACTGTAAGTCAAACCCACCAGGTTAAGAGTTATGTTAGCCTATTTAAATTCACCTTATGAGTAAGACTGAAGTAATTACACGAACAATGCGTTGAAAACGGTGAGTAATGTAACCAATTTAAATTTGATTTCTCACCTACTTCTTCCTCAGTAACAATCACTCATCATGAATGAGTTAAGCAATGTTCCCAAATATGGAGTAATTCTCATTAAAACTCATTAAAATGGGTAACATTTTTAAGTGAAAAAAGGTTAGGAGGACTGTGCATGAGAGCCCACGACCAGGATCATGCTTTGATTGAGACCTCAACTGTAAAAAAGTTAAGGTATGATAAGTTCGCGGAAGCGAACTATGTAGATATGCATAGTATGCATTGTGCAGAAACATATTCAAAGTTGACAAATTAGTTCATACCTTATATACGTTTCGTGTTATATCTTTGGCACGGGTTTAGGTTTTCAATAATAATGATAATAATTTATTTCATTGAACATTATTTCATTCACTTAACTTAATTTCAACATTGTATGTTTTCTTTAAAAAAATAATAATTAGCCATTGTTTACAAAATAGAACTTATTTTGTTATTATTTTTTCAACGTAAGGGAAACGTTTATCAAACAGCACGAGGATAATGTTATTTTTGTTGTTAATCGGATTACAATAAGGCTCCAAAAGTGACGTAGTGGTAGCGATACCAAGTCATCAATGAATTTCAAATTCACCGCATGGTTTCGAATCTTGAAGGAAACAAATAGATAAAATAGTAATAAATTTAATAATAAAACTGAGATTACATATATACTTTTTTGTTAGATACTTAAAAATAAAGTTATGTATATCTATACTAAAATAATATTTAAAAAAATCTTTTCAAGAAATATCAAAGTATATATACATACTTATATACACACAACATGTCTGACATATGCACACTTATGCATATTAAAATACATACACGCAAATGTTTATTCCTTATTCTGCTAACGTGAGAAAACAATATGTGATAGATTATCAATGAGTGTGTTAATTCATTACCAATAATTATTGATACATATTGGCCTTTTCAGATAAAAATAAAAAAAGTAAGTAAGTTTTGGCTCACAATATGGGCTTTGGAACTGGGATAGAGGTATCTTTTTAGCCTGGTCAAACTATTTTCTTTTCTCTTACTAAAAACATAGAACAAATTCTTAAAAAGTGTTTGGTCGAAAATGGACTGGCATACAACGTAACAAATTAATTTAACACGAAGGCACGCTGGAAGAACCATCCTCTGAACGCACGCTATATATTTGGCTATTATCTCCGTATATACAAAGGCATTGCTTCGTTTTTATTAATATTAATCCACTACTTGATGTTCAGTGAAACCACGCGTAGTAAGAGATAAATTAATCGATTGATTGATTGGTCAATTAATTAATTAACGTTTCTTTCCATGAACATGTTATAAAGAGTGTATCCCCATGAACATGTTCGACGAGTGTATCCTGAAATATATTATATATCCGTGAAACAGATAATCATGTTTACTTGGTAATAGTGGGGCAAGGGGTATTTTCCTCTGGTGATCGGAACTGGGGTATAACACCCTTTATTTTGAAATACTACATTAAAATATCAAATTTATATTATTATTAATATACTTACCTTATCTCTCTCTCTTTCACACACACACACACACACACACACACACACACAGTTTCCCTTCTCCAAAAGATGCATTTTGCTAAATTTTATCTTTATTTTTAGAAACAACGTATTCAACAAATATGTTTGCCATGGGTATTTCTCGTATTCAAATGGAGAAATCAGTATGGATTCGGTACTAGCTGTGTAAATAGAATGAAACGTTCGTCTTGTTTATTAAGCCTAAATGCCGAAAATCAAAGAAATTCTGACATTTTCAGGATTAAATTATGAAGACTGTGTTGACAGGCAGAAATAAAATCGACCAACATGTTAAATTTATGGATCGAGAATCTTATTTTACAATCTGAGAAACTCAGTCATTAATATGACATAGTTCTGATGTTTTTCATGTAGGGAAGCCTTTCTGCTGGTCTGTGTTCGGTTGATGGATCTTCATGTACCAGAGAGTCTCTTATTATCTTGAAATATGATATATTTTGTCGAGCAGAGAAAAAGTCCGTCCAAAGTCAATAATACTATTTATTAGAACTCGTATTTAAATCGTTCAGTATTATAAAATGTACATTGATTTGATTTTAGGTATTTACTATATCAAGAATTATTATCTAAGATTCAAATGCATGTAAACTTTTTGTAAGTTAATCAGTTAAAACAAACGAACATGTCATTTTTTTATTTTCCATATTTAGACACCCTTGATGCTCAAATACTTAAATGGATATCTGATGCTTGTTTGAACGTAAAAAATGCTGTTATTTCTTAACCCAAGACAAAGACGGACTTGACTATTTGAGTTTACTGTCGCCTCGACAGTATTTCAGTCATATAGCGACGTCCAGCTAATTACAGGTGGAGGAAGACCCCGAATGCACGGAGGCATCCGGGTAGAACCACCGACCTACCGCAAGCCAGCTGGAAGGCTTCTCACATGAAAATCCGAATGACCGGTCGGGATTCGCACCCGCGCGGTGAGGGGCTGAGTGAGTGTTAAAATCAGCGACTTTACCCTCTCGGCCACGGAGGCCCTCGCAAGACAAAGAATATTAGTGACGACAGCAGTTGCATTACCCTACACACACAGTGTCTCATCACGGTAAACAACCTCCCTGGTAAACCTCCTTAATATACATTATCGGTGTCTATTTCTAAAGTGCCACTCATTAACCAATCTTTTATCATGGGCGTTATACTCTTAGCGACGTTGTTAAACATGAATCAATTTTGTTAAGACACGAGATTTTAAGAACATCGACCGTGAGTTATCAAGCAGAGCACAAACATTTTATGATGTTTTAATCAATACACTACAAACAATCGTTCATTGATAACGCTTTAGATTTTTTAAATATTATTTCTTTAGTCCACAAATAGGATATGCTACTGATGTAATCAGTATTCAAGTAGTTTGCATCCATTATGAGTAAAAACGCATACGTCACATGCCACACATTTCGAATATTTGTTATCAAATTCTGCCAAAACATAGTTAAACATGATACGTTTTTAAGGTACCAATATCATATCATACTAACATAGTTCTGCTGTGTACCATATGTGCAATATATACTCAACAAAAACGTTAGTGAAATAACGGAGAACCGTGGAATAAAGACACCAAAATACATGATAACTCAAAATCACCTGGATTAATATCAATGTTCAAAGTGTCCGGCGCATGCCAGCTTGCACATCCCAGTAGCACTTGGACGCTTGTCATTCGAAATGCGTCGGCGCTGTTTCCAATAAAAACTTCACTGATTATGTTATAAACAAGCAAAATTTATAATTTAAAATTAAAATTTTTAAATCCTTTTAAAATGAAATACTGCTCAAACATTTCAGGAGATTTTCATAGGGAAATATATATGACGTTTTTGACATTTTATTTTATTCAAATGAACAATACTGATAATTTGTGAAAAAAATTTGCCGACCCTTTGATTTTGCTTTTAAAAACAAATGGGGGACTTTAGTAAGTTATCTCCCCTGCTGGCTCTTCAAAATGAGTAGGTTCTTTTTGTTGGATTCTTTTGTTTTTATCGTTAAATACATTTCACTGCTTGGTGTGGTTTAAACTGAAATATCTCCACAGATATTGAATAAAATTCAATGCAACTAGATCTGTATATTTTTAAATGGTTTGGAACCAATCACTTAAACTATTGTATCATTTTAGTCAACACATAAGTGATTATTAACATCAAACCAATCACAACATCCCAATAACATATAAGGATAAAAACCAAGAATTTCAACCAAAAGGACCTATGTACAATTTGGAATATATCGGTTTTTACCCAGGTAATTAAGGAGAATCGGCGGGGGAGCCAACTGACCAAGGTCTCCGATTATTGCGCAATAGATATATATGAAGCAAACTCTGAAATGAAAATGATAAGTTTATAAAAACATGAGTTTCAGATTAATATATTTACAGATCATAGTTTTTATTATTCCTTAATAAACAGTATGTTTTGTTGAATATGTTTGAGAAATTCATCTCGGCCAGATGGCAGTGTTTAGCTGAAGGTTTCGAGTCAGATACCCGCAATTGGGGAATGGTTCAAGACCTGCACACTCAGAGTATGGGTATATCCAACGTCGCAATGTTATGCGTAAAATCCTAATTCCACATTGATATAATAATTGTTCTTCAATGTTAAACTCTTCTCAGATTTTAAGTCCCTTAGAAGCATTTAAGCAGGCATTGGTCTATTTTTAAAATGTAAGCGTTTAAGTCCCTGGGAATTACAACACTAGTAACATTTTAAGCGTAAAGATTATTACATAATCTATTACAAAGGTTTATGGTTAGCAAATGTTTTCACATATGGCATATTTGTTTGAGGATTAAATTTGAACCACTATATGTGAGCTTTATCGATACCCAATATATGACTGTCTTTGGTGTATCTTTTGGATCAGAGGTGAAATTCATCTCATCTAAAAACTTCTTATGGCACCTACACCTCATGTGCATTAATAGAGCCCGACAAAGTTTGAACAAAACTCATCGACGAAATGTGTATCTGTGTTTGCCGTCGATGGGGCAATAAACTGTAGTCAAAACGAAATGCACGAACTTGTTAAAGCTGCAGTTTAATATGATCGTTCTAGGACAGGTGGAATAACGGGTTGATCGCAAAGCTATTGACATTGAACTGACAAATATTTAATCTGACATCTATCTTAAATAAATTTCTTTTAGCAACTACATACATGTCTAAGAAGATTGAAGTGAAGATATGCGTAATGAAAACAGACTTATGCAATTATACTGTGGAACCATTGTTCTTACTTTATTTTCATCTGCTTTCCAAAATGTTGCCAAGTTTTGCATAGACTATCCGGTATAAGACGCGGATTTACAATCAGCGACTGGGGAAAAATCTCAAACGTATGTTTATTTCCCATTGATTAATGTGTGAAATTGTACAACATCATGTAGATTCACAGTATATAAACGAGTCTACTTCTGGTTTTCGCAAGAAAGGTACAAGTTAAAATATATAGGCTCCCAAGAAAAGTACAGCGACCGGAAGTAATAAGTGCTTGTAATCGCAAGACGGTATACATTGAATTGTAAAGGCTAGCAAGACATGGTACAGTGATTTTGTTTATATACTGTGAGATTAGGTGTTCGGAAAGTGACCGTCGATTTTGGGTGTACATGTATTTGTTTTGATGTTAGAAATATATTTTAGTGCTACAAATAAGATTAAGAGCCTATTTTTAATTCTGGCGCAATCTATGGCTTCTGTGTGTGTTGTTCATAATGTATCCTTAGCACGACATTTGTGTATCGTATACTTGTCTTCACGTGTCAAAAGCTATTACAAGTAACAACAATTAGCTTGAATTGATCAATTACTTACCCGTTATAGAGATTAGAGCGTGAACTTGAGAAAGTTAAACATCACATCACGTATGTATTTTGTCAAACGAAAGAATGTGCAATAAGGACGTTTTATGACAGCGGTGCAAATGTAATTTAAAACATATTACATATTAACAATCTCAAAGTATGCGAAACAACCTTATATTCACAAATATAGAGGAGAAGGAGAATAAAAAACCAGAGGAAACAGAGTTGATTGTCAGAGATTTTATTAAAGAAAAAATGAAGTTAGCAGAGGAGCAGGTGAGGGAATTAAAGATTGAAAGAGTGCACAGAATTGGGCAACCGGGGTTGAAAAATCACAGAGGACAGAAGATACACAGAAAGATTGTATGCAAATTTACGTATTTTAAAGACAGAGAGACAGTGAGGAGGGAGAGAAACAAGCTTCAAGGTACAAAGTTCTTCGTAAATGAACAGTTTCCGCCAGAAGTGGTGGCCAAACGAAAGACATTGTACCCAAAACTTAAAGAGGCACAGAGTAAGAAGCAAAGAGCGTGGATGGTGTACGATACTCTTTATATTGATGGGAAAGCGGTAAAGTATGATTAGGGGGAACAGGAGAATGGGCTCAAAATTCAAGTATGGAACTGTAATGGTTAAACGAAAGACAAATCAAATAATCAGGACTTCATAAATGAAATTGTTGGCAATGATATCAAAGTTCTAAGTGAATCATGGACAAATGAAAATGATGTATTGGATCTACCTGCATATTCTCATTTTAATTTTTACAGAAAATTTAAAAATAAGAGAGCTAAAAGAAATAGTGGCGGAATTGTTATTTATTACAGGAATAAACTTAAACAAGGTATTTCTATTGTTAAAAATCATTTCGATACTTTGATTTGGTTAAAACTAAGCAAGACATTTTTCAAAACTGAGAATGATATTTATTTATGTGGCATGTATTTATGGGGTGATGATAGCCCAGCATCTAAATTATATAATGTGGACCTTTTTGATATATTACAACAAGATATATTTAAGTATGAACATTTAGGGAGTGTTATCCTAGCCGGTGATTGTAACGCTAGGGTTGGTACAAAATCAGACTATATTCTTTTTGACAAGTTACTCTCAAATTATGATTCTAATGATTACGTTCCCGACATATACACTCCCAGGGCCTCTCAAGATAAAAAAAAGTAATTCTCGGGGATCGCAACTGATAGAGCTGTGTAAAGCGACGTGTCTAAAAATAGCCAATGGCCGCATTGGCAATGATTTCATAACGGGTTCTTACACGTATTACAGCAGAAACACGTGCAGTGTCATTGATTATTTGTTAATCAAAGAAAGTGATTTTCATATCATAGACGATTTTAGTGTGGGTAAGTTCACGACATTTAGTGACCACGCATCAATCAAGTTTAAAATACAGTGTAGTTATAATACTGATAATGTAACACTGACCGATAGTAAATTTGATGTATACAATTGGCAGCCTAAACACAAAGATGAATTTAGAAGACGCATTATAGGTAACCTGAGCGAGTTTAATAATGTTATAAGTCGAGATTGTCAAAACAAAAACGATATAGACAGCCTGGTATCGGATTTTTGCCAATTAGTAAATGGTGCAGCCGATCCATTATGTAAGAAAACAATTGTAAATAAACAAGGCTCAAACTTTACTTGTAAGGATAACCAGAAGGGGTTTGATGGTGAGTGTCGTGTAGCGCTTGATGTGTATAAAAGGGCGATAAACATGTTTAATACTTGTAAATCGATGGAGAATCGAGAAGAACTTTGTAATGCCAAGAAACAATATAAAAAGTTAATTAGAAGGAAAAAAAGATTGATTATGTTAAAACAGTCTAGAGAATTTGAAATATGAGAAAAAGCAAGACGAGAGAATTTTAGAATTTTTTCAAAAATAAACATAGAAAAGAAAATGACTTATCAAATGATGATTTTAAAGAATATTTTTCAAATAGTACAGTCATAGAAGAAGTAGAAATCTTCAATAGAAGAGACGATTTTAACTTAAGTAACTGTACATATAGTGAGTTGAATGTTCCTTGGGAGAAGTAATTTCTTCTATACAAAGGTAAAGCGAAACCGATAACATTCTAAACGAATATTTTATAGAATCATCAGATATATTAGCAAATCATATCACTGATGTATTCAATAAAGTTTTTGACTCAGGACATTTTCCTGAAAATTGGGCTAAAGGATATATCGTGCCTATATATAAAAAGGGGAATAAGAATGAAGATAATAATTATAGGGGGATAACGCTTCTCAGTAATTTTGGCAAACTATTTTCAAGTGTACTTAATGCCAGAGTTGATAATTGGTTACATAAAAATAATTTTATTTCAGACGCGCAATTTGGTTTTCAGAAAGGCAAGAGCACAACAGATGCAATATTTATATTATATAGTTTAATTACAAAAATTATCGGCGAAAATTCTCGATTATATTGCGCCTTTGTCGATTTAAAAAAGGCGTTTGATTCAGTCTATAGAAATTGGCTGTGGTATAAATTGTTTAAAAGCGGTATTGATGGTAAAATATTTATGATATTCAGATCTATGTATACTTATGTTCAGTCGTGTGTAAAAAAATGTAATTCTTATTCAGATTTCTTTGATATTTCAATAGGATTGTTTCAAGGACAAACAAATTCACCATTATTTTTTGCTTTGTTTCTTGAAGATCTAGAAATATTTCTACAGGATAGGTTGAATTGTGGTATATCATTATATTCATTATGTATTATTATTCTATTGTTTGCTTAATTGGTAATTCAATTAAGATCGTTTACATACTTATTGTCAGCATTGGGGATTGGAAGTAAATGTTGATAAAACCAAGGTCATGGTATTTCGGAAAAGGGGTCAAATAAGAATTGATGAAAAGTGGTCTTACAATAGGGATGAATTAGAAGTAGTCGATAATTTTAACTACCTAGGGGTTACTTTTAATTACACAGGCTTTTTCATACTTAATATCCAAAACTTAAAAGGTAAAGCACTTAAAGCTATGTATATATTAATAAATAATGTCAAACGGCTAAAAATTAAACCAAGTCTTGCACTACAGTTATTTGATGCTTTTATAGTACCTATATTAAACTATGCTTGTCCAGTATGGGGTTTCACAAAGTCTAAGGACTTAGAACTACTGCATCTGAAATTTTGTAAATCGATATTAGGGGTTAAATTAAGTTCGTGCAATGCAGCAATATATGGTGAATTAGGGAGATACCCGCTATACATCAATAGGTATGATATGATAATAAAGTATTGCTTTAAATTGATAAATACAGATAATATAATACTAAGAGCAATATATGAGGATGCGTTAGAAAGTTGTAACAAAGGGGTCAAAAACTGGGTATATTCTGTTAAATCTATGTTAGAAAATTATGGTTGTATGTATGTTTTTTATGATGGACATAAAGTCAGTTATGATAAGTTTATCAAAGATTTTAAACAAAGGCTTGTTGATAGTTTTATACAAAAGTGGTTTGGAGACTTACATGATAATAATAAGCTTAATTATTTGTACAGAAACATCAAAAACAACTTTGAATATGAAAACTACCTGGACATTTTATTTGGAAAACACAGAGTATGTTTGAGTAATATAAGAATTAGTGCACATAATTTATTTATTGAAACATTGAGATATGGTCGAGATAGAAAAGAGAGAGCTGACAGAAAGTATTTTGTGTAATAGAAACGATATAGAAGACGAGTATCATTTTATATTAATATGTGACAAATATAAAGATTTACGAAAGACATATATAAAAAAGTATCATTACAAATATCCAAGTATGACCAAGTTTGTTGAATTACTAAACTGTTCTAATAGGAAAACATTAACAAATCTTGCAAAATATATTACAAAAGCAACACTAATAAGAAACGAATTTTTGAATCTGTGATGTGAAAATATGTAATTCATTGTTTTGTTAATTATCGATTCTGTGTTAACTATGCAGAAATGATAATATTGGGAGATTAATAGGGAGACTGGTACAATGTAAAATTTAGCTATCCCACTATCAATATGTGTAAATAATGTATACTGTTATGTGAAATGGCAAGTTGTGTATGAAAGGGGGTGTTGTATGAAAGATAGATACTGTAATGAGTGGCTATTATGACAAGTTCTTTAACTTCTGTGTGTGCTGTGGTATTACATTGTGTATTATAATTACAACTAGTAGTCGTAGAAGCTATACGTTCATTATTATTTATGCATTTTATTGGACATTTCCTTTTTTTCTCTAAATTTCGTTTCGTTAGGGATATAAGAGGGAGAAAAATATAAGGCAATTCTTAATATACCTTATCCTACAATCTTGCTAGTGTATCTAGAAAGATATTAAGGGACAGGGATCTTTTGTATTTCGTAAACAAAAGCAGTATATTGTAGTTTTTTACTGACAACTTTACACATTGGGTGTATGCATTTATACATGTATAAGTTAGTACCATAGGCATATCGATGATGATAAAAGTTTAACATATACAATATTAAAAATCATTAAAAATGTATGCATAATAGAGATAGCAGTGAGGATCCATTCTCCGCATTATCCTATCATTAATATTAAATATTAAATTATAAGCAAGGTATTAAGTTTTATCACTAGATACAATTTACGACAAAAACTGAAAACGAAATCATTATCATGTTAATAATAGAGATATCAGTGATGATCCATTCTCCACATTACTAAAATATAATATTCATAAACAAGGTATCAACAATTTACGAGAAACTAATGAACGAGGTAAAAGTGGTATGATGTAGTAGATGATAGAGTGAGTCGGAGAGAGAGTGTTGTTTTGTTTCACGTGTGTAATTTGTGTAGTATATTTATTATGTATTGACAATGTACATGATTGTATAAGTCAAAGAATTAAATAAAGACATATTGTATTGTAATTTAAAACAAACGAGTAAAAAAGCTAAAAAATACATCAACTGTTGTTCTAGACGAAGAAACAAATAACATGTCAGTTCAAAGATGATGTAAGCCTTCTTTCAACTTAATGATGGATGATGATGGAATAAGTTTAACAGTCAAGTTATAGGACAAAAAAGATACACGGTCGTGGTATATTTATTATGTTCAGTATTTATTCTGTATATTGGTGAGATGAAATTCGACCCACGTATTATAAATGTCTTTCAAACGTTCAAACTATAGAGCGGATATGAAATTACTGAAGGTCGGACAGACGAACGACCAGTTCACAACATAATACGTCCCTTCAGGTAATACAACTGGATGGGTGTCCCTCGGAACACTTGTGTCACCTGCATTCCAGCAGTTGTCAAAGAAAGGGTGAACATCAAATGATCAAAATGGAAATTATACTTATCACTATACAAAACAAGTTTAAATTGCATCCACCATATAGTATTGAAGTTATGCTCGCTCTGGTACATCACGTCTCTTCCAGGATACAAATGGGTCTGAAGGTCTGAACACAGCTAACGGCCAAAAAAAAAAAAATCATTGAAAGGTTTGCATTTTATGAACAGTTCACTTTATCGGAAGATTACTATAGTTACTCGAAAGTCATAACTATTTAATTGCGGTTTGTATGGATATGACAGATTAGTATTTAGCATTACAATGTATTAGTATGCATAAAAAGACGTTTTTCGAAAAAAAGACGAAACCTTTTGTTTTTTCAAACCTAATCTGACCCATAAAACTCTTTGGGAGTGGAATCGCATATTTATCTACAAAGAATAATCTTTTTATTGGTTTGTTGGGTTTAACGTCCCAACGATAGTATTTCAGTCATAAGGAGACGATGTCTACTTGAGACAGATATAGTGCTGCCACACTGCAGTATCACGCTGTAGAAATATGGCACGATACCCCACTCAGTCACATTATCCTGACACCGGGCCATCCAGTCCTGAATCTACCCTTATATGCTGAGCGCCAAGCAAGGGAGCTACAACAGTACCATTTTTTACGACTTTGGTATGTCGCAACCGAGGATCAAACCCATGATCTCCCGCACCTGATGCGGACGCTCTCACCGGGGATGGATTTTTTATTGGTACCTGGTACGAAAATACGAAAACCACCGACCTACCGCAAGCCAGCTGGAAGGCTTCCTCACATTAAAAATCCGAAGTCCCTACCGGGATTCGAACCCACAGCGGTGAGGGGCTGAGAGATTTGTAGTCCACGACTGTAACCGCTCGGCCACGGCGGCCCGTCTTATCCCTGTGCAAGGATGCTAACGATGATACCTTAAGTAATAATAGTTTGTGAATTTAAATTCCTTTTGAATCTTTCAATCAGAATTCAACTGCTAATTTGATAATAAAGCTGTACATATATGCAAAAAAGATGTTTGGCCCAACGATTTTTATCAGTGTGGTTAAGACATTTTCCTGTATTGATTCAACACCACGCATACGTTCATATATACGTTTTTTAAACACACATCTGCTGTTGCTGTGGAAGAGGAAAAGGCATGGACGCCTCCAGTTATCGGACAATAGAAGGCCGTGGCTTCTTGGCAAATATTTCAACACAACTACAGTAAAATTTGATAAAAGCATATCGCTAAGGGCAAACAAGACAAAAAAATATTGCAAGTCCTTGATCTATTATGCAGAAAAAACCTTCTATTTGGTGAATTTGTCATTCACTTTGTCATTGGTATTTTTGTCTAAATAGGAGTACAGTCAACATCGTACATGCGACCACCTGTATTAAACGACTTTTTTTATTAAACGACCGTTATAAATCCCGCCCGAACGTTTTTACTATATCAATTTATCCCATTAAGCGACTTTTTTATTATGCGACCAGCGACCACATAAACCAAGTCCCAGCACGTAAGATTATGCACAAAATCAACTTTATTGAGCGACCGTGTTTGATTCCGTTGCTAATTATCGTGTACGCTGGAGCATGTGTACATATTCATCTTTAACACATCCGAACAAACAAACAATTATCCTGATCATAAGGGGCCGATCATAAGTGCTCACCTGAAACCAATTTGTTTTGACCACGCATGACTGCACCATGTGCAACTAAATTCTAAATATAGTTCCTGGTTCCCGTTTCAAAACTTACTATGCATAACATAGGTGAAACCATCCCTCCAAATGCCGAATGCTTCGGATTTTGGTAAAAGAAAATTTGGGAATAAGGTAAATTAATACTTCCGGATGCAATGCGTACCATCAATAATTCGTAACTATAAGTATATACTTTGCGTTTTATGATACTCGACGAGGGCGCACGGTTGAAATAAATTTATCGGGGGTTTCTGGATTTATGTTAGACAGAGACATAAAGAAAGCTCATTGCTAAATAATATTTTTCTTGAAATTGTCCGAATCAATACATGAATTCGATGTCAAATGTTGTGTTTTTCCACCGAATACCAAATGCAAACCTCAGCCAATGATCCAAGGTATTATTCCAACATAACAGCTAAAAAATCGTAAGATATGACAAAAATAAACATGATGATGTTTATTGGTATAAAATAACAAAACATTGTGTAGTTTACATCGTATTTATGTTGTAATATAATCTAACGTTATGATACAATTTAGCTTACAGTTTGTATATTTATGACTTGTTTGCCTGGATTTCCAAACAAAATCTATTAAGAGACCATTTCATTAAGCGACCACTTTTTGGCAGTCCCTTGAGCGGTCTCTTAATACAATGTCGACTGTATGTCTTTCGGTGAACACTTGGATTTGTTCCGATAAACTGAAAATAGACAAATTACTCTGTTTAAATAATATACTAACAAAATGATTTGTGTTGATACACATACCGCCTTCTTTCCTGTTAAAATAGTCATTTAGAGAGGAATGGATACCAGGCGATTGGAAGAAGGATCAAAGGTGTGCTAAACTGGAACAAGTTTCAAGCAGGAAACTACAAACTGGTTAACCTGACATGACATCGATCGTTTTCAAAGCTATAAAATATATCTATTGACAGCACATCTTGAAGACAAACGATTTGTGCATACTGCAATTAAGCAATCTATATGGGTTATTGCAGGAAGGTCGGCGTCCAATTCTAGAGGTACTGAACAAATGGCCATATCTTAGATGATGTGGATATGACTAATAAAAGTATCATTAAAATATATATGTCTGTTTGTTGAGCTCCTACCCAAAACTTTTTAGGGGGGATTTGTTTTGCTGTTATATTTTACTTTTAACAACTACAAAACTGAATGACCTTCTATATGAAGGTAAGAACATAAGTCATTATTTGCTTCATCATTTTTGTTTTTACATGTTTGAATGAAATTTGCGGAGGATATCCGGTAAAAAGTGGTATGAGGACAGTGGAAAGAACAGAATGAATGAAAAGACGGACAGTGTAAATTCTGTTAACTAAAAAAAGAATCGGTGGGCTGGGGCCAAATGAAATTTGTGTCGAGTATGTTGAGTTAGTTTGAGCACGGAAGAAATCATACTTTTTATGATGGTCTAAAAGTATCAATTTTACGGCGAAATTTCAACATGGACTGATGTCTTATAACGCCCAAAAACTCCACACGCTTTCCTGCATTTATTGCTTCTAAAGAGCCTGTTGAAATCGCCCTGTTTGTTACATAATAACCCGGAGTAAGGGACATGAACCTGATTTCATTCTTAAGTTGCATACCTTAGTAGGTCATTCCCTTTCTTCAGTACCAGCGAACCAAATGTATACATTCTGTCTGTTGAAATTAAAAATTAAAAAGGTATTTGATTATTTAAGATTCTTGAATGTTTGCCTTTCTATTTCAAAGTTAAGAAATGCTCTGGGAGAAACCTAAGTCGCCATCATGCAAAACTACGTGTGAACTACTTTGGGTTAATTACATACATTGGAGTTTCTAATGCGAGACCCTACTTTTTTCTATTTATGGTAGTAGATCTTCATGTAATTAAAATGGGTTGCTGTTCTGATTAAAACTGTCACGGATATTTTGTTCATCCTTAAAATGAATGTTACCAGCTCAAAATAATGGTAAAAGACAACATGTGAACAAACAACAACACAGCGGTTACGGTTATGATTAAAACGTCTGTGTTACATATTCCACTCGTGTTCCTAGGTGCAGAAACTCATTGCATGAATACGCGCTAGGTGCGGAGAGGTACACTTAAATTTGCCGTGGAAAATATGCAAATCAGCAAAGTCAGCAAGGCCTGTTTTAAATTTTCAGCTACTTTAGACGGCTAGCCGTCGTCTAAAAACCAAGTCATTACAGTGACGGGAATCGGCGTCATTGTCGTCTGAAACATAAAATTCTAGAAAGAACAACTCTTTGTTGTTCTAATATATAAGTGATATTGCCATATTTCGCACTACAAAATGTCAAAACTTTTATTGACTTAAGATACATCAAGAATTTAGATTCCGGCCAAATGAGAGTTTCTACACAACTACTAGTCTACTAGGGATCTAAGGTAAGATTAATTGCAGCTCCCAACACTAGCGTACAGAATTTTTAGAATAGATATGTAAGAACTATAATACAAGATCCCAAAACGAATCACTTTATTTAATTGTTGAAGAATGTATCAGTTCAAAAAGGTAAAAGAAGAGAAGATTCACTGAAAATATAAAACAAACAAGAGTATATCTGAACACATGGAAAATTTACCTCAGGAAATTCTGAATGCACCATCAACCATAATCAAACAAGACAGACTCTACAAGAATCAGTACATCACGCTTGGTGATGCTAAGTAACCAATTTCTCTTCTACATACAGCTGTATCTCTGCATTACAAATGATATTTACGCAAACGAACACTTTATTTCGATCCACGGCAGAAATTTTTGTTAAATTATTACAATGATTTTATAATGTTTAAATTGTCACTTCGTTGTCTTAGTTTATTGACATTTAATGATAACAAGAAATATCTTTTAAATTAAAAAAATACTCGGTCGTGGTAACCAGCCTGATGATTAGTGTCTGAATGGTTTAACATGTAATAGATTTTGTTGTTGGTTTAATAGTTGTGTAATTCCTGTGTCAGTGCAGCTCTTTGAAATACCACGGATCCAAATAATTTGTACAATCTTGGTAGACACTTACAGCCTTAGAACATCTGCGCATTAGACTTCGTTTTTTTTGGGCTACAAAACGAAACCGGATGTTACGTTTCTTTTTAATATGGTATCTGTCAGGGTCGAACAATCAATTCCGAAATCTATGTGTTTCCTATTTTTTAGCGTTCTACTCTTTCAGTTTACCTTAAAAAGGTGCAGTGTCTTACTATTCGGGACAAATCGTTCGCAGGGGAAGAAAACTTCAACTTTTAAAACAAACAGAGATCTAAAGAACTCGTTTCCGCAACTCCTTTCTTTTATTTAACTAATTTTACAATGGCCAATGGGAATTTAGCGAAGTATATTTTAACCAAAGAAAAGCCTAATTTCATTCCGCTTCATTACCGTGTGTTTCACATGAAGTCAGGGTGAAAATAAAGGCCTAACGGCCGAAAAAAGAAACACAATATGAAAGGCAAATAATTTATGCTCGTTATTCGTTATTCACCAATTTCAATTAATATTGGATTGGAAGGAACTCTTATAAGTATACTGATTTCCCCTCCATCTACGTCACATATACGGAATCTTTAAGATGTAATTGGAAGCGAATCATGTGTTAAATGTATTTGCTATATATTTCCTGCGACGTAAAGCAATTCACTTGTATTGTGTAATGCAGATTCTGAACAACATGAAACTGTTATTCAAGTTATGGTAAAGAAGGAATGCAAGAACTGAATATTTTATAGTTAACCATATTGAATGGACCATGCAAATGAAAAATTGTTCAAATATTCTCATATTACAGCATCCGATTATTTAATCATAGTATTCTTTTATATGAAGTTGTCAAGTTAAATAATTTATTGACATAATTTGTACAATCTATTGACAAAATAATAACGATTATGAAAACTGTGAGCAATTATTTGCCTTGTTACACATAATAAATATCGACTGAGTCATTAATAAGGCTTTTATACAAAATCCGAGATGAGATAAATGAGCTGATGAAGACATAATGGTGCCATTGTCGTTTGTCCGGATAGCTCGTCCTTTTTCGTTTTATTGGTCAGGAACGTTTTACGAAACGATTTAGATAGTTATCCCTTGATTCTGGTGTTAAGAGAACCCTTGAGTAAGTTTTGCTGAAACCGTCACCTCCTCTAAGTGCACCGGTTGAGCGAACAAAGTGACAAACGTGAGACTTACTCTGGTGCACTGATGAAGAGGTGTGTAAGTTATCGGCCGCCGATCCAAAGGTATCCGAAGTGTTGTCCGTCTCTCTGCCTGTCACACGTTGTCTCCGCCCGGAGTGTTCACCAGCATGCAATGTTGAATATCAAGGGTTTTTGAAATTCAATGTTGATTGCTCAATCTCAATATGAGAAGATCTGTGTCACAAGGAACATGTCAATTAAAAACAAACAAACAAAATAAAAACACTTTTACATTTTTCGATTTCACACATAAAACTGTGAAAACTATAACCTGGAGCTTTTATATATGTACCTCTTCAGCTTTCTCAGTTTTGTGTATGAAATTGAAAAGTGTTAAAAAAAATCAAAAAAAAAATCACTTGAAATAATGACTGAAACCACACAGTTTAGCCTTCATCAAAACACGTCAAACGTCGAGAAAAAATATTTTCAAAGTCTGTCATTGCAGGGCGGATCACCGCCGGGTATACTGTATTTGGTTCGTAGGTTGTCAGTGGAACCAGAACTGGAGGTTATTGATTAGTTTTAAAACCTTCTGCTAATTCTAGAGGTTTGATAATAATCTCGAATGTCGAATGTAAATCAATATGTATAACGTCATGAATAAGAACATAAAGGTATACAGTCAAAATTGTCTTAAGCGGTCAGTCAAAAGAGCAAGAGAAAGTGACCGCTCAACAGAGGTGGTCGCAAATTGAAGGTTAGCATATAACAAAACGCTAAGTTTATTTACATTAAAACTGACCGCTAAATGGAAGGTTGACCGCTTAATACAAGTGGCCGTTAATACAGGTTCAATAGTATATGGTAAAGAAATGTTAGAATAATAAAGTACACCTTCAAAGCACCTTCATGCTTCCAAGAATGAAATTTCTAATATCACTATTATTTTTGTTTTAGAGCCTTCAAAGTTGCATGTTTATTCCTTCTCGGATGTTGATCGTTTTTCCTTGGTGACGTCATCAGTACAGGGAGCATGATATCATAATATTGATGTAACTTTATCAGAACAGAGATATTAAGTCATTGCAATTATATAAGGTGGTGAGTAATTATCATATGTCCCATGATAAAGGAAGTCATTTGATGGAAACAAAAAATCATTTTCAATAAAAATGACCATGGTCCAACTGACCTTTAAATCGGCCCCGATCTTTTCTTTTTCCACAAGGCACCAAACTGAATCATCATAGTTAATTCTAAATAACGTTATTTCAGAAAGGTAAAACAACTACATGTATCTAAGTATCACTGACCCTGACACCGTTGTCCTGAAAAGTAATCCCAATCTTCTATTTTAAAAAGTCTTACAACTTCATCACATATATAATAACTTTGTTAATGAATGGCAAACTTGTTTAAATAATATTATTGGGCCATCAGGGCAAGGCCGAAATAAACTAAGACTGTATAGGTCTGTGAAATCTGATTTTAAAACTGAACAATATTGTAATATGATTTTACCACCTGCTCATCGATCAGCTTTCAGTAAATTTAGATTAGGGGTGGCCCAATTCGTATTGAGACTGGTCGTTATGAGGGCTTGAGTGAAGAAGCTAGATTTTGTCCATTTTGTAATGACAACTCGGTTGAAAGTGAGCTGCATGTTTTATTTCGTTGCCATGTTTATGATGATTTAAGGGAGGAATTATACTCTAAGGCAGCTTCTTATAATAACCTGTTTGCGGAAATGCACGATTTTGATAAATATGTATTTCTGTTTTCCAATACAAATTCAACGATTTTAAGATTATGTGCCAAAACCTGCAAGAATGTTTTAGATGGACGACGTTTTTTTGCTATATAAATAAACTGTTTCTAGTATGTATTTCCTTATTACTATATTTGTTGATTGTTGCACTGTATAAAATAAGTGTCTGTGATGCTGCTGTTTATCATGTTTTAAACAGCTTTCTCTTTATCGCTTTTATATCATTTTACGTGTTTAGTTAGTTACCGTAATTTGTAATATTTTTTATTAGAATGTTGTGGTCAGTTATTATAAAGTTATTATAAAGAATTCCATATGGAATGGCATTGTACTAATTTAGACGTTTTGATTTTGTTAATTATGTTCATGTTTGTACAATGATGAGATGTAAATAAAGATACTATTACTACTACTATATCTCAATTCGAACAAGATATATTCTACTGAAAACGACCTGTCTGACGCGAATCTAATTTTAGTTACACTAATCTTGACCTTGACCTGATCAGTTATCAATCCAAAACGTAAAGTATCAGCTTAATAAATCATACCTCGGTACTAAAAGAAGTATTTGACAGAAAAAGAATCTATTTTGTTACAGTGACTTTACCTTGACTTTGACCTTGACCCAAGTGGACTGAATATCAATTCCGATCTTCCTCATCCCATAAGATATCTCCTACCTAGCCCAATTACCACTCGTATATTTCAATTCTTACAAAAGTATTTCGAAGGAAACGACCTGTTTGGTGCACCAACCAACAACCTATCCCATTTTAATTATCGGTTTGGCTGAAAACCTGGTTAAAATAAATTTAGAATAATCCTTTTTAAAGCTTAACTAAAGCACAATCATTAAACCATCATCATTCATGCATTTCTACATTATAATGGCATCCTTTATGATTTTTGTTTGTCGAGGAGCATTATCCAGGTGATCATTTTGAAACGTTTGGAATTTGAAATTTATCTAAAATGATTAAAATTTCATGTTTGATTTACAGAACTCTTTTGAGCGAACTGTCTGGAAACGTTCTCTTTACACCTTTTATTTCCAACAATTTGACACCTTTAGAAATGGAAAGTGATTAACTGTACAAGGAAACATTTTAAAAGCACTATACATTTTATTAGGATACCGTGCCATGTTGTATTAAAATTCTTTTTCGAAAGCTATTTTACAACTACATGTATTTGTGTGTGTGTGTGTGTGTGTATTTATAAAGGCTATATATATGATGCCTTTGTATAAAGGCACTCATTTCACGTTCACTGGGTAACAAATGATTGGATCTATCATGTTTTTCCAGGGCTCAAAGTACTGGTCAAACCCAAGAATCGTCTAGAGGGATTAGTATAACCTATTAGAACTTGTAATCGACATAAAATATAAGCGTATACTATAATTATGAAAGAAGAATAAAGTACATATATACGCAACATAACCATTTGACGACTAAATAACTGTATACACGTCATTAACTTTCACTGTCGTTTGATATATAATGAAATTTATTGTGTGAATCAAATATTAGTAGACCCTGTTGATGATCATGAAATTAACTAATGAAAAATCTTCGTGGGACTAATAAACATTATAAAACCCATTTTCAAACTCATGAACATTAGTCCTCTACGATAATAAGACAATATGATAAGGAGATCATAAAACAGATAACTTATCACCAAGTCATCGCCTATAGTTGATAATTCTTAATTTAAAGTCTTAAAATGCTGACAAAGTCTTTGCTTAAAATTAAAATTGAAGTTATTGCGTTGAACAATTTCTTCAGAATTATATTTAGCTTCCTGCAGATGCTTGTTAGAAATGTTTTGAATTGTTAACACAATTCGATTATATGTACCTTTTTACCCCTCCTTCAGGTATAATTAAAGGGAGAAATGAGGCCACGAACAAAGAGAAGAGGTCGTTTATAAAAATTATAATACAGTTAAAACTATATCGATATTTCTGCAGAATGAAACACAAGCAGAGCTGACAATTTCAAAACATATTACTACTGCTGAAAATAGAACAACCCCATGTTAACAATTATTTAGCTCTATCCTCAAATGTGAACCATTTTAATTAAAACTGTTCTTTTTACAGATTCTTATTATTCTAATAATAGTTCAGATATTACGACATCCAGCAAAACTGCGATAGTATGAACTCCTAAAGACGCAATACTTTGTCGGGCCTAAATATAGACACTATTTAGGTTTGTTTGTTTGTTGGGTTTAACGTCCCATCGACAGTATTTCAGTCATTTGGAGACGATATGTACTTGAGACACATATAGTGCCGCCACACTGCAGTATCACGCCATAGACATGTGGCATGGTACCACACCCAGTCACATTATCCTGACACGGGCCCAACCAGTCCTGCAACTACCCTTATATGCTGAGCACCAAGCAAGGGAGCTATAACAGTACCACTTTTTACGACTTAGGTATGTCGCGGCCGGGGATCGAAAGCACGACCTCCGCCCCAAAGGCAGACGCTCTAACCACTCGGCCACCGGGGACGGTACACAATCTTTAGGTGAAAATGTTATGTTACATCCCGCCAAGACAATATTTCAACACAAATTTACGCAAAATTACCATTGGCATGTTTTCGCGTTTTCGACATTTCGCTTTAGTGTTACGCCAGTCAATCATAACAGATAATATTCAAGCTTATTAACCAAATCAAAACTGATATTAATATTCATCCGCTGAATTCAATAAAGATCATCTTCTGATACAAATATGAACAAAAATATCAACATTCCAAAGAGAAAAAAAAAAATGAGTACAGTAATGCGTAAATATTAAAGTAAAGCAAATTTGAATAATAATCCATTAAGATACTCACTGAATTCATAGTGTCTATATCAACCGAAATTGATTTTTAATATGTGATTTGTTCAACCCTAAACGGTAAAACTTGTCCTAAGCGGTCAGTCAAGGGAACTGGAGAAAGTGGCCAATTAACAGGGGTGACCTCTAATGAAGTTTAAATATATAACAAACTAATACAGTTTGGTAATATTAAAATTGACCGCTAAATACAGGTTGACCCTTTAGTACGGGTGGCTGCTAATACAAGTTCAACTGTATTTGTATCATTTTGCAGAGGTTGAACACTTAAACATTAAAAAATCACTATTTCAGTAGTTCTTATTTTTAATTAACAAGTGGAAATAAAACACACTGGCATAAAATTACTTACATATCTTACAGTCTTCTGAAATGTTTTGACCCTTGTTAACATCGTCCATATGTCATTTCTAGAATAGGTATAAGTGAGTTTGAAAACTATTCAATTAATGATTTTTTCGAGTAAACAGAACATATTATTTCGAATACTTGACTGAAAATCGATTTTTTTTCAAATACTTATGTTTGCAATTTTTATTTAGAGACATAAAACATTGAATTTCGATTTTATATGTAAAGAAGTTCCAAGCATACTCTAGAAAAATGAAGTAAAATAATTGTTCTGTTAAGTCATGACGTAGAGACAAGTTCGAGTTTGTGCAATAACTGCAGAATCAGTGTGTGTGTTTGTTGGGGGAGGGGGTTACATACATGAAGCAAATGATTTTAACATAGCAATTTTAACCGAGTACCGATATTTACATTGGGATACATATGCCTCATTAGAAACTATGTTCGTCTGCAGTATTTATGTCATTTAGTCGATTGTTTTGAACAAATAAGATTATAAATATTTTTGTCTCATATTTTCAAAGTGAGAAGTGAATACCGGATGTCGTTTTATTTCTATTTTTCTGTTTGATATGAGATGCTTCAAAGAGGTACTTTTAATATACATTGTACATTGTATTATTGTCTCATTTAACGATTGAAATTGTCTTATATTTTAATTAGCGCCCAGTTAAATTCAACGAAGAAAATCTATGATATGGTCGTTCACCTCTTACAGATTTAATTCAGTAAGTGGCATGTCTAGGAGAGCGAGACGCTTTCGTCTGGTTTGTGGCTTCAAGTTCCACAAAGTATGTAACAATGCTGTTACAAAGACAGTATATACACACATCTTAAATATCTTATGACAAGAACTATTGTATACCACAAGATGCAAGTGTTTGCCTGTTTGCTTAGGTTTAAAGTCCCAACAGTATTTCAGAGAATTTGATTTTTTATCTGCATGATTAAGGTAGAGGTGTGCCTCATTTTTACAGGTGACATGATGCAAATACCCATTTTTGTCTTTTCGCTGTTAAAAGGGTACCGATCATTTTTTTAAATTCTATTTAGCATCCTTCAAGAAAGCAATTACGTTCGACGGTTCGATATAGAAAAAGAAACGAGATTATTGTAGTTCATGTTGCTAATATGTAGACCGCATTGGTTCGTGACGAATCAGTTCATCAAATCGTCAATGAATAGTAAGTAAATGATGAATTACCGACTTGACCTTGTCGTGTGTCTCGATTTATTGGGAAAAAGTCAGACGTTATTCATTGGGCTCGATCGCCTCTTACGGTATTATCAGGGAAATTTACTAACACTTTAAACATTGTCTGGTTAATCAAACCTTTGACCTCTTTCGTTAATAATAACAAACAGTAACAAACATAGGACATTAATAAAACACGAAAACACATATAAATATTAATGAAGGTCACACGAGATAAGAGATAAAGACATAAAAAAGGAAGGCATGATGTGACAACCATTTCTATGACAACCGCCTTGTAATTAATTATCTTATTTGTTTTATAAGTAGAAAACCCTATACGCCCCTTTATGTATTGAATAGATGATTAGACTTTCTAATCAATAAAGAGAATCCCTGTAAAGTACACATCTGGATAAATTGGTGGTGGCATAGAGGTCACATGCACTTAACTTATTATCTCGACTTTTTAATTCGTTCCCTCGAGATAATTAAGTCGTTCCCTCGACTTATTATCTCGTTCCCTCGACTAATTATCTCGTTCTCTCGAGATAATAAAGTCGTTCTCTCGAAAAACTTTCTCGTTTACTCGACTTATTATCTCGTTCTCACGAGTTAATATCTCGTTTTCTCGACTTATCATCTCGTTCCCCGAGATAATTAAGTCGTTCCCTCGAATTAATATCTCGTTCTCTCGAGATATTAAGTAGTTCCTTCGACATAAAAAAGAGCAGTGCGTGTTATCTCTGTGCCACCGTACTTTGGAGATAAACATTATAAAACACAATAGATAAAAATCCATCTCTATTCGGCTTTATATTCATAGTCACAAACTATGCACGTGATTGTAATATCCGCGTTGGTTCTCGAAAACAAAGAGAGAAACCATATAAGATCGGGATTTAGATATAGAAATGTATAGAAATGGAGGACGTTGCCCGTCTAGATTAAATCATCGAGATACGTCAATATTGTGAACATTTTGTGTTGACTATCAATAAACCAACATGTAATTTTTACTTTTTGACAGTGATACTGTCATTAGGACGGAAACATCTGATAAGATATCACGTGAATCTGTTGAGGTTTTAGTTTTTTATATACACAATTCTTCTGATACAGTTTTGGCATCAGCCATTTCTATTTGATGGTTCAGTATATAAATGGATTACAAATATTTGTTTGAACGTATAAATGGTCGTTGTATTTTGTTTAAAAACATCGTTGACGACATCAGATGTATTACTGTACACCAAATCCAATGTTTCATCACAGTAAACAAGGTTCCTGTCTATAACTCCTTATACATTTTCAGTGTCTCTTCCTGTAGTGCCACTTATCAACCATCTATACCCTTTGTGACGTTGTTAAACATGACTCAATTTTGCACAGACAAGATTTTTAACAACATCGACCGTGTGCTATCAAGCAAAACTCACACATCAAACGATTTTCTAATCAATACACCACAGGCTATCGATGTTAAATGCTTCAAATTTTGAAAGGCTATTTCTTCAGTTCACAGAAAGGATTTTATATGTCGTCAAAAGTATTCAAGCAGTTTGTATTGTTTTTAAAATGAAAAACACATATGCCACACATGCGTGTTCATTTGTTTTGAAAAAATAAAATATTTTTATTAATGCCAACACAGTTCGGTACAATTTGTTTGAAGAATGCGTCGTAGCCAGGTTGCAGTGTTCCTGTCTTTAGCTGAAGGTTTCGAGTAAGATAACCGCTGTTTGGGGATTGTTTAAGACATTCACACGTGCATAGTACTGGACCAAACTAGTAACCGCCCGTCGAGAGAGCTTTTTCAAAATTGATAAATTCATTTCCAAAAACATAAAAAGGAACATGCACGGATTCAAATAAACTATTTTTGTTCTGAATGATAAATTAATTTTAGAAATTTCAAGTCATTAATATCTTTAAAACAGATATTGCAACTTTATAACTGACTATAAGCGACCGGTTGCATACAGTTGTGTATACTGAACGCAAGCCTGATACAAAAGAATACTGTAAAAATAGAAGAGTTTCAGTGTAACGCCAATTCAAATGTTTATAATACAATATTCATAATGACACAACATCATGACTCTTATTTCTTTAAATATTTTATGAAAACTGAAAATTTATAAAGGAGGGAAGAAGTAAAATGCTTAATTTAAATTTACTTTAATTATTGTTTAAGATAAACTCAGTCAGTTAAAAAACCTGACACATAAAATTAGCCATTTCATCTGTTTGTGATTTATATCACGATGACTTACTAAGCAGTATCGGTACACAATACGTATATGAAGGTTTGACTGTGATGATATATTCTGGATCATAGGACATTAGTCGAATTCGACTTATCTTAAAATTTCTCGTCGACCTCATGCACAATAAAAAGGATCAAACTAAGCTTGAAAAAAGCTGTGGAAATTACCTCAGCAATCACGCACTTTTATTATCAACTGAAATCGTGTGATTTCATAATGCCGCATTCGTAACCGATTCTTCCGCATGTTGCAAGAAGGTATATTGCTGCTGATGTCTGTAGGGCATTAATACAGTACATGAACTTTATAAACGCTTTAGAAATGCAGTTTGTGTGCATGATCGTCCAAGGACAGGTTTACCAAGAACAACTAACCAACGGGACGTTCTAAATGCCACTGACATGGAAGTGACAAAAAACAAATTGACGCCTCCTTCAGATGACGTCATTTTACAAAACACGTTTAGTTATCAAAAAAATATCAAAACCGTGCTTTTGAAATTATCTATGGCTGATTTTTAAGTTGTTCAATATATATTCTTTGTGTTATATAATGTTTTTTGTCATTTTGTCGGAATACGTCAATAACTAAGAGTTTATTTAACATCAGAGTTAGATACAGACGTTCGATTGCTATCAAGTTTGAGAGAATCAAAAAAATTAAAATTTAAAATTTAATTAATTAAGGTGTAAAACCACTCATTTCATCATCATGATTGATGATGATGGAATCAATTGAAAATGCCCAAGGAAAGCTATAAAGGCATTGTAGCAGTCTGACAACCAATAAATACAGCTAAATCTCTTACTACATGAATATGTCACTTTACACCTTGAGATATCATAAAATATCTGACACATGCCAAATACGTCTTTTGTTATTTCATTGATATGATTTAAGTAGGATTATATTTCCATTTATATTATTTACGAGCTCTTAGTCTGAAAGTTTTACGTTTGTATAAAGTCACCTCAGTGTATAAGCTTTCACACGCTAGACTGGCAATTATAAATTAAAGTTCGTGTACGTGTCATTTTGCCGTCGTTAAGAGCGAGTGTTACGATGTGACAAATTAGAAGGTTTTTTTTATAGGTAACCAGGCAGTTGGTGTAACTGTGGACAAGATTAGCTTTTGAAAAAAAGCTAGCAACGGCTGATTGGTATTTTCTCTTAATGTTGAGAAGTGTATGCGGTTGGTGTGTGTTGCTTAATTTTTTTTTAAATTCAACATGGTTCTATAAATAACTATTATAATGCTATGACATGATAAAATCAAAACTCGTCTCTAAAATAGATAAAGGAAATATTTTTGTTGTTTTGGAATTAACTCTCGCTACAACAATATTTCAGACAAACGACGTGCATGTAATATCAGCTGGAAGAAACCGGAATGCATTGAATTACGATAGGCTATAAAATTTATGCTAACCAAACGGATAACAACTTCAAATATGCGCACAAAAATAGATTGTGATAAGAAAATTGAAAATATTCGAAGTAAAGCCCTTACCTTTAACGCCTATGGAAAATAAAACATTTTGGAGATCCACTGCGTTGTGAATAATACTGATGAATTACCATAAACTAGGCCACGTACGACATTTATTTCTGACATCACTTCTCATATAATATATTAACTGTTAGTGTTGTGCAATGCATATTATAATTGGTTTCATGGGGGGAATATCTGGCTTCGCCCTGGGATCAAACCATGGGCCCCAGATTAGCAAGCGGATGCTCGATAAGTGGAGCTGTTGAGAGTGTACCGATCACTACATACATGCACAGTGTAATCTGAAATGAGTATCATTCAAAGAAAGGGGGAGGGGAGAGGGAGCACGTAAAAGCGACACATCTTCAATGATTTCATATAACATGATCTGAAAAAAAAAAAAAAAAAAACAACAACAAAAAAAAAAAAACAGTGCGCGTGAAAGTAGACCATGTAAACAGAGCAAAAAATGTCTTGATGTTACGATTGATGATAAAGGACGAAATTTCGCTGAAGAGTTTTTCTGCCTAGGACGCTTCCAAAACAGTGATCTTTATTGTGTTTTTTTTTCTTTTATTAACCAATCATACAAGCTGATAGCATTCATGGGATCAATGTGTGGTCTCCGGCTTGGTAAAGGTATTACTACACAGAAAGCAAGAACCATACCCTTTGTAGTGATACGGATTCTTTGCTTTCTTCGCAGTTTTTTTTATAGAAAATTCCTATCGTATATCCAGCCGCCCGAGGGCGAGCCGGAAAGAGATACTGATAAACTGTATATTAAAATGTGTCCATATTTAGGATGAGAAAAAAATCTTAGATACAAGATGTTTTATTGTAAGTCAAGGCCACCTTTCCACAATACAGCAATACATTTTGTTAGATATACAGAGTTGCGATTATTTAACCGTCTTTTACCATGATAATGAAAGGTTTAACATATTTGATTGTTTAACAAACAAAATATCAAAGTGTATATGAAGTATATAATATGAAGCATATATTTACGCACTTTACTAGAAAACAATAACAAGTCACATGCAGCTTATCTTGTAGCAGTGTCATTATCTGATCTTTCTAATATTGCTGTGATATAAACCGCCAGTTTCTTGATTGTCCGAAGTGAAAAATAAATAAATTTACATCTCCAACATCTTGGAATAGCCAAACAAATCCAATTTCATATATAAATAAAATCAGTTGCTCTCATAACCCAGTTTGCTCTGCCAAAATCATCATGCAATTTCCACGTTTTATAACATTTTTTCAGATATGTAGTGTCGGATATTCTTAAAAGATTACCTCAATATTTGATAATTTTGTATGGTAAATAATATACAAAGAAAGCCTGCTGCATTCATCTAAATCCATGATGTTATTTACTCTCAAATTTTACACCAATAAAATCTTTACAGAATCTAGTTTGGACTTTCTAGTTTGGTTCAATAACCGTTGAGTATTCCAAACCCAGTATCTCTGATCCGAAAGTTAAGATAGGATACATCATTGCATCGAAAAGTTTCATTATGCATAAAATTTGAGAAACGTGCTTATGTTGTCTCAAGATTCCGCCCAAATCAGCATTTTTCCAATAACCAAGTCAGCATAATGCCACAATAATTTTACAAACTTAACCAGATAATAACGTTATTGACATCAAAAGTCAGTATACGAGGTTCGAGAACTTTCGCAGAATTTTCTTTGTCAGTCCATAAGTCGCCCGTGCATATGTTCGTCAATGATGGTGGAAGATACAACTGTAGAGCAGCGTACTGTTATCAAATTCTATGCATACTCGGTAAATCTATGACAGAGACCAGAGCGGATTTACAGAAAGCTTATTGTGAGTCTTCCTTTTCTGAATTTGCAATTTTTCACCGATTTACTGATGACAGAATCTCAATTAAAGATGACCCCCGTCCTGGATGGGAAATCTTCACCAAAACAGATGATTTTGAATCTGGCATAGACTCATTGGTTAAGAAAGACAAGAAAATAACTGTAAGGCAGGTTGCTGAGGAGTTTAGTGTCACAGCACAAGGTGTTTTAACCAACAGACACGCTGTGCGACGGGTTTGTGCTAGGTCGGTGTCTAGACTTTTAACACCGGGCTTAAAAAGATGTGCCAGGACTTTCTGAGTCGTTTTTCTGAGGAAGGTGAAATATTTCTTAATGAGATAATTACATGTGATAAAACTCGGTTCCACTTCTTTGAGTCGGAAAGGAAGCAACAGAGTTCGGTTTGGCAGCATAATTCGTTTCCATCTCCTTTAATAGAACGTCTTTCCAAGTCAGCCAGTGAAATCATGTTAATCAGTTTCTGTTACACTTCGGACAAAGTTCTTAATCACATGGTACCTGAGAAAACAACAATCAACGGCGAGTATTACTCCACCATACTCCGAACCAATCTCCATCTATTAAAGACAAGCGCCCAGAACTTGCCAGGTCGGGTTTCATTTGGCACCACAATATGAAGAATAAATGAATAGATATGAGTCAAATATTGCAATTTACAATTCATCAATTTTCATCAATGGAATTTTCATGTTTTCATTTTACCAATGTAACGATTTAAAACGACCCCGAAATTCAAGTCCCCTCCCCCGGGAACATGAAAACGTTTTTAAGTTACACCCAGGCATTTGAAAAGTTAAACGTTTTTATATTCTCAGGTAGGGCATAAAGAAAACGCTTTCAGATCCCCCACCCGTATTTTCAAAAGCTCTACCCGGAAATATAAAGACGTTTTCAAAATCCGTCGGGGAACAGGGGGTATTTAAAAGTTACAAAAATCCCCTTTTTTAAACCCCCGGGAAAAGTAGGCCCCCAATTTTAAGTGTCCTACCGAGGAATCTATGTGTTACACTGGGTGAATTTGGAACATTTTCAAATCCCCTGGTTAAAACCATATAAATTCAGTTTAGGAACATCAAATACTAACATGAATGTGCTAACAACAAATTTAAATTTGTATACATGTAAGTCATAAAATTTGATATCAACTTTCCCAACGAAGAAACATAAAAATGGGATGGGGTCATTTGAAAAGTTAACGTTTTTAAGTTCCCAGGGTGGGGGAGTTTCACCAGCCTAATCTTTTCCTCTTATAAATGAAATTCAGGAAAATTGAAAACCAATAGAAATATCAATAATACATATTGTATTTGTTTATATTATAAGTGTTTAAGTTTTACGTTTTTCCGAGATAAAGGGTGGGGGTCATTTGAAACGTGTTTAAGTTCCCGGGGAAAGAAAGTTAAATCGTGGAAGGGCATTTGAAAGCGTTCTTATGTTTCCGAGGAGGTGAATTTGAAAATATTTTTAAGTTACCGCGGGAAAACTTGCAATGGGGAGTTACGTTACAGCGGCCTCAAGTTTTACATTTTCACCAACTACTGAAAACTTAAAAAACTGAGAAAAGAAAATGTACTCAGTGATGCCCCTACTATAATGGAGTAACGTTTGTCGTTTATGACATACATGTACCATGAAGGAATATAAAACTGTTGTAAAAGTTTACCCTACTGTTTTCTAGAATAGCCTCTCTATATCACACAAAATTCTAACTGACATTAATCCATTTTTCAATATAAGTCCTGGGTAAATTATACTGAAGTTTACGTTTTTGCTTTTGAAGAAAATGGTTTCCAAAATACGATTTGTAAATAATTTTACGTGATTCCTTACGACTGTAAATAATTTTACGTGATTCCTTACAACTGGCAAGACACTTACAGACGGTAAACAACGACAGTGACTAATTAATTATTCGACAAGGTGGTTACAGCATTCCGAACAAAATTACACCATCGAGTGACCATGATTGACCAAGATTTAAGTCATAGTTTGATATTTTAACTGAAAAAGCAATTATAAATTTAATTACATATCATTAAGATATAATAAATGAAATATCGGCATTGTTTTAGAGAATACGATCGGCAAAAGTGGCTACAAATTGATCAGCAATTTGATAGATGGTTACAAATTATAAGGATCGGTTACGAATTGACGAAAAAAAAAATTTGAATTGGTTAGGCTAGGTGTCACCCACAGATCCAATTCTATTGTAATGACTGTTTAAAAGGATTCAACATAGAATGTGTAAATTACATGTACAGAGTTTTCTGGTGTCTCTGTAAAAATGTATGAAAAAAAATCTTCAGACGGTTTAAGTCAGCAGATTTGCATTTCAGTTTCATATTACATGCTTGTCTTGACAGGCTGAGCTTTGTCAAAAGATTCTAATTACCAACTTAACCCTTCTATGAACTTTGCACCAGAAGAAATTCTCTTCATTTACTTTGCGATGGATACGGATGTGTGACAGTTGTCATTTTGACTTCTTCAACTTTCCGGCTTCAGCTTACGAGTGTAAATTATTCATACCAGCTTTTAGGTCATGGCCATGGCGTCTCACTGTAACCCATGTTCTCATTATCAATTTGTCCAATGATTTAATGTTTTAATTAGTCGGGGTTTTGTGCAAGCATTTGTTTTAATTTAGAATGTGTTTTGTCTGCTTACAAGTTAGTCGCTGATCTTGTATTTTAATGTGAGCTTTGGTAATTTCCTAGAAAGTAGTTTATGTTAAAAGGATTAAGTGAAGATGCGTGAATAATATGTCGTCTTCAAGGCCGATCGTCTACCGACGTTGAATAATTGAACATTTAAACTGTATAAACAACTAGGCAACTGGTGCAAAATGATAATCAACTGTATAGCTGCAGTCAAAATTTATGTGGTATTAAGAGAGTGCGGTTGCTAAGGAGAATAAAAGTGTACGGACATCACTGTCACACGCAATCAACTGTAATGACGACTTGAATGATAATAGTGATATATCATTAAATTAAATGAAGATGTTTTCGGTCCTATCAGTTCAATATCCTGGCAGAATATAATCGTCTTTCGAAAAGGCCGCTGCAGGCTGACTGCAGTTCAGTTTCGCAGAGAACAAACCAATCGTCTGAATTGTGTTGACAGTTCAACTTTCGTCTATGTAAAATACTGGAAAATAAGTAAACTTGGTATTTACATATATTTCGTACGATGTCGGGAAAGAAGCCGTTATTATCAGGTGTATCACACATCGTTAATCGAAAAAGACTGTGAGTTAACAGCTTTCAAACGAGGCGGCTACTGCTTGTATTGCAGTGTTCCAAGAAACAACGGCTTAGGCTTTACAAGACTTTGCCTATATCTTTATCACTGTGCTGGTTGTAAACCTTCTGTAGTTTGCAGACATTGCAAGGTTTTCAGTATCCGTTCCATAATTCAAAGACAAAAAAGCGTTGCGGGGGAACGTTGCATATCCTAACATAGTGTCATACTATATCTATCAGTGGAATCGGATTGTTGCTATAACATAAACGTTCGTGATATGTTTATCTTTCTCTCTCTCTCTCTCTCTTTCTCTCCTAACATATTGTATTATTATAGAATTATTATAGACTTATTCAGGGATGATAACAGCATTAAATATGACTGACGGTCATCCCATGGTAATCGAAACGAAAATTTTCAGTGCATGTTACTAATGTAAGTTCAGTAAAATATTTTTTGATGAAATTAAATAATATTATTAAAATATTCACACACAAGTGACCTGGATTCAATTAATCTCATTTTAAAAATTAAAATAAGAGTCTCGAAACAACGCTGTAAATAGGTTCGCCCTTATATCTAAAGGAAGAATATCCCATGATATTTACCAGAACCAAACTTTAAACGTTTAAGTTAAAGGTTAAAGGCATTGCCAAGATAACCGTAATTACAGCTTAATGATTTCTTCAAAATTAAAGGGTGGAAGTACATGTAATTCTTATATTTTCTAAAGTTTTAGTTTAAAATCATTATTTTTTTCGAAAATTGATTTTAAGAGAGAGAGACACACTATCCTAATAATATGTATCCATGCCTTTCTATTGTTCTGCCGTAGCCATTTCACCCGTTCTTTCCTGCTGCTCGATGGTTACTGCTGTCGTGCGGCTGTCTCATCACTTCCTTTGGGAATAGATGCCTGCTGATCTGTGTCTTGCGCTTCTTATGGATGTGAATCTAGACGCAA
>CM037784.1:46641-96641 GCA_021229015.1 Solen grandis | reverse complement strand
TAAGGACAAGCGTTTGAGACTCTGGCTCCATCTGATGTCGGACATTGTCAGCTGCTTGTCTGACGTCTCAACAACCATCCAGTCACAAGACAGCACGGTATCAGATGTGTGGCTTGAGCTACAGAGCTCCAAACGCATTCTGGCTACCTATGTAACAAGGTAATTTTGTGTTCTGAGTAGAAGTAGCTCCCCTAACATCAATATAGCATGTATGGTGATGGTGTATAACTATATATTAAAAATGCATGTGCTTACTTAGTAACATAGTAGTCTGACTTGTCTTTTCTAGATTTCACTAGTTAACCCCTACTTTTAAAAACAAGGTGCTTTGTTCTGTTTTATTTACATAGCTTGCCCAGTGCTTGTAACATATGCTAACCCTATCATGTATTGTATGTGTATGCATTTAACCCTTTTGTGCTTACCTATATATTTTGCAACAGAGATGGTCCTATGCTTAAGCATGTCCTAGATATTGATAGGGTGGAAATGGGACCTGAGAGGAAGAAGGTTTTAGTATCTTTGGCAGCAGCCATTGATAACAGATTTGATGGTGACATGGCACTGTTTAGGGGCAGTAGCATCCTTAACTTCAAGCAATGGCCAAAGTCAGATGAAGGTTTTTGAAATTTAAAAATACTTTGAGTTTTTCAATAAAACCAATCACTAAATTGTACATCAATTATTTAAGAATAGGCCACACATAAAAGACATTTGATAAGGAGTTTTCATCCACATTTAATTATATTACATAATAATAAACTAATCTCTGGTAATACTTTAAAGATTTAAGTAATAACTCAGTCACAAAATATTAAATTCTTGCAAATATCATGATGAATTTGATGTGATTTCATTTTTGGTTTCTTCTCAAGGATATGGAGATGATGATGTGCAGGCCATGACCACTATTGCCCAACCAGCCATGGAGGCACATGGAGCAGAGCCTGACAGGGTGGTTGATGAGTGGACAAAACTCAAGACAAAGATCTATGAGAGGTGATGAAATAAGTAATCTTTAGCTTGATATTTGAAACATTTATTTAAAAAACAATTGCATATATTATGAAAACAATAATTTAGATAACTTAAAACAATTCTTTATTCTTGAAATATTACATTCAGTGGAAGAAACATCAAGTCACTGACATGGCAGGAGGTGAATGAATCCTATGATTCTGACTGCCCCAACTTCCTCCTCCTGGTGGACTATCTCCTGACCATACCATCCAGCAGTGTTGATGCTGAGAGAGGATTTTCAAGGTAATGCACTTTCCTTATTTGTCAACTTTTCTATACAATTATGATATCCTGTTATTATTAAACTCTGCATGTTAGAGTTATTATTTAACACAGTACAATGCATTTATGTTTAATTATTGATCTCTTTCAGGATGAAATTTGTCAAGAATGACTGGAGATCAAGACTTGGGGAGAAGAATCTGACGGACCTAATGCTGATTAACATTGCCTCCCCTAGTGTCAGTGACTTTCAGCCAGAAGATGCTGTTCACCTCTGGTATACCAGTGGCCAGAGAGCTCGTAGGCCAAGCTACATGGAGGAGCTAATGGTAAGCTTATAAAAATGAAATCATTCTTTTACACTGACTCTATATGCAGATGATACATTTATGAAGTAATGATATAAAATCTTTCTTTTTTTTAAGAATTGTGGTGACCAGAGTGAGGTGACCTGTGAGGAGATAGCTGTGGAAGGAGAGGATGCCGGGACTGAAACAGAGTGTGCGGGCCAGGAGGAGGACATTGAGAATGACATGGACATGGGGCTGAGAGATGTTATTGCTTTACAAAAGAAACATTATCAAAGTCTTTGTGACTTAATAGAATAAAGTAGTAAACTGTATCTGTCTATTTTTTTTCTGGACTCCTTATTTTTCTTCCGGACTCCTTGATTTTCAAGTTTAGGAGTCCAGTGGACTCCTTCCCAAAAAAGTTAGTGTCTAACACTGTTTATGGCCCTTGGGCCTCTTGTTTTGAAAGGATCTGATTTTCCTTCTTCTTCCTTTTATCACCGATAACTGGGACTGTTGCCATTTTCCTTTTGCCTGTATCAGATGCAGTTGATGTGGGTGGGGGATGCATTTTGGGGGAAGAATTTAATTCGCTACTAACACTGGTTGTTTCACGCTCACATCCTGTGTACACAATGCATTGTTTTCATTAGATTGGCTAGTTTTTTGTACTCATGTAGTCAGCGATTTGAAGAAAATTAATAAGATTTAATTTTTCTTTTGCCGTCTGCCATTTTGGAAAGAAGCGCCGAAGCCAAGCGCCACAGGATACAGATTGGCTAAACACCAATCAAAACACTATTGGAACTCTCTTGGTTGGCATGAAAACAGACGCTTTGTACAAAATGACGGGCAACTTTCGGCGACGCAAATTTATGAATTCAAATGTTTATTTCGTGATCAGATGGGCTCACAATTTTAGCGCGCCGAATGGCCCATCTGTTGAGATTTTTATGTGCCATTTACATTTATTTATTTGGAGCTTGTTCTGAAACACACTGTTCAGTAAAATCACAAATGTCTCGGTGTCCATGGGGTGTTTCTGAAGTTCATGGACTTTTTAGCTCACCTGAGCACAACGTGCTCATGGTGAGCTATTGTGATGGTCCGTCGTCCGTCGTGCGTCGTCAACTTTTTAATTCAAACGACTTCTCCTCCTAAACTACTGGGCAGATTTCAATAAAACTTTACACAAATGACCCTTGGGTGACCCTCTTTCAAGTTTGTTCAAATGGTTCCAGTCTGTTGAATAACTAGGTCACAGGAGCTAAAAATAGACAAAAAAATTGCAATCTTTAAAAATCTTCTTCTCTGAAACCAAAAGGCACAGAGCTTTGATATTTGGTATGTAGCATCATCTTATGGTCCTCTACCAAGTTTGTTCAAATTATGGCCCTTGGGTCAAAATTGGCCCCGCCCTGGGGGTCACTTTATTTACATAGGCTTATATAGGGAAAACTTAGAAAAATCTTCTTCTCCGAAACCGTATGGCCTAGAGCTAAGATATTTGGCATGTAGCATTGTCTAGTGGATCTCTACCAAGATTGTTCAAATCATGGCCCTGGGGTCAAAATTGGCCCCGCCCCGGGGGTCACTTTATTTACATAAGCTTCTATAGGGAAAAACTCAGAAAAATCTTCTTCTCCGAAACCGTATGGCCTAGAGCTAAGATATTTGGCATGAAGCATTGTCTAGTGGATCTCTACCAAGATTGTTCAAATCATGGCCCTGGGGTCAAAATTGGCCCCGCCCCGGGGGTCACTTTCTTTAACATAGGCTAATATTGGAACAAATCAAGAAAAATCTTCTTCTCTGGAACCATTTGGCCTAGAGCTTAGATATTTGGCATGTAGCATTGTCTAGTGGATCTCTACCAAGTTTGTTCAAATTATGGCCCTGGGGTCAAAATTGGCCCCGCCCTGGGGGTCACTTTCTTTAACATAGGCTAATATAGGAAAAAATCTAGAAAATTTTCTTCTCTGAAATCATATGGCCGGAAGCTTTGATATTTGGCATGCAGCATTGTTACCTTGATCTTTAACCTATCTTTTGTATCTTTATGGTGGGACATTTTATCTTTACTCAGGTGAGCGGATTAGAGCCCTCGGGCTCTTGTTCTATATATTGATACACGGTAGTAGAGGAGATAGGAAGAAAATCCATGAACATCTGAAAAATCCCATGTATGTTAATTTTATGCTGTCATTGTTCTGAACTAAATATAGAACGAGACAGCCACAATTTGCATTTTTTTCTTATAGAATCTTTCCTGTAAATTAGGCATTTCTCAAGGTCTTTCAGTGATGAAATCAAAACTGAATTATATATGTTGTAAGTGCATTTGGATTTAGGTCTAGCATCTATAAGATACTGGGACTTTAAAGCAGATGTTACAGAACATTGCTCTAGATAGTCTTCATGTGTAACTTAATTTTCCATGCTCCCTTAAAATGGACTTAACGTCACCGACTTTGATTGAGGGGTTGGCATATTGACTGAATCTTTTTTAATTACTCTTAAAACACTTAAATGAGATTGGAAAAGATGGCTTGATCAAAAAAAATACTGTATCGTATTCGATAATTTAGTTTGTAACGTTACCACTCGCTTTTGTTAGCCAAAAAAGTTTGACTAGATCGTAAATCAGAGCTGTAACAACTTATCTACCGACTGTCTTTTGATTCTACCAGCAATTGAATAATAATAATATCTGAGGGTATCCTTCATTCACCCATACAGCTGAAAACCGTCAACTATCAAAACTGCCCATACTGTGAAATACACAGGAGAAGGTCGTGACGTAGACTGCTTATCAATTTTTCTCGGTCTAGCGTATATCCACATGAGCAATATTGAAAACCAGTCTGACTGCTTAGGTAATTCACAAATATAAGATCCATGCGTTGTTGATTTTTTTTACCGTTATTCATAATTCAGTTTAATGGGGATTTTTTCTGAGTAAGGGGAATTTTGGAGGATATTTTTTGGGAAAAAGGTGGTTATACTTCTTGGGGATGTAGCCGGTAACCAGCTACTGCAAAGAAGGGTAAAAAGGCCCTGGTTGGGTAAGCGTATTGTTACATCTTTAGCTTGCGGAAAGAAGGAGAATTTGAAATAGTCTGCGGAAGCAGGTATGAGTCTGTAGGAGGCAGAGCGGTAATGTCTAGGTTGTCTTGTCGGTGGGATGAGGTAGTCAGATATTGGATCCTTTTGAACATCGTTCCTTTTTAGCTTGACTATTCGAAGAATATGAGAGCTATTGTAGTCTCCCTGGCGTTGGCGTTGGCGTTGCAGTTTTTGGTTAAAGTTTTGCGTGCAAGTTACTATCAACCTTATATCTCAATCACCATTTATGGTATTGACTTGAAAGTTTATAAATATGTTCAGAGGCATCAAACAACCAAGGTAGATAACTCTTGACTGAATTTAATATGAATTATGGCCCCTTTTTAACTTAGAAATTTTGGTTAAAGTTTTGCATGCAATAGAAAATTTGGTTAAAGTTTTGTGTGCAAGCTACTATCTAGTTTGTATCTCAATAACCATTCATGGTATTGACTTGAAAGTTTATGAATATGTTTAGGGGCATCAGACAACCAAGGTAGATAACTCTTGATGGAATATATTACAAATTATGGCCCCTTTTTAACTTAGAAATTTTGGTTAAAGTTTTGCATGCAAGATACTCTCATGCTTATATCTCAGTATCAAGCATGGGATTGATTTGAAACATCTTTAATATATTTAGGGTTATCATACTTTCAAGGTAGATAACTCTTGATAGAATATGTTACAAATTATTGCCCCTTTTTAACTTAGAAATACTTAGAATACTTCCTTATTATTTATGCATGATTTTATGTTTCCTTAACATTTTCAATTGAAAAAACAGTTTGGAAACAAGGATGAATCTATTTTGCTAATTGTCGGTGGTTTCCCTGTTAAATTACATCATGTTCAAAGTGAAGTATTACATTATAAATGTATGAGCTTGAAAAGAACAGAATACTTTAGGATAAACAAGGAATATTTTAAGAAGGATATTTGGCATACGTCAAAAAACTGAAACTGCAAATCTTATATAATATATATTTTATCTTTAAAAATGATATTTATAAAATATGCAATAAGTAGATTTTTGTAAGCAAAAGTAAAAAATATTATATATATATATTCATGGTGCAACAGAAATAAACGTATTTATGAACATTTGATAAATTTAGGAGCCGTAGATATATTAGTCACAGGCCTGGAATCATAGAGGGGGGGGGGGGCTGAGGGGCTGAAATTGCCTTGTTTGGGTAAATGCTTGTGGTATAAATAGTGGAAATCCCCATTGTGGGCCCTTTACTGAAATAAAAGTTAGCTTTATTACCAGTCACACAGGCCAACCCCTGCTGTGACCGCATCTGCTGTCACACTTCTCTGCTGACATTTTTGCAATATTATTGTGTCTGCTCTAATCTGAATCAATCAAAGGCTTTTGTGCGTGTAACAGATGTTAATTAATGCACTGATAGCAATTAGTATAGATTTAAGTCATATGAGTAGTGCATACAATTTATATTAAAATTAATAAATGAGGATCAAACTCAATGTTATATACTTTTTTGAACTGCAACCAAAAAAAAAAAAAAAAAAAAAATCCTTGCGTTGCACATGCTCAGGTTTACTTACTTCAGGTAGAGTTTCTACACCAACATTACTTTATACAGCAATTAACAAAGAGAGGAAAAACCATCTTTTCTAACAAGTTCAAACAGTGCCACGTCTTAGTGGCGCAGAGCGAAACCAGGCTATTGGCAAGCTATGGGCGGGGTTAAACATGACTGATGTCGCACGGCAGCTTGGCTGCATAGGGTTACAGATAAGATGCGTAATTACGCAAATAAAATAGATAAAAACCCAATTCTTTTAAAATCCTAGTGTTTAAAAAAGCAATTAAAAATTAGGTTACTCAAATATCAAAAACATTTAAGCGTATTGGTATGCAACAGTATGAATTCGAGTGATGTTTACAAATACTCGTATATGTTGAGATCGTCTGTAGCGGCACTGATGTTGTCAGAGGTATCTTAGACGAAGCTTTGGACCGTGTTTACAAAGCAAAATAGCACGACAGCGGTAGAGTCGATAGCATCCAATTCCATATTAACCGAACATGTTAACCAGTTAATAGTTTGTGTTTAAATTTAATAGTTAAAAGTGCTAAATTTTTTAATCAGAAAGATCAGAAATGATTGAATGTATTTAATTGTTGCAGAGCTAATGATAAATCTTGCATATGATAATTGTTAAATGGACATTGTTGCATACAAGAACAGCAGGCGCATATACCAGTAAGTACATGTAATGTTATTTCAATTCCAAAATTAGGGGGCCGCCGTGGCCTAGCGGTTACAGTTGCGGACTTCAAATCTCTCAGCTCCTCACCGCTGTGGGTTTGAATCCTGGTAGGGACTTCGGATTTTTCATGTGAGGAAGCCTTCCAGCTAGCTTGCGGTAGGTCGGTGGTTCTACCCGGGTACCTTTGTGTACTCGGGGTCTTCCTCCACCTGTTATTAGCTGGACGTTGCTATATGATTGAAATACTATCGCAGCGACGGTAAAACCCCAATACAACAATACAACAATTCCAAAATTAAGTTGAGGGAAAAAAGCAATTGACTTAATTTTGATGGAGTAACCATATTTTCATTACTCAATCAAAATTGTGAAAACCCAATTCCTTAAAAAGTTGATGCGTAAATGCCCAATTGACCTAAAACCTTATCTGTAGCCCTGGCTGCACCAGGCAGACCATTATTAACCTCAGGAATAAGCTTAATATCACCAAATCTGTAAGAGATCTTCCAAGATCCGGTCGCCCCCATGTAATAACGTTACGTGAGGACTGCATGATTACTTTGACGCACATATGTTATCAATTTTTGACAGCAGCTGTCACTGCAAGGCGATATGGGGTTCATCCACAGACGATTATTAATCATCTTAGACAGAATCCTTGCACTATACGAGATCGTTGTCCATATACTGAGCAGATTTTAACCGGGCACCATTGTGATACAAATATGTTTGATACATACAAACAAAAATGGGGTCTATTTTTAGCTTAACTATTTGAAGGATATGTGAGCTATTGTAGTTGCCCTTGTGTCGACGTTGGCATTGCAGCTTTTGGTTAAAGTTTTGCATGCAAGTTACTTCCTTTTATCTCAGTAACTATTTATGGTATTGACTTGAAAGTTTATAAATATGTTCAGGGGCATCAGACAACCAACATAGATACTCTTGACTGAATTTAATATAAATTATGGCCCCTTTTTAACTTAGAAATTTTGGTTAAAGTTTTGCATGCAATAGAAAATTTGGTTTAAGTTTTGCATGCAAGCTACTATCCAGCTTGTACCTCAAAAACCATTCATGATATTGACTTAAAAGTTTATGAATATGTTTAGGGGCATCAGGCAACCAAGGCAGTTAACTCTTGATGGAATATATTACAAATTATGGCCCCTTTTTAACTTAAAAATTTTGGTGAAAGTTTTGCATGCAAGGTACTTTCATGCTTATATCTCAGAGTCCAGGCATGGGATTGATTTGAAACATCTTTAATATGTTTAGGGGTATCATACTATGAAGGAAGATAACACATGAAATTTATTAAACATTATGGCTCCCTTTTAACTTACAATTTTGGTTAAATATTTGCATTCAAGCTATTATCCAGCTTATATCTTAGAAATTGTTTATGGAATTGACTAGAAAGTTAAGGAGTGTATTCAGGGGCATCAGAAAAACCAAGGAGGATAACTTTTGGACTGAATTTTATACAAGTTATGGCCCTTATCTAACTTGGATAAATGTTTTGCATGCACAGTGTTATTATGCCGATGTCTCAGTAACTAGGCATGGGATTGATTTAAGACCTCATAAAAATATTAAGGGGTATCACACTATCAAGTTATATCATTTTAGACTATTATTATATACAGGATATGTGAAGGGCAAGAATTGAAATAGATTTCATTTGATCTACCAACAAGCATTTTGAGTAGTCGAGCGTGCTGTCCTCTGACAGCTCTCGTTTTGTTTCCGCTCCATAACTGTGACATTCCTTGATGAATTTTAAAATTACTTATGGCAGAAATGTTCATCACCATAAGACAAAGTGTTGTGCGCATTCTCCAGGTCTGTGGCTCAATGGTCAAGGTCACACTTAGAGTTCAAAAAGTTTGTTTTTGGTGTCTGCTCCATATCTTTGTTACTCCTCAACAGATTTTGAATTTCTTTTTTATAAATGTGCACCATAATGATACATTGTGTTGTGTACAATACCCGGGCTCATAGCTGAAAAGTCATGGTCACATGAAGAGGTCAAGTGTGACAAGCCCTGATAGTGCATTGGTTTGCAACGCCCTCCGTCCAGCTGTCCAGAAATTGGGATGCTGTGATAACCATATTATAAGCTAGCTCCGTGAAACTTGGTATATGATGGCAATATGGAGATTATGCACCTCACTTAGATATTTTTCTTGGATAAAAATACTGGTTGCCATGGTTAAATGGAAATAATCAAAATATGCATGACTGGTAGGGGTCCCGACTTGTGGTTCAATTATGCATATGATTCTTAGCTATTGTGTATTTCATACATGCATATAATGCTTTAGTGATATCACTGCTGAAAACGTCAGGGAAAAATCAAATGAAATGATGGGAAATTTTCCACAAAACCATGAATATGCACTTTGGGGGCATTTGTCACATCCTGTGACATATATTGTTTTCTAGATAAGTTAATGTGTCAAACTGCTGATTTAGCATAGAAAAAATTCATATCTTTAAAATCTTTCTTTTACCAAGGAAAATAAAAGACAAATACAGTTTAAGGCAGGAAGTGTAACTATCATAATCAAAGGTACCCAGTATGTTGCTGCCCATTAAAAAAAGAAGAAGAAAAATGACCATATATATAATAAGAAGGAAACTTCTTCCACTGAAAACATTCATCATGTTGTTTTAACTGCCGTAACTCCTTTGGTCTTATTTTGCGTGGAAGGGATGAATTAAGACAGTCGGGTACAAAAAGCATACCCTTGCTGAAGGAATCGCGCTTCAACAGTTCTTGAAGTCAAAAATGTGTTTGGTCGGAAGAGATATGACTGGCGGGATCTTGCCAATCTCTCCCGCACTGTAAAACTAACGAAAAACTAAACCTACAATATCAGTATTGAATTGTATAGACAGATACTGATTAAGAAACAAATAAAACAAAAATGAATATTTGTTATTTCACTTTTCATCTTATTCAGCCTTTTTTCTGCCTTAATAAAAATTCATCCGACATGACCTTGACCGACAATCAGCTATGTTTAAACTGAGGATTCTCTAATTTCTATCGAGTGTCTTGGTGACATTGCTGATGTAATTTTGTTTTCGATTTAGTCACAAAATCCTCTCAAAACATTGGATTTCAAGTCAGCACAAGTCTTCAGTTCAGATATATTTGTTTCTTTTATCAGTACCTGTCCATACAATTCAACACTGATATTGTGGCTTTAGTTTTTCGTTAGTTTTACATGGGAGAAATTGGCAAGATTCTGTCGGTCAGATCTCTTCCAACCAAACGTGATATTGAATTCGCAAACATTTCTTGGGTGGTTTCTCAGACAAGTTTTTTTTTTGTCCCTGTATGTCTTTATTCATCTCTTCCACACAAATTAAGACCAATTTTATGAAAATCTATCAGTAGTCAAAGGTCAGTTACGGCAATGGAAACAACATACTGTATGATTTCAATGGAAAAAGTTAACCTTCTTATTATATATAAGATTTTTTTTTTTTTTTTAGCTCACCTGAGCTCGGGTGAGGTATTGTGATCAGTCTGTTCGGCGTGTGTCCGACGCATCCTCAACTTTTGGCATCTTAAAGACAATATCCTCCTAAACTTAAGCAATTTTATAACATTTAACAGGAATGAACTTAGGTGGGTACTAGATCAAAAATAGCTAGATAATTCATCTACGCATCTTCATCAAGCAAGATGCCACTAGATCATGTTAAAAATGGCAAAAATCTTTTTAAATGAATGCCTTTAAATCAATAAGCAGATTTATATTGATTATTCAATGAGGATTGATCAATTTGATACATGACCCAAAATAGCAATAATCTTTCGTTACCATTGCAAGATGCCACCTAAAGTTAAAAATAGAGATTAATGTTCACTCTAACAGTCTTTATGCATTGAATTTATGAAATTTATATCAAAGGTAATGATCCTTAGGGCGTTGATAAGCTAATACTAAATTGTTCGTATCCCAAATCAAGAGGCCGCCAGGAGTTAAAAGTAGAAAAACCTTTAAGACAATTCCTCTTCAACTAACAATGTTTAATAAATCACACCATCATTATGGGAATGATCATTATGGGTATACTTTAAACAAAAATAGCCAAATTTTCTGGTTTCGCAACTCTAAGATTCATTTCATTAGCAAATAATAAACTTTCAACGAACAATTTTTACCTAAAACGGCTAAGTTCGATTATGGATGAATATTATTAAGGTAGATCCTTATGTTGTAAGATGCAAAAAAAGCTTAAATTATTGACCTGATTCCGCATATCTCAAATGGCAGACATGTTACTAAATAAATAGCAAATCTTTATGGCAATCATCCATTAACCTCAAAGAGATTTTTAAACTCAAAAAGAATTATCATTGGGTGACTACTAGCATATAATAGGCTCAAATCTTTCGCAATAGTCCGTAATTTTTTTCCTTACTTAAATTGAATTTCTTTCTATCTAGTCAAGTATGAATTTTCACCAGCTTTTTATATTTCGATTGCCGATCATAATTATCGGTTAAAATCGCTTTTGGATCGGTTAGTTTTCCCATTGATGTGCCGAATTTTTGACTCGCTTTTTATATTTTGAACGGATCAAACAGACAGATACTTGTTTACCACAACACTGGCGAATTCCTTCAAGCGCCTGTATCATCTTCAGTGATTGGACATAATAATTTTTTCGACCAATCAGGTTACGCGTTTTACTGGAACACGCTTTGGCAGCATGGCTGAACCAAAACAGAACTCAACAGCAGTTGCGAAATTTTGGGTTCACATGTGGTAAGGCAATATTTCCAGCCTTAGCGGTTGTTGGAGCTGTTCAATGCAGATTTTGTGTTGTTATTCTCCTCGATCTGAATTATTACATAGCGAATTATGCGATCAGTAATGTATCACAACCGGTAACCGTAAGACGATTGTCAATGACGCCGTTAAATGAAGGTCCGTTAAATGATCGCTTGCACTGGTAACTCGTATTATCAAGACAGTTCCCGGAAAATCTGAATTTCAAACAATTTTATTTTGCCTTTTATCATCTAAGGAACAAACATACATTCTGGTGATTCACTTACATCCTGCAAAACTCTGTGACCCTATAAATGATTCAGATTCAGAAATGAAAATTAGTCTTACTTTCAGAAACGCCAGTTGTCACTTCAATTATCTTTTTTTTTATCCCGTGCAGAAGATGCACTCAAACCATATTACTTAGAAGTAAACTAGCCAAGATGCCCTTAGTACTTCCTCAGTCAGTACCTCCTGCATCAAAATTTGTTGAAATTCAGACAGAGCCTGTCATCGTTGTTGATCAGGAGACACTGAGAGAGGAGGTAGGTGCAGCACTGAAGGCCTTTGACCTTGATAATGTCAGCGATGATGGGATGGCTTCTGATTCTGACTTTTCAGATTCTTAATTTGAAGGTTTTGATCAGTATTTCAAGTCTTAAGGTGGTTGTAATGTATAAGAGAGCACCCCAACATGAACATTGTCGTCTTATAAATAGAATTACAACAATATTTTAAGCTTTCTATATTGAATATTCAGTACAGAATCTTTCAGTTCTATGTGAACAAACTCCTTTATTCATTTTTTTCTCAGATTTCATACTTATCATGTGTGTAATATACTCAATCTAGGTTATCCAAGTGTTAGACATACATAAACATTGTCTTGTGCAAAATAGTACTACTAAGCAGCCATTTCTCTTGTTTTTGACAATTCTGTTTTCACCTTAAAAATGGGATTTCCATATTTTTAAACATGAAACTTAAGTGTTTAACACTCATACAAGGTTGGCATATTCCACATATGATAAACTTTGCCAATACTATTTTAAATAAAGAAGTGTTTTTTTCTGCAATATAAAAAGATGTGATAAATGAATGCAGAAGCAATGAAATTTTTTCTGCAGAATGTCTGTACTAACTCTTTTAAGAAAGTGAGATGTATGAAACCTGTGGCTACATTGTTTGAGTTTACAAAAGATAATAATATTTGTTTCAAAAGATATAACTTCATCTTTTTGTTAAGTCTTGAATCAATGGCCAAAGCCTTGATGACACTCGAGTCTTGTAAGTGAGCCAAAAAAATAAAAATTAAACATGGATTTATTTTGTTTTGTTTGTTAAAAAGAAATACAATACCCAAAGTGACACCACAAATCAGTGGAATGTTTTAACTTAAAAAAATTTGCCACTTTGTTTTTTTCTTTTTACATTTTTTAGACAAGCAGAATAGAGAACTACTTGCAAGGATATGGCTTCTGGGTAGGTCTGAAAATGCTAAAATTCATTTTCGGCCGGGGGGCTTCGCCCCCCTGGTCCCCCTACCAGGGCGTTGCCCTGGACCTACAGGGGGCCTTGCGGCCCCCTTGACCCCCGGCTTAATCTGTTACTTTAAAAAAAAAAATCGCCTACTCTGAAACATTTTGACAACCCTGTTTCTGTTCAGTACACATTGATTCATAATCAAATACATGTTCAAGTATGCTATGCAGTAAATTAAGCTCCTTCAGACTTCATGATCTCAATTATTTACACTGGCTGACAATAAAATTTGATATGCCATGTCCTGTACCTGGTATGTTAAACTTAAAGTAGAAAGGTTTGCCTAGCTGAATTTCAGTGTTGTTTGTAGATCTGTAACAAATACACCAGGTAGCGAATATGAATACACATCATAATGCAGGGTCACGAATATGATTATTCATGAATATGAATACACCCTGGTATAATGCAGAAATAAAAGACAACTGAATTCATGTTGCACATATTTTGAAGTGATTCAGTGGTCGCTATCTCATCAATCATAAACTGTTTTCCCAATGATCATTGAATAAAAGTGAACAAATTGTTTGAGAAAATATATTTAAAATAATTTAAACTTGTACTTGGAATTAGTAAACGCTATTGAAAATGACATTGCATGTGATAAAAGTTTTGTTGCAAAACATGATTACAAAAATATGTGTTTTTATGCTCACCGAAGGTGACGCATATAGTCGCCGCTTCGTCCGTCCGTCCGTCCGTCACACTTTCCTTGTCCGGACTATTTCTCAGGAACTAACGGCTTGAATTCAACGAAACTTTATGGGAAGCTTTATTACCAAGAGGAGATGCGCATATTGTCAGCATGACCCGATTCCTAAATTTTTCACAGAGTTATGGCCCATTGACTTTTTGGCCTATAGTACATATTGCATGATTCTTGTCCAGGCTATTTCTCATGAACTAATGGCTTGAATTCAACGAAACTTTATGGGAAGCTTTATTACCAAGAGGAGATGCGCATATCGTCAGCATAACCCGATTCCTAAATTTTTCACGGAGTTAAGGCCCCTTGACTTTTTGGCCTATAGTACATATTGCATGATTCTTGTCCGGGCTATTTCTAAGGAACTAATGGCTTGAATTCAACAAAACTTTATGGGAAGCTTTATCACCAAGAGAAGATACTCATATCGTCGGCGTGACCTGGTTCCTCAATTTTTCACAGAGTTATGGCCCATTGACTTTCCGGCGTATAGTACATATTGCATGATTCTTGTCTGAGCTATTTCTCATGAACTAATGGCTTGAATTCAACGAAACTTTATGGGAAGCTTTATTACCAAGAGGAGATGCGCATATCGTCAGCATGACCCGATTCCTAAATTTTTCACAGAGTTAAGGCCCCTTGACTTTTTGGCCTATAGTACATATTGCATGATTCTTGTCCGGGCTATTTCTAAGGAACTAATGGCTTGAATTTGACAAAACTTTATGGGAAGCTTTATCACCAAGAGAAGATACTCATATCGTCGGCGTGACCTGGTTCCTCAATTTTTCACAGAGTTATGGCCCATTGACTTTCCGGCCTATAGTACATATTGCATGATTCTTGTCCGGGCTATTTCTCAGGAACTAATGGCTTGAATTCAACGAAACTTTATGGGAAGCTTTATTACCAAGAGGAGATGCGCATATCATCAGCATGACCGATTCCTAAATTTTTCAAAGAGTTAAGGCCCATTGACTTTTTGGCCTATAGTACATATTGCATGATTCTTGTCCGGGCTATTTCTCAGGAACTAATGGCTTGAATTCAATGAAACTTTATGGGAAGCTTTATTACCAAGAGGAGATGCGCATATCATCAGCATGACCGATTCCTAAATTTTTCAAAGAGTTAAGGCCCATTGTTTTTGGCCTATAGTACATATTGCATGATTCTTGTCCGGGCTATTTCTCAGGAACTAATGGCTTGAATTCAATGAAACTTTATGGGAAGCTTTATCACCAAGAGTAGATACGCATACCGTCGGTGTGACCTGGTTCCTCAATTTTTCACAGAGTTATGGCCCCTTGACTTTTTGGCCTATAGTTCATGTTGCATGATTCTTGTCCGGGCTATTTCTCAGGAACTAATGGCTTGAATTCAATGAAACTGTATGGGAAGCTTTATTACCAAGAGTAGATACGCATGTCGTCGACGTGACCTGGTTCCTCAATTTTTAAGAGAGTTATGGCCCCTATTACCATGTTGTTGACTAATATTCATGTCATTTGCCTAATTTAACAGGAGATATCATTTAAACAAAACCCCACAAAATTCAATATGCTAGTAATGTCAATCATAATCATGTCATCTAATTGTTGTTTAGGCCATTATACACTATTTCAAATATCCAGTCATATGTCAAGAGTGTTGGTTAACCTCTTTGATATGAGCACACATTGAAATGTATGACTTAATTTTTAGTAGTATAAAAACTTTAAAAAAATCAATGAAAGATCTGATGAGTAACACGTATTATCATATTAAATAGTAAACTGTTATTAAGTCTCCAAATTAGAGTTGGTAAAACATCTCATCTGATGAGGAGAATAGATATGATTTAGGAATGGGGATTTCAACATATCCTCCCACCCATTGACCAAGGCCTTATTTGTAACAATGACGTTCTTCGGGGAGCATCTGTCAGTTCTACTGACTTTCTTGTTTTTTTTTAATTTTCAGTCACATAGTGTCCCATTTATTATCCCCATAATTGGTGTGAGGGGGTCGGGGATCCATCCCCCATCACACCTCACAAACATATCAACACAAAGTAAATATTTAATTATAACTGTATATAAATGTATCTGTAATAGAAAGGCAGAGTTAAATGATTTAAGATATTATGTAGATCTTAATTTTTGGGAAAAAAAAGGAAAGAAAGAAAAAGGAGCCTTAATTTTCTTTTAGAAAAAACAAGACTACAACATAAATACAACTTCTCCTTTTAGACAGCATTAATACTGATTTACACTTACTTAATATGGCCAAGTGCAAATAAGGGTTCATTTTTGTGTCTCCAAGAATAAAACATAAATATCACCAAGGAAAATAATAAAGCAACTTTGAAATTGATGTTTTCTGAAAGGTATGATTGTGATGGTATTGTGGTGAAAATTTCAGGTTAATCGGATGATTGGTTCGAAAGTTATGGCAGATTGAAAAATGCAAAGAAGTCGAAAATCGCTGTTTTTTGTGTGACATGCACTTTATTACCTTTTTTAATTTTTGAATAAATAAAAATAAATTGCTTTTTGGGTGGGTTTTAACATGGATGTATCATATGTATCCATATATTTAGTAAAATCACCAACTGATTTTTATCAATAGTTAAAAGTTACATATTGATGAATATTTGAAAAAAAAAATGTTCCAAAATCTAAATTTTGAAGTCACCAATATAAAGGTAAATCAGAAATAAGCAAATAATAGGTTTACTTAATCAAACAAGACTGAAAATGGTGCAGGTAAGATGTAGCTTCAAATTTTGATCATTTGCTTTGATTAGTTTGCATGTCACACTGCTTGGTTGTATCATTTGCTACTATAAAAAATATGTCCCAACCATAACGGTTAACACCCTCCTTATGTTTATTGGTAACCTTTACCTTACAGTTATGCTTTGCACTTCTCACAAGCCCTGTTTTATTTTCCTAGATGCCTATCAGAACATTTGCATTTCAAGAGATCTTTCAGCCAATCTATGGGAAAGCCCTAAGAGGAAGAAAACGTAATGTCCCAACCATAACGGTTCTGTCCCAACCATAACGGTTAAATTCCTCCCCTCTGACATTCATTTAACATCTTTTAAAATTAAATCAGTCATTTATTTAGTTGTTTTATAGTTGTTTAAGTGACACAGGTCAGTCAGAATAATGGTATGTTGAATATTGTTCCTTTTTATTGTAATTCTTAAAATTAATGTTTATTCAGAAAGACAATTTGCAAACTCAAAACTACAAGCCACATGCTTGTTTAAAGCTTTGATTATGTTACATTCATTATTTCTGCAACAGAAAAGATATTTTATTTTACTCTCTTTATTAAAACTCTGTTTTTTAAGACTTACGCAATGCAGACAGCTACCGTTATGGTTGGGACAATTTTAAAATCGATTCTTGCTAGTTAATATATGGTGTTTGGTTGCTGTTTCAGACTACGATGGAGAAATTAGTCATTAAAATGAACTTTGGAAGGGACTTAAGGTCCAATAACTTACAAAAGAAAACAACTGTTGTAAAGAATGTTAAGCTAAGAGACAAAAAAACATATTGTGAAAAATAGAAAAACAATGAGCTAATGAATAAGAAAAAGTATTGCCCATTGTGCAAGTTACAGACAAAATGAAAGAACAAATAAAAAAATGCTAAACTAGATGTACAGTTAAGAAAACAAGAACGGAAGAGAAAAGCTAAGTATTTTAAACAAGAGGGCCATAGAGGCCCTGGGACGCTCACCTGAGTATAGGGTTACCCAAGGAACATCTGTACTAAAACATTTTGAAATCTGGCCAGTAGCTTTATGGAGATAATTCTTAAAGTTTTCATGATTTATTTCTTTCCATTGCAACCAGAGTTCTACTTGGATCAGGTTTATTTTAGCAACGTTTGTGAAGCATCCCTGCCAAGTTTAATCAAATTCTGTCCAACAGTTTCAGAGGAAATGTCGTTTAAAGTTTTCACTATATACATATAAGGCAAATTAACCCCACCCATGGCAGCCATGTTTTCTTATGGATCAGAATAATTTTAGCAATCTTGGTAGAAGGTTACCGGGCCAAAGAACATCTAATATATATTGAAATCTTGCTAATAGTTTTAAAGGAGCTACATGATTTTTAAAGTTTTCATAATTTTTTTCTTTCCATTGCCATGTCAACCAGATCTTCATAGATCAAGTTTATTTTAGCAACTTTTGTGAAAGTTCCCCCCAAGGATCATCCCTGCCAAATTTAATTAAATTCTGTCCAACAGTTTCAGAGGAAATGTCATTTAAAGATTTCACTGTATACATATAAGGCATATTAGCCCTGCCCCTGGTGGCCATGTTTTTTTTACGGATCAGAATAATTTTAGCAATCTTGATAGAGGGTTTCCCAAAGAACATCTGTACTAAAAACATTTTGAAATCTGGCCAGTAGTTTTGAAGGAGATGATTTTTAAATTTTTCATATTTTTTGCTTCCATGGCAACCAGCGTTCTACATGGATCAAGTTTATTTTAGCAAGTTTAATCAAATTCTGTCCAGTGGTTTCAGAGGAGATATCATTTAAAGCAAATTGTTGACAACCGACAATGACATGCAGACCATGCGGGGATCCTAAAAGCTCACCAATAGCTAAAAACTAAAGGAACTAAAACGGGCTGTTTCAGGTACTGAAAGTCACAAACATGCACCAAATGCTGGTAAAAAAAATCCACTACAGACTCGTGTGCAACCTGTGAATGTGCTTGTTAGTTAACAAAATGTTAGGACAGACTGTCTTCATCTTGCGAACATGTTGAAAACGTCTTAAAGTTAGTTTATATAGTTCTAAGTGTTGAAGTATTTTTTAATGTTATGTTAGTTTGATGATGAAATACATCAGAATGACTTATTTCATCAGGAGATATTTAGCCTAAATATTTAGGCATATAAGTTGTCCAACCATAACGGTAATTAATGTACTTTAAAATACAAAGTGTACTGGAATCAAAATCAAAATCTTATTTCAAAGTAGTTGTTCTGATCTAGAAATGATTTTGCTTAATACTGTAATGATCTGAGCTGGAATTATTATGTGTGAATAAAACATTTAATGTGAAAAGTGTCTTACTTATTGCTGCAATTAACATAGATCTACAAGAAGACTTGTGCCATAAATGTCAGTGACAATTTCAATGTATTTGAAGACTTTGAACATCATATATTAAATTAATGGTGAAATGAAACAACATAAGGCTTGTTAAGATTTACAATTCAGCCTTAAAAACAAGAGTGTAATATGTCCCAACCATAACGGTTAAAAAGAAATTTTGCTACATTTTTGGTTTGGATGATGCTAAGTAATGCCTTTGAGTATCAAAGCCAGGTTGGTTTTATTTTGAAGGAATTTGATAAAGTTTTTATTTCAAATATTTATTTTATGTAAATGTTCAATTACAATCTAAGAATAAAAATTATTAAAGGTGTGTTTCTTTGTATTGTTACATTTCTGGCACTAATTGCCATATTTTTTCAAAAATGTAGTTAATCTAAATGAAATATAGCTTGAAAGTTTGTCACATGCCCTTGCCTAATGTATAATGAAAAAATATTGTCAAACCCAATGGTTTACATAACAGTTTTCAAATTTAAACAAGCTTCATAAAGTGTAAAAAAACCCATCTTAGTTCTATCTAAAATCAATATATTTTTAAGAAAGCTGCATCTGTTTAAAAAAAAGCATCCTTTCTGTGTTTTTCACTATATGTACTATGAAAAAGAACTAGCAAAAGCAGTCTCAACAGCAGTTCAGTTTTGGACCTTAATGTCACACTTTATTTGCACTTGGCCATATATTTCTTACATGTTTCTCCCTTTTCTTCTATCCTCTATATTCAGTATACATTTACATTTTTATAAATAAAGTTTATAAAATGGTTAATTCTTTACTCTTACCTCATTTTGACCTCATTTGAATCCTCACATAGTCACTTTACCCTTCTCAGTATCAATGAAAGCAGAATCAACCACAAAGTAATGACAACAGATTACAACCCAAATCAACCATCAAGCTCACGTGCAGGCTGATCTGGCTCAAAGTTACATGTGTAGGTCAAAATGAGGTAAGGGTTAGACTTTATAACAAAACTGCATTTATATGTATCTTAGAAAAAACAAATTGTACAAAAGCCTACTATACATATATAAGAAACGCCATATAACTCCAGACTTAAGTTATCTGTGTAACTTTAGAGTTTTAAGGAAATTTACATTGAATTATTTACCTTTCCTGTATTATCTTAAAATATTATCATTTAAGTATTGTTTACTTCTATTCTGACATTTTCTCTGTTACAATATTTACCTCTACATTTGAAAAGAAGTAATTTACACCAACACATATACATTAATGATAAAAATAAAGAAAATAAAGAAAGAAAGAACAAAGTGCAGAAAAAAAAAGTTTTCATTCCAGACTTTTTAATACTTAGGGATTACTCATTTTCTTATATGGGAATAGGCGTCTATGCTTGGCGGCTAGACACTCAGTGGGCATACAAAGGGTAAACAAGAATTTAAATTTCTATAACTATACCTCATGTCTTAATTATTATTGAGGGAAAAAAAAAAATCAAACTTCAATGAAAATGTTTTCATATTTTCTCCAAAATGCTTCAAAGTCAGCTAATTGTTGATTTTCTAATGCATTATATCTTTCAGTTTGGTGATAATAAATAATATGTTTCCTGAATCTATCAAACGATGGCAACTAATTATTTGTTCTATTACTATACAAAAAATATCGGCTTGCAGCAGTATAGACCAAACATTTTAACTTAAAAAAATCTGATAAGCATTCCAATCAGCTATATTATCATTGCATTTTTCTTTAATAAAAAAAGTAAATAACTGAGTCCAGAATTGTTTAGTGACCTCAAATTCCAGAATAAATGTAGTAGGGTTTCAGGCGATCTTTTACAAAATGTACATATCTCATCATCAGTTATGTTCATTTTCTTTAGGAGATAGTTTGTACCTAATATTCTGTGGTTCAGTCTAAATTGAAACCAGATTAACTTTCGATCTTTTGATAGTATTAGGATCCTGTAAAGAAGATAAATCATTTTTCCATTTCTGTAAAGATCTTGGATATTCATGACTGTTCAGCATATGTATATAGATAGACTTGCATCCTGTTTTATATCTATTAATAATAGCTAATTGTAGAGGCTGTGTAATTATATTTTTTTTCTGGTAAATAATTAATTTTTTTTCTACCAAATATTTTTCAATTGCTGAAATCAGACCATTGTATTCAATAAAGTTTGTATTCACCTTATAAGCATTCATGAACTCTGTAAAACTATAAAACTCCGAATTTTGAAAATTTAAGAGGTCTCCTAAGAATACTATTCCTGCTGCAAGCCATCTCTTATAACATACACTTGATCCTCCAACCTTAATATCTGGGTTGTACAGTACATTAGTGTATTAGTGTATTAGTACAGTAACACTCTTGTTCATTTTTAGGAGTACATAATAAAGATAAACTTAAATAGCTTTTCATGACATCTTTCCAAAACTGGTTTTGTTCCTGTCTCAAATGTTTTTTTTATATAATTTTACCTATACTTATAAATGTTATCTAAAGATGGGCATACTGATTTAACAACATTATTAAATTTGCTATTTGATTCTGTCAGTAAGAGTCTTCGAAACCAAGTCAGTTTCAAGCTACTCATAAATGTTTTTAATTCAACCATTTTAAGTCCACCATATTTATATTCTTGAGATAAAATAGAGCGTTTAATTTTATCATTTGTATTATGCCAGAAAAAGTTAAAAAACATTTTCTGAATTATATCAATTATTTCTGGTGGTGGGTTTGGTATTCCTAATATCAAATGTTTAATTTTGCAAGCCTAGTGTTTTAATTACCACCAGTTTTCCCAGGGTGAAATCACTCTTTTATTCCAACAAGCAAATAAAGTTTTTATTTCATTAATTTTAGACTCATAGTTTAAATTAACTAATTCTGACAAATTTGTACTAAATTTAATACCAAGAACTGTAAAAGTAGTGTTTTCCCATGATAACTTAAATTCTGGACATTTTTTTTTTTTGGTATTTTTCCAATCCAAATGACTTTAGTTTTTTATGGGTTGATATTAAGGCCGGAAATTTTTCCATAAAATTTTGAAACTTTCATTGTGTTGATTAAAGAATCCCTCGAGCCATCCAATGTTAAACTTGTATCGTCTGCAAATTTTGAAAAAAATATGTTGACAAACAGATGGTCATTACATATTGTTAATACCTGTATTTTTTTTATTGTGTCGCCTGCATAGCATGGCAGACACATAGGGATCACTTTGTCCGTCGTCGTCGTCGTCGTCGGCGTCGTCGGCGTCGTCGTCGTCGTCGGCGTCACACTTTCTTGTCCGGAGCATAACTCGAAAAGTATTTGAGGTATCACCTTGAAACTTAAAACATGGATAGATCACATTGAGGTGGAGTGCAGTGCACAAGAATGATAACTCTGACTTTCGTATTTTCTGAGTTATTACCCTTTGTTGATTCTGAGATTTTATTTTTGTCCGGACCATAACTCAAAAAGTATTTGAGGTATCACCTTGAAACTTAAAACATGGATAGATCACATTGAGGTGGAGTGCAGTGCACAAGAATGATAACTCTGACTTTCGTATTTTCTGAGTTATTACCCTTTGTTGATTTTCAGTCTTAATTTTTGTCCAGGGCATAACTCAAAAAGTATTTGAGGTATCACCTTGAAACTTAAAACATGGATAGATCACATGGATTTGTAGTGCAGTGCATAAGAATGATAACTCTGTTTTATTTTCTGAGTTATTTCCCTTTGTTGATTTTCAGACTTAATTTTTGTCTGGGGCATAACTCGAAACGTATTTGAGGTGTTGACTTGAAACTTCATAGATCTCAATGGTCTGAGTGCAGTGCACATGAATGATAACTCTGTTTCTCTTTTTCCTTGAGTTATTGCCCTTTGTTGATACTCAGACTTCATTTTTGTCTGGAGCATAACACGAAAAGTATTTGAGGTATTACTTTGAAACCTCACAGGTGGAAAGATCTCATGGAGTGCATTGTGCAAGAATGATAACTGTTGTATTTTTGGAGTAATTTCCCTTTGTTTATTTTTTTTGGATTTAATTCTTGTGTGGTGCATAACTTGTAAAGTGTTGCCTTAAACATTTATAGTAGATAGATCTCATTGGTCTGAGTGCAGTACACAAGAATGATAACTCAATAATGATAATGATGACTACAAACTTGCAACATATATATAATTAACGTCATAAGTGCTTAATGACGTCATAATTTTTCTTACAGTTAATGTTTTGAATTCATAGTCATTCTGACACTCCTCTGATGAAGACTGTATAGTCGAAAGTGCTCGGGAAAATTATTACATATTGCACTGTTTGAATATTTTATTCCCCCCCCCCCCCCCCCAAAAAAAAAAATATATATATATATATATATATGTGTGTGTGTGTGTTATTTTGTACCTCACAAAATAGATTATGCTTTATCAATAATTTGTCAAAAGATCGATTTTCTAGTCAATTCTTTCATCAAACATGCTTAAATGCAGGCGACACAAGTGTTCCGAGGAACACCCACATCTAGTATATATTATTAATTATGATACATTTTATTGTTTATATTTTATCATTTGTGTTCGTATATTTAATTGTCTTCTGTGTTTTAAATCCAATATTTATTATCATATCAGGAACATGAAATTAATAATTACTGGATCTAACAATTTCAACTGACAAATCAAATTTATCATCAGTGGACTTGATATTCAAATATCAAATGGATATTGTTTCTGATGTTTACTCTCACTTTCACAATCCTAAAAAGTTAATCTACCAAACAGCTAACATACTTATTTTGAAAATACATTCTGTGCTGTTACCTTTAGGATCTAAATCAGTTTCTTGCAACTTTCTCGTAAAATGTCATTGATTTCAACAAGTGTAAAATTACTGGTTATAAGCAAGTTCTACAAAAATATTTAGATGTACCAGTATGAAAGAATCTAAAGAACTGTGCTGATTGTCTAGAGATAAGAGACTGGACTGTACACATGAAGCATGTGTAAGAGAGTACACTGAAGCTGATACATTTAGGACACCTGGCTAAAAGAAACGAGCAAGCAGTCAAGCTTTTGATTTCTCAGACACTGATTATAAGGTTATTTGCATCATCAATTTATCAGTTGTTAATTGGCTTATTGTAAATATTTGGTTATTTGCCTCATTAATACCCAATACATATTCGAATACTGGCAATATTCAGTGCACCGAATACACGAGTGTATCGTTACACCTCTAGTTGTTTGTTATTATTACTAAAGATACTAAATTTATGGGGGGGGTGGGGGGGGGCTATTTTGGAGCCACATCTGTTTGTCTGTAGACGAGATTTGTCTAGCTAACTCTAGGCTACCTTTGGTCTAATTTTGATAAAACTGTAACCCTTTACCTCATAGAGGAAACCATGAAAAGACCTATGCGAACAACATAAAACCAGATCAGCCTGCGGGTAACTCACAGGCTGATCCGGTTTTATGCTGTTCGCTGCTCCTCAGTGGTCTGGAAATGAGGACTTTATAATTAAATTTGGTAAGGTTTAACTGTGGTTTTCTGCAGATCTGGCTTTATGTGGTACCTATTGAGTGCATCCAAATAGTCTATTGAAAATTAAAAACCCCAAAATCCCTCGAACCAATTTGGAATACCAGCTTTCCACAGTATACAGTAACATAGCAGATTCCAGTTGAATCTATTTGGAATTCCACTGTTATTCCAGATTCAAATGGAATCTATCTGGAATTCTACTGCTATTTCAGATTTAAATGGAATCTGTCTGGTATTCCACTGGATTTCCAGTGTTTTTTCATTGGGGAATTGTGAGTACCAATCCTATTTGTGTATATCATTATCATGTCATGGTTGGCTTGTTAGCATTTCTGAGCACAACATGCTTATGGTGAGCTATTATGATAATGCCTTTTGCTTGGCGTCTGCGTGCGTCCTGTGTCAACAATTTTCTTTACATCTCCTCTTTAACTGCTGGACTAATTTTGATGAAACTTTACATTAAAAATATGCCTTATATGTGTATAGTGAAAACTGAAAAAAAAACCCAAAAAACATCTACTCCAAAACTACGGGCCGGATGCACAACGTGCTCAAGGTGAACTATTAGGATCACTCTGTGTCCATCGTCACCAATTTGCTTTAAACAACATCTCCTCTGAAACCACTTTGTATAAATTGATGAAACTTGGCATGAATGATCATTAGGTGGGTGGCCCTTCACAAAAGTTGCTAAAAAAACCCTGATCCATGCAGAACTCAGATAGCCATGGCAACCAACGGAATTTTACTTTTAAAACTTTAAAAAATCTTCTCCTGAAATCAATGGTCAAAATTTAATTTCCTTTGGCACAAATGGTCATCTCATAACACTCCACCATAATAAAGCTTAAATAACGTGAGGCCCCAAAGGGGTGGGGTAGTTTCCTTATAAGCTCTGTATAGAAATGTTTTAATTTCTTCTTCTATGAAGCCAAGGGGTAGCATTTTATTTTTTAGCTCACCTGAGCACTTGTGCTCGGGTGAGCTTTTGTGATCGCCTTTTGTCCGTCGTGCGTCGTCAGTCGTCCATCGTCAACAATTGCTTGTGAACACTCTAGAGGCCACAGTTTTGGCCCAATCTTCATGAAACTTGGTCAGGATGTTTGTCTACATGATATCTCGGATGAGTTCGAAATTGGGTCATGTGGGGTCAAAAACTAGGTCACTAGGTCAAATCTTAGAAAAACCTTGTGAACACTCTAGAGGCCACAAATTTGGCCCAATCTTCATGGAACTTCATCAGGATGTTTGTCTACATGATATCTAGGATGAGTTCAAAATTGGGTCATGTGGGGTCAAAAACTAGGTCACTAGGTCAAATCCTTGAAAAACCTTGTGAACACTCTAGAGGCCACAGTTTTAGCCCAATCTTCATAAAATTTGGTCAGGATATTTGTCTACATGATATCTCAGATGAGTTTGAAATTGGGTCATGTGGGATCAAAAACTAGGTCACCAGGTCAAATCTTAGAAAAACCTTGTGAACACTCTACAGGCCACAGTTTTAGCCCAATCATCAATAAATTTGGTCAGGATGTTTGTCTAATTGATATATTGGATGAGTTTGAAAATGAGTCACATGAGGTCAAAAACTAGGTCACCAGTGCAAATCTAAGAACAGGGTTGCCACATACCTTGAAAAGTCAGGGAAAAATGATTTTTTTTCAAGGTCAGTGAATTGTCAGGGAATTTTGAAAAATGGTCAGTGAAAAAATACATTTTAGAAAAGTCAGGGAAAAGTCAGGGAAAAATGAAAGTCTGAGTTGATGTTTTGAATTTTTCAGTGGCTATGGCAGTCTTCAAACAGTATTTATAAGTATTACTTTCAAACATTGATTATTTAATAATATAAAAACATTCCTAAGCATGAAACCTTAAAAGGTTTACATGTAAATGTTGCTTAATGTGTAAGATTGACTGAAGTATTACTACCTTGTAAGAAAATCATTTAATAGTATCTGTACTATTATCACTGACTAATATAACCATGAAAAGGAATTCTGATTTATTTGAAATTTGTTAAGGTTATTATTCTAAAACAATAAAAATGTAGATGGGAGGATTGGACGGCTGAAGGGGAGGAGGAGGCCGAAAAATTGTGGTTGTATTGGTCAGTGAAAAGTAGGGCTGAGTCAGGGAAAAGTCAGGGAATAGTCAGGGAATTTTATTTCTTCAGCTCTGTGGCAACCCTGAAGAAAAACCTTGTGAACACTCTAGAGGCCTACATTTTTGTCCCAGTCTTCATTAAACTTAATATGAATGATGACTGCATGAATTCCCAGTTGAGTGCAAATTCAGGTAGGATCAATATGTAGGTCACTTAGTCAAATGTTAGAAAAACACTTTTAGATGCCAGATTTTTTGTCATTATGCCTAACACAGCCATCTTACTCAGGTGAGCGACACAGGGCCATCTTGGCCCTCTTGTTTTCACATAGCTGTGGATCTACCATTATTCCTGAAATTGATCCCATGAAAAACACAGCCTCCAGATGACTGACTAACTCAAAAATTCTTTGTATCTGAAAACCATATAATATCAACTACGAGGGCTAGTCAATAAATAACCAGCCTATGACGTCTCCGATCAACCGAGACCACGATTTTCACGCATTGTTTCAATACATGTACTATACCTGTGTACAAAACTACACATGTATACGGTCATTTGTTTGTCAGATATTGAATGTCAAACATGGCTAGTGATGTTAAAGCAAGCTTTTCATCAAAAGTGGAGTACTGTGCTGTAATTCGATACTTGCATTTAAAAGGTAAAACTGGTAAGGACATACATGCTGAGTTAGTTGATGTGTGTGGTCTTCTGCACCATCTTATTTTCAAGTTAAATTCTGGGTTGGGGAGTTTAAACGCGGTAGAACGTCTTTAGAAGATGAAGCCAGGTCTGGAAGCCCAGTTGATGCCACCGACGAAGAGATCTGGTATACTCAGATAGGCGAAGTCAGGTTGAAGAAATAACAAAGGCATTAGGCATTTCACATGGTACCGTTTCAGCAATCTTGCATGATCGTTTAGGGATGCGCAAGCTTTCAGCCCGTTGGGTCCCCAAATCCCTTAGCAATGAGCAAATGGCAACGAGAGCATCAGTATGCAGTGCGTTGTTGAAGCGTTTGAGGTCAAAAGATGAATTCCTTTTGCATCTAGTTACTGTGGATGAGACTTGGGTGCATTATTATGAACCAGAAAATAAAGCCCAGAGTCGTCAGTGGGTAGGGCCGGGATCCCTAAGGCCAAAGAAGTTCAAGACTCAACCATCTGCTAACAAAGTGATGGCCACAGTCTTTTGGTACACAAAGGGCGTTATTTTGTTGGAAATTTTATCCAAGAGAAGTACAATAACCAGAGCATACTATGCAAACTTGCTAGACCAGCTGAGGAACGCCATCCGCGAGAAACGCCATGGTAAACTTTCCAAAGGTGTTTTGCTGCAACAGGACAATGCAAGAGTCCACACTTGTAAAGTTGCAATGGATGCTGTGGAGCGAAATGGGTATGAATTAATACCGCACCCTGCCTACTCACCAGACTCCTGGCTCCTAGCGACTTCTTCCTTTTTCCAAATTTGAAAAAGGATATACGTGGACGTCATTTCCGGTCTGACGAAGAGGTCGTGGCGGCAGTTGAGGAGTGGTTCCATGGAAAGGACCCTGACTTCTTCACTTCTGGGCTTATGGCACTTGAACACCGTTGGTCCAAGTGCATAGCCCTGGAGGGAAATTATATTGAAAAAGAAGAGGTAGATCTCAACCCGAAATAGGTTAGGCTGGTTGTTTATTGACTTGCCCTTGTACATGTATATGTTCAATCATTCAATTTCTCATAGGTTTTAAATGCTGCATGATAGAAATATTGTAATGCTTCAGTTTTAAATCATATTTCAACATTCTGTAGACACTTGTAGAACTCATAGAGTTGGTGATTATGAATAGACTTTTGTTGAGTTTCATCTGTGACTGTCTTCACCAGTTAAATATTTTCTACTTTTCTCATAGATTTTGGTCGACCAGAATTTCTGTGTCTTCCTTCTTCTATAATGGACCCAGTGTCTTCAATTCTGCATACAATTCTTTGAATTTGCTTCTTGTTCATCTTTCTTAACACTGGATACTTCTTTTTCATAGTTCTGATGACAGATGTAAAGGCTAATTACTTTGATAGTAAAGTTTATCAACTTCAGAACATTGTTACTTTGACGCGCCATCTTGCAAAAGTGACATCAAGAAATGATGTCATCAGTGACGTCAACATTTTCCTGTGCTTTTATGCATGTGAAAATATTTCAGAGATTATATATATTTCCATCTGCTTTATTTTGATATGTAAAAAGTTTATAATTGTAGTGCTCATGAGTTTAGCACATGCAGTTGATCTTCAGTACGAACATTTTGTGAATATATGTCAATTTATCTTTTATGACATGCTAGAATTATCAAATGAACTGTTAAAGTAGTTTAGACATTGCTTGTGCCATAAAGTCTTGGTGTGACTATTAGTACTTAACCACCATCCTACCTAATTAGATGAAGCCAGTGATGAGTTGTGTATCTGCCGCCATCTTGAATATTTACAGTGCAAAGGTCGGACAATGCATTATGGGACTGTTCACCTTGGTTACTAATAAATAGTGGTTTATTTAACAAGGTACATAATATTACTTTTATACCTAGAGTGAAATTGTTCTTTTGAAAGATTTTTGAATGAACATGAAGTATATAGTTAGGCAAAAAATAGTTCGCTTCTGGTCTCCCGACTGACCCTCTTTATTAACAAACGACCCTAAACATTTTTTACCTTTCCGCCATTAAAAAAAATTCCTTCTTTAACCTTTCATTTCATGTAAAAAAAATATAAAAATCCTGACCAACCCTCTTTTTAGCCTACCTAGCACGAAATGCCAAGGTGAGCTTTTAGGACCAGCCTTTGTCTGGCGTCACCAGTTGCGAGTTGTAAGACGTCAACAATTTACTTAAAAATCTTCTTCTCTGAAACTACTGATGGGAAGGTAACCAAACTTGGCAAGAATGTTCCTAAGGTGATCCCCTATAAAAATTGTTCAAATGGTTCCGGTCTGTTGCATAATTAGGTCACAGGAGCTAAAAATAGATTTTAAAAAATGAAATCTTAAAAAATCTTCTTCTCTGAAACCACAGGTTCGAGCATAGATATTTGGTGTGTAGCATTGTCTAGTGTCATTGTCATTGTCTTGTGGATCTCTACCAAGCTTGTTCAAATCATGACCCTGGGGTCAAGATTGGCCCTGCCATAGGGGTCACCTGATTTAACATAGGCTTATATAGGAAAAAACTTGAAAAATCTTCTCGGAAACCACAAGGCCTGGAGTTTAGGTATTTGGTGTGTAGCATTTTCTAGTGGATCTATACCAAGTGTGTTCAAATCATGGGCCTGGGGTCAAATTTGGTCACTTGATTTTACATAGCCTAATGATACCAGGTGAGCAATCCAGGGCCATTATGGCCCTCTTGTTTATTTTCTGGAGACCAGATACGTGACTAATTTTTATGTTGGACTTACACTTTTGATTAAGATCAAAAGGGTCTTTTCATGTATTATACATAATTATATAATTAACAGATTAACGTCATAATGTAGTTGCCAGCTGCATAAAGATGTGGGATTCACTCATTTGTGGGGTGCACGCAATGTTACGTGGGCTGCACACAATTGCGGGATTCCAGCATCGCAGGATGCAGGCGGCATTTAGTATATAAGCTCCGCACTGTAGAGTTGCGGGAACTCCATTTTCATTTGATTTTTGTAAGAGACAATTCATGACATTTTTAGCTCACCTGAGCATAACATGCTCATTGTGAGCTTTTGTGATTGCCTTTTGTCCGTCGTCCGTGAGTGCGTCCGTCGCCAACAATTTCTTTAAACATCTCACAGGAATGTTCATTATTGGGCCCTTTACCAAAGGTCACAGGAGCTAAAAATAGATTTTAAAAATGAAAATTTTAAAAATCATCTTCTCCGAAACCACAAGGCCTAGCTTTTTAGCTCACCTGAGCACAACGTGCTCATGGTGAGCTTTTGTGATCGCCTTTTGTCCGTCGTCCGTGCGTGCGTCCGTCCGTCCGTCGTCAACAATTTGCTTTAAACAACATCTCCTCATGAACCGCTAAAGGGATTTTGACCAAACTTCACAGGAATCATCCTTATGATGCCCTCTATCAAAGTTGTACAAATTATTCAGATTGGTTAAAAAAGTAGGTCACAGGAGCTAAAAATAGATTTTAAAAATGCAAACTTTGAAAATCTTCTTCTGCAAAACTGCAAGGCCTAGAGCTTAGATATTTGGTATGTAGCATCATCTTATGGGCCATTACCAAGATTGTACAAATCATAGCCCTACGGTGATAAATGCCCCCGCACCAGGGGTCACTTGTTTTACATAGAGTTATATAGGAAAATCTTTAAAAATCTTCTTCTATGAATCCATTAGGCCTAGAGCTTAGATATTTGGTATGTAGCATCATCTAATGGTTCATTACCAAGATTGTTCAAATCATAGCCCTACGGTGATAAATGCCCCCACACCAGGGGTCACTTGTTTTACATAGAGTTATATAGGAAAATCTTTAAAAATCTTCTTCTATGAATCCATAAGGCCTAGAGATTAGATATTTGGTATGTAGCATCATCTTATGGTTCATTACCAAGATTGTACAAATCATGACCCTATGGTGATAAATGCCCCCGCACCAGGGGTCACTTGTTTTACATAGAGTTATATATAGGAAAATCTTTAAAAATCTTCTTCTATGAATCCATTAGGCCTAGAGCTTAGATATTTGGTATGTAGCATCATCTTATGGTTCATTACCAAGGTTTTCAAAATGGTGGCCCTTTGGAGATAAATGACCCAGCACTAAGTCTTCTCCTCTGAAACCATAAGGCCCAGTGCTTATATATTTGGTGTGTAGTATTGTCAGGACTAAAATGTTTAAGATTGAGTTATATCAGAATTCTTGTCTGTTTAAAAACCTTGTAATCAGTTGTAGCAATGGTACTCAGGTGAGCGTTTCAGGGCCATCATGGCCCTCTTGTTGATGTTTGGTATGTAGCATGATCTTATGACTCTCTACCAAGATTGTTCAAATTATGACCCTGGGGTCAAAATTCAGGCCCCGCCCCAGGGGTCACTTGATTTAACATAGGCTAATAAAGAAAAAAATTGAAAAATCTTCTTCTCAGAAACCACAAGGCCTGGGGTTTAGATATTTGGTGTGCAGCATTGTCTAGTAGATCACTACCAAGTTTGTTCAAATAATGGCCCTGGGGTCAAAATTGGCCCAGCACAGGGGTCACTTGATTAAAAAAAACTTGAAAAATCTTCTTCTCAGAAACCACAAGGCCTGGAGTTTAGATATTTGGTATGTAACATGGGCTAATAGACCTCTACGAAGTTTGTTCAAATCATGAATCGTGCATTGTCTAGTGGATCTATACTTAGTTTGTTCAAATCATGGCCCTGGGGTCAAATTTGGCCCCGCCATAGGGGTCACCTGATTTTACATAGGCTAATATAGAAATAACTTGAAAATTCTTCTTTTTAGAAAACTAGAAAACACATGGCCTGGGGTTTAGATATTTGGTGAAAATTGGCCCTGCCCCAGAGATCACTTGATTTTTCATAGACTTATTTTGGAAAAAAACTAGAAAAATCTTCTTCTCAAAAACCTCAAGGTCTGGAGTTTAGATATTTGGTATGTAACATGGGCTAATAGACCTCTACCAAGTTTGTTCAAATCATAACCCTGGGGTCAAAATTGGCTCTGCCCCAGGGGTCACTTGATTTTACATAGCCTAATGATACCAGGTGAGCGATCCAGGGCCATCATGGCCCTCTTGTTTCTTTTTAAAGATTATTCTTATCTGATTCAGCATTCCATATTTATTTATGCAAGTTATTTAAGAAGTAACATTGTTCTTTTAAACAAAGGTAGGTTTTAAAAGTAGACATAGGTTTATTTTGTGAAGTTTCCAATATAAACCTCAGCCTTTGAGATTATTAACTGGTTAGAGTTTGGCACTTCAGTCTAATGTAAATAAAGTACAGGCACATAGTGGTGCTCGCAGATCTAAATGTATCATTGATAAAATCATTGTCGTTTAGGTATACCTATGGAATACCGGTTGTAAATAATTAGAACAGAGTATTTATTTATTGGTAAGTTATATTTTTAACTGGAACTGATTAAAAGTTGTTAAATTTATTTGAGCCTGGGGATTATTTTATCTTCCGTAATGTTTAGTTGGAGTCCATTTTAGTTTAATTTGGTTATAAATGAGAGTTTGTATAGCCCCGGAGATAAAGGGAGAAAAACACACAGCCTCCAGCTCACTACAATATGTTTAAAAATGGTCAAGTAATAGTGTTTTGTAAATGGAGACAGATATTATGTAAAACCCTGGACTACCTTTTGATAGCGGTAGCAGTTTATGGTCACCAGGATATATTTCATTTACAGGTAAAGCAACTTAATTTGTCACAAATTACTTTCTTAATGTAATAGTAGATTGAGTAGAACTGGAAAATAGGCATGATATTTGCTGAGTGGTGTTTTATAAATTAAGACTGGTCATATTACATTAATATACTATTTACAAATTGTACATCAAAAATGCCTCTGTTATTATAGTTTTATTAACCCTCGACAATTTAACTAGCTTGAATGTCAAGGTCACATCACTTGGTTGAGGTCAGCGTCACACCATTCATCAGACTTTAAAATGATCTTTTGTTTTCCAGTTTTTCGTGATTTTCAATGATCTTAATAAAACAAAATAAATGACTTCGGGGCATTCATGTCTAGAGGACACATATCTTGTTTTAATTTTGGTAGTTACCTAAGTTAAGTCCGTCTTGATATGCAGCTCAAAAATGTGCAACTGCTTAGAAATTTATGTTGGATTTTAAGAAGACTATAAATTTCATGATTTACACATGTGTCTGGATTGGCCACCTCTGTTCCCTCTCACACACAAGTTAAATGCGTTGGCACTACTTTGCTCAGGGACACTTCAAAAGGTTTTGGCATATGCAAAATTTTGATAATGTCTAGTTTAATTGTGTCAAGACTGTATTTTTCTCATGCATCAACTGATCTTGATGACACGTAATTTGTTGTCTTTTTAGCTCACATGTGCTCAGGGTGAGCTATTAGAATCGATGAATGTCCGTCTTCCGTCCGTCCGTTCGTCCGTCGTCCGTCCTTCTTCCACAATTTGTTTGCACTCTAGCGTCTTCATTTCTTAAGCAATCATCTTCAATCTAATGACAATGTTTATTACCATAATATCTTGGCCAAGATTGATTATGGCTGATATCAATCCATTAGGTCAGGAGTTATGTCCCTTTTAATATTAAAAAAAGCCAGATTTCACTTTGTTTGCACTCTAGCATCTTCATTTCTTAAGCAATTATCTTCAAACTTTATGACAATGTTTATCACCATAATCTCTTGGCCAAGTTCGATTATGGCTGATATTGGCGTATTAGGGCAGGAGTTATGCTCCTTTTAATATTAAAATATGCCAGATTTTAGTTTGTTTGCAATCTAGCATCATTTCTGAGGCAATCATCTTCAAACTCTATGACAATATTTAAAGCCATATTATTTTGGCAAAGTTCGATTATTGCTGATATCTGTCAAGTAGGCCAGGAGTTATGCCCCTTTTGATATTAGAAAAAATGTCATATTTCACTTTATTTGCACTCTAGCATCTTCATTTCTATAGTAATCATCTTCAAACTTTAGCACAGTATTCATAGCCATATTCTTTCAGCTAAGTTCGATTTTGGCTGATATTGGCCAATCAGGTCAGGAGTAATGCCGCTTTTAATGTTTAAATTTATGTGTTTAAAGCCATAATTTCTCAGACAAGTTTGACTTCAAATTTTGACCACAGGCACTGTTTAGTTCATGGAATTATAAATGATCTCATGGATTATGTATTCTGTACAACTAAGCTATAATTTAGTAACTTGTACAGGCAATTAGGGCAGTTTTTTTTTCAGGTGAGTGCTTTTAGGGCCATATCAGTCCTCTTGTTTAGAATTAGTGACTAAACTTCACTGCCGCTCTCTTAATTTTAAAGTCCTGAATCCAGTTTTAGGTGTCCTGCTGGAATTAGATTACAATTTTTCTTTTGTTATCATTACTGGATGTCGTTTCAGGATCAAAAACATGAGGGTATCATCAGGGACCTATGTTTTGGGTGTGTGTGTGATGGGCCTTCTGGTCTACCTACTGTACCGGAATCAGTCCTCCCAGCTAACTGAAGCCGACCTGTACATGGAGAAACCCTCAGGAAACAGACCAACAGAGCTAAAAGCTGCTTTTTCTGGGAATCAAAGAAAGGTTGTCCATGAGCAGTCTTTTGTCCCTATGGTGATACCAGCAAACAGAAGCGAGAACTTTGATTACAAGGCGGCCATGCAGAAACTGAATGAAGCTAAAGTGAGTCAGGATGACCCCCGTCTGATCCAGTTGATACGTGATTACTACTTGGTACCCCCATCAACAGAACCGTACCATCTGGACTTTCCCAACAGACTCGAGTTCTCCAATGGCCAGACACCCTTCATTGACAGTAGATTGAACTACATTGTAAGTAAATTCGTTTCACTGACATTATTCTTGAAAAATTCTTTAAAAGAAATTTTTGCCTGCCTGTAATAGAGTTCTGACTCGTAACTTAAAGTCCTGGACCCACTTTTTATTCCAGAAGGACTCCTGGTTTCCTTCATATGAATATATTCAAGGACTTCAACTTTTTAGCTCACCTGAGCACTTGTGCTCAGGGTGAGCTTTTGTGACCGCTTTTTGTCCGTCGTCCGTCGTCAACAATTGCTTGTGAACACTCTAGAGGCCACAGTTTTGGCCCAATCTTCATGAAACTTGTTCAGGATGTTTGTCTACGTGATATCTCGGATGAGTTCGAAAATGGGTCATGGGGGGTCAAAAACGAAGTCACCAGGTCAAATTTTAGAAAAACCTTGTGGACACTCTAGAGGCCACAGTTTTAACCCCAATCTTTATTAGATTTGGTCAGGATGTATGTCAACATGATATCTTGGATGAGTTCGAAAATGGGTCATGTGGGGTCAAAAACTAGGTCACCAGGTCAAATCTTAGAAAAACCTTGTGAACACTCTAAAGGCCACATTTTTATTCCAATCTTCATAAATTTTGGTCAGAATGTTTGTCTACAATATAACCTGGATGAGTTCAAAAATGGGTCATGTGGGGTCAAAAACTAGGTCACCAGGTCAGATCTTAGAAAAACCTTGTGAACATGCTTATGGCCACATTTTTGGCCCAATCTTCATGAGAAACTTGGTCAGGATGTTTGTCTACATGATATCTTGGATGAGTTTGAAATCCGGTCATGTGGGGTCAAAAACGACGTCACCAGGTCAAATCTTAGAAAAACCTTGTAAACACTCTAGAGGCCACAGTTTTACCCTTACCTTAATGTAACTTGGTCAGAATGTTTGTTTACATCAAATCTCGGATGAATTCAAAACTGGGCCACATGGGGACAAAAAGTAGGTCACCATGGCAAATTTTAGAAAAACCTTGTGAACACTCTAGAGGCCTACAATTTTGTTCCAGACTTCATTAAACTTGATAAGAATGATGACTGCAAGAATTCCCAGTTGAATGCAAATTCATGTAGGATCAAAATCTAGGTCACCTGTCAAATGTTAGAAAAACACTTTAGATGCCACATTTTTTGTCATCATTCCTAACGTAGCAATCTTACTCAGGTGAGCGACACAGGGCCATCTTGGCCCTCTTGTTGACAATTTTTGTCAGGACTCCAAATATTATTTCCAAAACCTTGTTTAAAGTTAATATAGTAGTTTGTTAGACTAAAACAGGTAGTTTATCATTGTTTTTGTTAGTTCACCTGAGCACAATGTGCTCATTGTATAGTGATCACCTTTTGTCCGGAGTCTGTGCGTCCAGCATCAACAATTCTCTTAAGACAAAATTGCCTGTGATGTTCCTTGCATGTAGCTCTACCAAAGTTGTTCAAATGGTTCTGGTCCTTCACAAAAGTTGTTAAAAAAAATTGATCCATGAAGAACTCTGGTTGTCATGGGAATGGAAAGAAAAAAATCATCTCCTTAAAAACTGCTGGCCAGATTTCAAAATGTTTTAGTACAGTTGTTCCTTGGGTAGCCCTTTACCAAGCTTGCTAAAATTATGCCGATCCATAAAAAAACATGGCCGCTCGGGGCAGGCCTAATTTGCCTTATATGTATATAGTGACTATTTAACTTTGCAGGGATGCATGATCCTTGGGTGACCTTCACAAAAGTTGCTAAAATAAACTTGATCTATGCAAGAACGCTGGTTGCCATGGCAATGGAAATAAATAATGAAAACTTCAAAAATCATCTTAAGGTTTAATGATTTTCTGATTCCTAGATTAATTTATCTGTGTATCAGTTAATGCAGAAAAACTACACTATATAGATTTCTCAAATAATTTGGCTTATTAATATTAGTATCCATCATCTACAATGTTTTTCACATGGTGCTTAACATGTTAATCATGGTCTTCTGATTTTCATCACCTAAATGTTGTATAAATGCAAGCATTTTCTATATAGCATGCAAGTTCTAGACTACATGTATTATACTGCATATGGATAGTCCTATTAAGGAATATGTATTACCATATTATCAGAAGTAAGCTTGTAATACACTGCCCTACTAGCAAGTTTTTAGCTCACTACAGCACAGCATGCTCAAGTTGATCAGCCTGTGTCAGTCATCATGTCCTGTCAACAGTTTGCTTTAGAAACCACTGGGAAGATATTAATGAAACTTGGCATGAATCATCCTTCAGTGGGCCTACACATAATGTGCTTAGATATAAACTTAATCCATGCAGAACTCTGACTGCCATGGCAGTAAATAATTTAGAAAAAAAAAAAGCTTAAAAAATCTCTTTTCTGAAACCACTGGTTAGAATTTTATTTCATTTGGCACAAATGGTCATCTTGTAGACCTCTACCATTATTATGCCTTGCACATGTTGGTCGTCCATTGGTTGGTCCATTGGTCGGTCTGTTGGTAAACCAAACCTTGTCAGAGTGATAACTTAAGTTCTTTTTGACCCTTAAGACTCAAACTTAATATGGTTGATGCTTATGACTAGTAGAAGACCCTTATTAATTTTGGTGTTAAAACCTCAAAGGTCAAGGTCACATGTTAACATTTTATATGAAAGTCTTATCCGAGTGATAACTTTAGTTCAATTTGACTCTGAGATCTCAAACTTGGTATCGGGGATGGTTGTTGCTTATGACTAGTAGAAGAATCCTATTGATAATGGGGTCTGCACCTTAAAGTTCAAGGTCATAAATAAAATTCACTTTAACATTGTGTTAAGGAAGCATTATCTAACTGTAAGTAACTCTTTTGTATCAAATTTTGCCTAATTGTTGCTTAAGTAAAAGGAAACCCTTTTTGACGAGCCCACTTGCAGTGAGTTCAACTTAATTGTCACAATGGCGGTTCGATGTATGTATATGTGTGCGTTACTGTGTGTCTGTATTTAATCTTGTCCGGGCTGTAACTTCACTTTGGATGGAGGGATTCTCAATTAACTTGACATAAATGTCAAGCTAAGTGAGACAGTTTGTCGCGTACAAGATTCAGGTTCATAGCTTAAAGGTCAAGGTCATAACTTGAGTTCAAAGGTTCAATAACTAGCTCATTTTTGCTTGTCCTGGTTGTAACTTTGACATGGATGATGGGATTCTCAAATAACTTGACACAAATGTCAAGCGAAGTGTGATGGTGTGTCGTGCCTTAAAAACCAGAATCATAGCTCTAAGGTCAAAGTCATACTTTTGATTTCAAAGGTCAAAATTAGTTCATTTGTGCTTTTCTGAGCTGTTACTTCACCATGGATATAACTTGACACAAATGTCAAGCTAAGAGAGCTAGTGGGTAGCGTTTAAGAAACAGATTCATAACTCAATGGTCAAGGTCACTATTTTGAGGTCAAAGGTCAAAAACGAGTTTATTTTTGCTTGTCTGGGCTGTTACTTTGCCATGGATGGAGGGATTCTCAAATAATTGGACACAAATGTCAAGCTTAGTGAGATGGTGTGTAGCACATGAGAACCAGAATCCTAGCTCAAAGGTCAAGGTCATACTGGAATTGTTAGGTCAAAAACCTGTTCATTTTTGCTTGTCTGGGGTGTTACTTGTCATGGATTGAGGGATTCTGAAATAACATGACACAAATGTTAAGCTTAGTCAGATGATGTGTTCCACACAAGAACCAGATCATAACACAAAGGTCAAGGGTCATACTTACAGACGGGTTTATCCCTATGGATTGTCCATATTCCCTATGGTTTGATGTCTGAAATAAGCACTATGGATTGATACCGAAAATTCTACGGAAATCTGCAAAATATGACTTTGTTCTGACTTTCTTTAGTCACTTTTTGCTAAATAGTCAGCTTTGCTGTATCAGCGTACTTTTCATATACTGTAGTATCAGTATTGTTCGCGCTGGTCTAATTTTCGCGATTTTCGCGCAATGGGCCTTCCGCGAATTTAGGACCGCGCGATATTAAGTCTGTATAATCAAAGAATATATATGGTATTTTTTTGTTTGACACCGATATTGACAACTAAATTTCATGCGTTGTTTTATAATCAGTACCATCTTAGATCAATAAAACCAGCAGTTTCCCAAGGGTTTTACACTCGTGTTCTATTTGAGACTAATATCAAATCAATAATCTGTGTTATTCTTTTTAAAATAAGATTTTTTTGTATATTCTAACTTACCTTTTACCGGTGTTGAACCGGTGCATGAATTTTACGCTTGCGTGATGTTAACTCATTTTTGCCGAGTCATTATTCAGGCACTGACCTTTATGCATAAATTCATCAAAGTACAATGATTTTTGAAAATATTATATTCCTTAAATATTCCTTTCAAAATGTGTTAAAGATCATGTTAACATTTCCAGAAACCATATGTGTATGAGTGTGTACCATAGCGATGTATAACGTGTACACACACATTCCCCCCCTCCCTCTCTCTCTTTCCATATATCTTGAAAATCATTTCATGATTTGTTTTTATGAAGAACACGTTTTATTTAATCAAGTGAGAAATTATTGTTTTCACTACTGAAAACAATAATTTTAAGAGACAATGTTTTTAGGGGTGGGTGGGGGGAGAAAAAAAGAAGGCATATCATTTAACTTTTAATGATTATGATTATGATGAAGATTAGGAAAGTGGTCTAAAATAAATACAGATTTCGAACAAACATTACTACTAACTGTATGGTGGCAGATCGTGTGTACTGACATGTCCCCACCTTCTAGATTGACAGTTTGTTTATACAACAATCAAAGTGAGACCTGTAAAACAAAAAGGTCCCGGAGAATAGATTGTCTGATCACCGGAAGTGCTGCAGTCGATAACAAAGGAAATGCCAGCTTTCGGCAGTTTGGCCCCAGCAATTAGGAGACGGTGCTAATTAACAACTTACCAGTAACCCTTATCAGTAACCCACCCCTATGACGTCACTTATCTGGGGGGAGGGTAGCGCAAACATATCAGTCGGTAATTAATTAGCATTTGATATCCGGGGCACCAAATCAGTCATTCAGAATGAAATGGATATTTTTTTTATTTATTCATATTTATTTTTTATACTTTTTTTTTTTTTGAAATGGGAAATGCGCGAATTTAGCACCGCGCGAAATGGTTTTTAGAGAGGGTAAATTTAGACTGCGCGAAAATAACTGATACTACAGTATATGTGTCGCTTTGAAGTTTACTTTCAGTTATATTTAATAAGCATTTAAACACATGTTTTGTTTGTATTTGGAATACTCAGATGTTTTATGGTAGCGACGTTTTGGTAGTATTCTTCCATGTTGAAGATGGAGAATAAAAGTTGATGGGTGATTCATATTCTCTGGCAAAAATGAAGTTAAGCTCACAACGTTATCTATCATCGTATAAGGAACTATGGCCCTGTTTATAGCCTTCTTCAAAAGGCTTTTACTTCGTGCATTGCACAGCGTGTAACTTTTTTTTTTATGGAAAAATGTAGGAAGAAATGAAAGCATATTGACTAATCAACATGGAGACAATGTCAAACTAAAGTAAAATCAAAGTGCTGAAGGCACTGAAGTTGTGTGTGTCTCAAATGAAAGAGTGTTTGAAGAGCTGCAAGTCGATCACCAATAAATAAATTCACTTTGATAATCAAAAGAAATGCGGCATTCCTTTTTTCTCTTGATTTGTATTCATGCAGTACCTTATCTACAACAGACTCCATTTATAGATTGAAGTAATTATGCACAGGCTCCAAACTCATTTTGGATGGTAGATATAGAGGTTTCGGTCCTTTTTTATATGCCGCCGGAGGCGGTCGTATATTGGCGTCATCTTCTCCGTCTGTCCGTCCGTCCGTACGTTCGTACGTCCGTACGTCCATATCTTGTGAACGCAACTCCTCCTACGTTTCTGAATGAATCTTTTCAAAACTTGGTCAATGTCATTACTATAATGGATAGATGTGCATGAAGTGGCGATTTTCCAGTTCATTGATTTTTACAAGATTTGTGTCCCTTTGAAACTTAGTCTCTGTAGCTGAATGATATTGCAGCCTTGTGAACGCAACTCCTCCTACATTTCTGAATGAATCTTTTCAAAACTTGGTCAGTGTCATTACTATAATGGGTAGATGTGCATGAAGTGGTGATTTTCCGGTTCATTGATTTTTACATGATTTGTGTCCCTTTGAAACTTAGTCTCTGTAGTTGAATGATATTGCAGCCTTGTGAGTGCAACTCCTCCTACATTTCTGAATGAATCTTTTCAAAACTTGGTCAATATCATTACTATAATGGGTAGATGTGCATGAAGTGGTGATTTTATGGTTCATTGATTTTTACATGATTTGTGTCCTTTGAAACTTAGTCTCTGTAGCTGTTTGATATTGCAGCCTTGTGAACGTAACTCCTCCTACATTTCTGAATGAATCTTTTCAAAACTTGGTCAATATCATTACTTTAATGGGTAGATGTGCATGAAGTGGTGATTTTACGGTTCATTGATTTTTACAAGGTTTGTGTCCCTTGAAACTTAGTCTCTGTAGCTGAATGATATTGCAGCCTTGTGAACGCAACTCCTCCTACATTTCTGAATGAATCTTTTTATAACTTGGTCAATGTCATTACTTTAATGGGTAAATGTGCATGAAGTGGCGATTTTATGGTTCATTGATTTTTACAAGATTTGTGTACCTTGAAACTTAGTCTCTGTAGCTGATTGATATTGCAGCCTTGTGAACGCAACTCCTCCTACATTTCTGAATGAATCTTTTCAAAACTTGGTCAATATCATTACTATAATGGGTAGATGTGCATGAAATGGTGATTTTCCGGTACATTAATTTTTGCAAGATTTGTGTCCCCTGAAACTTAGTCTTTTTAGCTGATTGATATTTCAGCTTTGGGAATGCAATTTCTTGTATGTTTCTGACCTAATCTTTTCAAAACTTGGGCAATGTCATTACTATACTGGGTAGATATGCACAAAGCAGGGCCTTTGATGTTCATCAATATTTGCAATAGTTATGCCTTTCTAATAATGGTCTCTTTAAAACACAACTCAAGTTTCTAAACAGGTAAAAGTGCATAAGGCAAGGATTTTCTGGTACAGTGATTTTTGCAAGAGTTATGGGGAGAAAGAAAAAAGGATTCAAATTGATACTGCTATTTGACCTACTGTCATATTGGAAGCATTTTTAGGGTTCTATCTCTGTTCAGCTAAATTAATTGGTCTTACAGACTTCATTATGAGGTTATGCTTACAGAAATGTTAAAAGCAATAATTAAAAGACCCCTCTTGGTCTTTATATTTTGTGGCGGCGTATATTGTGGCATCACTTGCACTCTTGTTAGTATAAGAAATAACCCTTGGGAATATCTGAGGTTGATAGATTGATGTGATTATTAGTATGTTAAAATGATTTGTTTTGGACTTCACATAGGTTATTGTAACAGCCTAAAATGACGGAACGCTGCACATTTATTATCAAATTTATTTGCAAGCCACCTTTGCATCGAAACAATTAAACTATATTCGTGCATGACCACGTGATAAAAACAGTTACTGTATACACCAGCAGATTAGGCACACTTTTTTTCCGGATAATTTAAGTTTATAGAGGGGGTGCGCCTTATATGATGATATACAGCTTTTCAGGTTTCTTTTTTCAATCACCGAGAAGTGAAATTTACCGGTATACGATCTCAGAAAATGGATATATTGAAAGCCAATGAATACGATAATATGCCACAAAGTGTATACGAAACCATGATAAACAATACCAGATTATTGCTTTTGTCCTTATTAGTTATCCTACTGGTATATTTCATGATAAAATGATCGTGAGAAACTGAAACAATTTAATGGAAGCCATTTTCAATATAAACAAATAAGTTTATTTTACGGGACCTCATGATGTATAGGAGAAACTTGACAGGTGGCAATTGTTACGTAATGTTTGTTAGTTGGGAGAATTTTGACAGGTGACAATGGTCCCCAGTGTTAGTATGCGGGGACAAGGTTGAGTAATGTCATGTTATGAAAATGTATCACCTTTATCCTACCCGTTGTTAATGTAACAGTCTATCGGTAATCTTATGCCATGTGTAGATAAAACGGTTCACCGTATGATTAGCCCGGTGACATACGGATAGCTTTCAGTCTGTCAAAATGTACGACGGCACAAATTTCAAAACAAGATTTCGCCGCATACGATACGATCATTGATTTTTTTTTTTTTTTCAAATAAGTTACCCTGAAAGTTAGGATGCGCCTTATACGTAGCTGCGCCTAATCTGACCGTGTGTACGGTACATCATTCAATTGCAGTTACATCAGCATAGAAAAATAAGTCCTATAATGCTTTCATGTCACAGGCAATTTTTGTAGCCTATAAGTATTTATTTTTGACACGGCATTGATTTTTCAGGATTTTTGCTTAATTCTAGTATACTTATGTTGTAGAGATATATACAATTGTTCGATAATATTTACAATATTGGGATGTTATTCGGTTTTAAATCTAGGAGAACCTGGGTTGAAAACGTAGTACTATAGTTGGTGTGACTGACATCACACACAACTAAACAGACAAGTATAACTTCTTTCATAGCATCATTATCTTTTAGTTTATATTTCAGTTGTAAGTCACTATAATGAAATGTTAGATAGTCTACATCTGGGATATAATTCAGTTTTTTATTGAATTGTTTGTGAAATATAAGTTCATTCCTGCGAAAACTGTTGTTTTAGCTTCAAAAATGAGCATCAGCTTATGCATGCTTGTGTATAAGTAATTAATTCATACATGATAAATAGGTATAATTTCACTAAGATTTAAGGACAACTGACAGATGTCAAAAACTACTGATAAAACACTGCCAGGCTACTGACAGATGTCAAAAACTACTGATAAAACACTGCCAGGCTACTGACAGGCCTTGAAAGGAGTATGTATATAGGTCTGTACTAAAAAGTCAAAAGGCCATGTAGCTGGATTCGTTTGTCTGGGCTGTAACTAAAATAGACATGGATCGCAGCATTTCAAATAACTTGGCTGTTATATTAACCTCAATGAGGCAAATTGCCATGCAGAAGAGTTTGGTTCCTAGCTCAAAGGTCTTGGTTACGTTTAGAGGTCAAAGGTCAAGGAGTTGGATTTGTTTTTCTGGGCTGTAACTTAGACACAGATCGCAGGACTTTCAAATAAATTTTCAAATGACTAACAGATATGTTAACCACAATTAGACAGAGAGTCAGGCACATGAGTTTCATCGCTAGCCCAAAGGTCAAGGTCGCACATAGGGGTCATAGGTCATGGAGATTGATTTGCTTGTCTGGGCTGTAACATGGATCGCAGGATTTTTAAATAACTTGGCACTTAAGCCAGAGTTTTTAATTTACTTGTTTAACGGGAGCACCACACCAAAATATTGTAAAACCCAAATAAAAATAAAATAAAAATTCGTATTTTTATTAGCTCACCTGAGCACAACATGCTCAAGGTGAGCTTATGTGATAGCCCTTCGTCCATTGTGCGTCGACAACAATTTGGCTTGTTAACACTCTAGAGGCCATATAGAGGCCATATTTTTAGGCCAATCTTCATGAAACTTGGTCAGAATGTTTGTCTCCATAAAATCTTGGACAAGTTCGAATTGGGAACATGTGTGGTCAAAAAGTAGGTCATGAGGTCAAATCTTAGAAAACCTTATTAACACTCAAGAGGCAACATTTTTGGCCATATCTTCATGAAACTTGGTCGGAAATGTTTCCATAATATCTTGGACAAGTTCAAATTTGTGTCATGTGGGGACAAAAAGTAGGTTCATATGAAAAATCCAACATATGTTGCTCATTTATAATCAGGCCCTCTTGTTTTTATTAGCTCACCTGAGCACAACGTGCTCAAGTTGAGCTTTTGTGATTGTCCTTTATCCGGCGTCCGTCATGCACGTACGTCATGCTTCGTCAACAATTTGGCTTGTTAACAATCTAGTTAGTGGCCATATTTTTAGGCCAATCCAAATGCGGATAATCGGTAATTGTTTTTCCAAAGGAACTTGGTCAGAATGTTTGTCTCTATAAAATCTTATACAAGTTCGAAATTGGGTCATGTGGGGTCAAAAAGTAGATGATGAGGTCAAATCTTAGGAAAACCTTGTTAACAATCTAGAGGCCACATTTTTGGCCCAATCTTCATGAAACATGGTCAGAATGTTTGTTTCCATAAAATCTTGGACAACTTTGAATTTGGGACATGTGGGGTCAAAAAGTAGGTCATGAGGTAAAATCAATGAAAAACGTTAACACTCTAGAGGTCACATTTTTGGCCTAGTCTTCATGAAACTTGGTTAGAATGTCTGTTTCCATAATATCTTGGACAAGTTCGAAGTTGGGTCATGTGGGGTCAAAAAGTAGATCCATATGAAAAATCCAACATATGTTGCTCATTTATAATCAGGTGAGCGATTCAGGGCCATCATGGCCCGCTTGTTTTGTCCGCCGCCAGTTTGTGTTGCTTCTTGAAAAAAAAAATTTCACTTACAAATTCCGTAAACCTTCATGTTTAGTGTACACCACAAGTTTGAGCTTCAACATTTTGGAGGGAAAAGAGTATATTAAATATTTATTGTACATCTCTGCCTCGTCAGTCCCAGCCGTCACCATTTTGCCTTTTCCACGGATGTTTTTCGTCTGCTGGATTGAAGGTGCTAAATGTTCTATTGATTTCTCAAGTCATTAAGTGTTTGGCGTTTGTTATCATTCACATCTCTTCTTTTTAAAATATGCTTACACAGTTAGCTCGATAATTGAGAACAAAAGATAGTTCACGTGTCAGCACCATTTTTTTCAAGTAGTTTAACTGTCACGAATCACTTAAAGTATATCGTTAAACAGTAACTAGCAAGCTGATCAGGTTTTATGCTGTTCGCTGCTCCTCAGTGGTCTGGAAATGAGGATTTTATAATTAAATTTGGTAAGGTTTAACTGTGGTTTTCCGCAGATCAGGCTTTATGTGGTACCTATTGAGTGCATCAAAATGAGTCTATGAGGGAAAGAGTTAAGGTTGTATGTAAATGCGTTATTATTTACAGTTTATTCTTTATTTCAACTTCTGATTCAATCTTAACGTGAAACTGTTGGGACACCAGTTGAAAGTGAATATCGTAAGCATTTATTTCGATTAATACATCTGAAATAATAAAAAAATGTGAATTTATATCTTCATACAAGTGTATATACGAGAATTATTATAACTAACACTGTACGACGACATTGGCAATGAGTAGGTGGGGTTACAATGCGTCAGTAAAATATGAAAACTCGAGGCAGAAGTGAGCACTACATACATAGGTGTTGACGGTATGTTTACTAGAAATTCGTTTGTGTTAAATAACCACGATTATGTTTTGTCTTCCACAATGCCAAATATATTCTAGATAAGAACTTTCAAGCAAATTGAATTTTGCAAACACTATTTTAGGGTGTTTGTTAGGGGGATATTGTTTGATTATTAATTGGAAAAACACAAATTCCAATATTATTTATTTATAGATCTTCATAATTAAATAAGAATATTTTGTTAAAAGATATATTTTCCTATGTAAAAAGAAACAGAATTTACCAAACTGTCAATCAATGATGAAAAGTTTAAATTGGCTGGGAAATTTATAAATCAGCAAAAATTAGCAATGCAGAAAGAGAAAGGTGGTTTGAGTTGTAAGGGCTTTTGTCTCAAATACCTTAATTGATATTTAAACCCCCCAAAAAATGAAAGATTAATCATGATAATTCATTCATAGAAAATATATATTTGGTGAATAAGTTTTTCCCTCATGTATTCTGTTTTGTTATTTCAATGTTTTCTTTTTCTTGTTATTTTTTTTCAGACCCTATATATTACATTGAACTTATCATTTCCTAATTATGTACGGTGTTGAGTGGGGTCACCTCGTCCCCCACATAACCTATTGACAAGGAAAATAAATGGGGTGACCCTGATTATAGGGACCTTAATATTTTGTAATTTTTATGCTTGTTAAATAGTTGATATTATTTTGAAATAAATACAGTAAACTTTCATAAGTAATAATGGAGATCCCTCACATTAAATTCAGGCTTGGGTCTGTTTGACATAAGTATGTCGTGTTTAGCCTCTAATTTTACAAAGTAAAAATAAAATTAAAAAAATGGGGAAAAATCTGTTTTGTTTTTATTTTATTTTCCTACGTCACTTTTTAAGGCTTTTATTTTTATTTTTATTCCCTCCTTACCTAATTTTTTGAAAAAAATCTTGTAAAACAAGTAATTAAAAAACTCTGGCCTTATGTTAACCTCAATGAGATGGAGAGTCACATGCAAGATTTAAGATGTACAGCTCAAAGGTCAAGGTCAGACAGGTCAAAGGTCGTTTCTTTGTCTGGGCGGTAACTTAGACGTGGATCGCAGGATTTTCAAATGAACTTGCATTTATGTTTACTTTCATCAAGATAAGTAACTGTTCTGGACCAAACTTTGACATGCCCACGATATGAAGTCAAACATCATACATGTAATATATCTATATAAATATTTTGGCATATAAAGGGGACATTTATGTTTTACAAACATTTCTTGTTTCAAAATGAAGTTGATCCCTAGATAACTATACTTAGAAAAAAATGTAAAAATTAATGTGATTCTGATTATCTGAAAATGACATGAGAAAATATTTTACTTAAAACTTGATTTATATTGGCGAATGAATAGTTATGGACTGACAATAAAAAGCAACAGAACAGTTTGCATATAATTTAAGCCCAGGTGTGTGTTCAGTTTGCTGAAGCATATTCAACCGTACAGGTACAGTCATGCAGCTATGAAGCTAACTTAGTGTCATAAATCAAGATGATCACATAATTATACAATGTACAGCATAAGGTGCATGTTAACAGCATGTTTTGTGGTCCTATTAGACAACTCCATAGCTGACTGTAAGTGACTGGTAGTTGCAAACAGTTTGGGATAGTGAATGAATTGCTTGGTCTTTTGAATAATTGTAATGCTTTTTAAGGCAGTTGTGTGCATTCAGCCATCCACTGAATTGATTTAATTTGTTTTAAATGGCTGAGATGCATGAGCAGAGCTGTTTAACAGTATTGACATCTTAGTTACAAAAGGTAAAAGGTTATCTTATTGATTTTTAGTGTGTGAAAGCTATCAATAGAACAGTATTGGCATCTGGAGTGTATATTGAAATGAATGTTGATTTCACCTCTGGGGGAGTGTGGATGTTGTTCCCCCAGGGGATTATGTTGTGAAAGGCAAATATTGGAAAATAGAAATAAAAAGCATTTGATATTGAAAGACTTTTGGATGAACACAGTATTTGTGCCCAAAGATGTCTCAATAGGCCAAAAAATGAAGTACAGTCGAGACTTGTCAGTGTCTTAGCGACTGTCTTTCTCTTCTGACCTTAAAATCCCTTCTCAAGACATTTTCTTATATAATGATAATAGTAATTCATTGCAAGGATGCACTTTAATCATGTAAAGTCCTTAAGTATATCCCCCCGCACAAGGAAGTTGTAAGGGGGGTATACTGGATTCAGCTTATCTTTCTGTCAGTTTTCCATCCGTCTTTCTGTGTTATTTTTTTGTCCAGACCATAACTCAAAAGTATAAAAGGTATCAAGATGAAATTTCTTATGAGGATAGATCTCATTGAGAGGGAGTGCAGTGACCAAGAACCACCACTCTATGTTGTGTAATTTTGGAGTTACTGCCCTTAGTAAATTTTCATGCTTAATTTTGTCCGGGTGGTAACTCAAAAAGTATAAAAGGTATCAAGATGAAATTTCATATATGGATAGATCTCATTGAGGGAGAGTGCATGACCAAAAACTGTAACTCTCATGTGCATAATTTTGTGTTATTGCCCTTTGTAAATTTTCATACTAAATTTTTGTCCAGACTGTAACTCAAAAGTATTAAAGGCTTCATTTGTGGATAGATTTAATGAAGGGAAGTGCAGTGCCCAAGAACTGTAATCCTCATTCGCGTCATTTCAAAATATCTGACAAAGCAGCATTTGGAGATTCTAACTTGCACCATGACAATGACAGTTCTAGTTTTTTTTCTGATGCAAAATTCTCACTTATCTCTAATGTTATGAAGAGGAAACTTTGCCTGTTTGATATTTACAGTGTAAAAGACATGCAGCATAGGCAATAAATAATGTGATTAGATTAATTGACATTATTGAAGAGGAAATATGAATTATTCATTTTTTCAAAATGAGACAGTATATTAGATATATAGATTGATGATTGATTGATTGATTGATAGATAGAAAATAGCAATATTCTGAGCACATTATAGACATTATTTCAAAAATTGACAGTGTTACAACTTGAAGTTATCAGGGAAACAAGCTCTTTCATTGCCATGATGTTGCATTATGACTTCTGTAAGGAGTTCCTTTCTCACAGAGTTTTTTGTGTCACCTGCTGTAAGTAGAGGTGACACATAGAGATCACTTTTCCGTCATCTGTCTGTCTGTGACACTTTTTCTGTCCAGCTTCAGCAGGTGACACACGTGTTCCAGAGAACACTCTTGTCTGTATCATAGATACAGGTTTTTATGCCCCCACCAATAATTTAGGGTGGGTGGGAATAGAGATTTGCCTTTGTCTGTTTGTATGTACCCAAGTCTGTCTGTCCTGAAACTTTGTGACACGCATAACTTCGAAAGTATTTTTACTACAGACTTAAAACTT
>CM037784.1:0-46541 GCA_021229015.1 Solen grandis | reverse complement strand
TATTCTTTTTATTGATTCAGAAGTTGAAATAAAGAATAAACTGTGAATAGTTAAGATTGATTCAGAAGTTGAAATAAAGAATAAACTGTGAATAATAACGCATTTACATACAACCTTAACTCTTTCCCTCATATAGACTCATTTTGATGCACTCAATAGGTACCACATAAAGCCTGATCTGCGGAAAACCACAGTTAAACCTTACCAAATTTAATTATAAAATCCTCATTTCCAGACCACTGAGGAGCAGCGAACAGCATAAAACCTGATCAGCTTGCGAGTTACTGTTTAACGATATACTTTAAGTGATTCATGACAGTTAAACTACTTGAAACAAGAGGGCCAAGATGGCCCTTGGTCGCTCACCTGAGAAAGATGATTGCTAAAGAAATAAAGATGCTTGAGTGTAAAAGTGAAATCTGGCTTTTTTTTATGGTGAAATGGGCATAACTCCTAAATTTACAAGTCAATATCAGTTATAATTGAACCCGATTGTGAGATTATGGGCAAAAACATTGTCTTAAGGTTTAAAAATGATTGTTAAAAAATGAGTTGGTAGAAAAAAAAAAACAAAGTGAAATCTTGCTTTTTTTGTATTAAAAGGGCATAACTCCTGCCCAAAAAATGACCCATCTCAGCCACAATTGAACTCAATCGAGACATTATGGTTATTAACAATGTCATAAAGTTTGAAGATGATTGCTAAAAAAAGGAAGATGCTAGAGTGTAAACAACGTGAAATATGGCTTTTTTTTATATTAAAAGGGGCATAACTCCTGCCCTAATTGACGGATCTCAGCATCAATCGAACTCAATCGAGACCTTATGGTCATAAACATTGTAATAAAGTTTGAAGATGATTGCTTAAAAGATGAAGATGCTAGAGTGTAAACAATGTGAAATATGGCATTTTTTGAATATTAAAAGGGGCTTAACTCCTGACCGTAATCAACTGATCTCAGTCATAATCAAACTCAATCGAGACATTAGGTCAAAGCATTGTCATAAAGTTTGAAGATGATTGCTCAAAAGATGAAGATGCTAGAGTATAAACAAAGTGATTTCGGCATTTTTTTAATTTTAAAAAGGGGGCTAACTTCTGAACTAATTGACGGATCTCAGATAAATTGAACTCAATCGAGACCTTATGGTCCATAAAAAATTGTAATAAAGTTTGAAGATGATTGCTTAAAAATGAAGATGCTAGAGTGTAAACAATGTGAAATATGGCATTTTTTTAATATTAAAAGGGCTTAACTCCTGACCTAATCAACTGATCTCAGTCATAATCAAACTCATCGAGACATTATGGCCCAAAGCATTGCCATAAAGTTTGAAGATGGTTGCTCAAAAGATGAAGATGTAGAGTGTAAACAAAGTGAAATATGGCATTAATTTTGAATATTAAAAGGGGCATAACTCCTGACCAATGTTCCGATATCAGCCATAATCGAACTTGGTCGAGATTTTATGGTTATAAACATTGTTTTAAAGTTTGAAGATAATTGCTCATAAAATGAAGATGCTAGAGTGCAAACGAACAAATTGTGGACGACGGACGACGGACGGACGGACGGACGGACTGACGGACGGACGGACTGACTGACGGACGACGGACATTCATCGATCCTAAAAGCTCATCCTGAGCACACGTGCTCAGGTGAGCTAAAAAATGGTGCTGACATGTGAAAACTAATATAAAACTATCTTTTGTTCTCAATTATCGAGCTAACTGTGTAAGCATATTTTAAAAAGAAGAGATGTGAATGATAACAAACGCCAAACACTTAATGACTTGAGAAATCAATAGAACATTTAGCACCTTCAATCCAGCAGACGAAAAACATCCGGGAAAAGGCAAAATGGTGACGGCTGGGACTGACGAGGAGAGTGTAAAAATAAATATTTAATATACTCTTTTCCCTCCAAAATGTAGAAGCCCAAACTTGTGGGGTACACTAAACATGAAGGTTTACGGAATTTGTAAGTGAAATTTTTTTTTCAAGAAGCAACACAAACTGGCGGCGGACAAAACAAGCAGGCCATGATGGCCCTGAATCGCTCACCTGATTATAAATGAGCAACATATGTTGGATTTTCATATGGATCTACTTTTTGACCCCACATGACCCAACTTCGAACTTGTCCAAGATATTATGGAAACAGACATTCTAACCAAGTTTCATGAAGACTGGGCCAAAAATGTGACCTCTAGAGTGTTAACGTTTTTCATTGATTTTACCTCATGACCTACTTTTTGACCCCACATGTCCCAAATTCAAAGTTGTCCAAGATTTTATGGAAACAAACATTCTGACCATGTTTCATGAAGATAGGGCCAAAAATGTGGCCTCTAGATTGTTAACAAGGTTTTCCTAAGATTTGACCTCATCATCTACTTTTTGACCCCACATGACCCAATTTCGAACTTGTATAAGATTTTATAGAGACAAACATTCTGACCAAGTTCCATTTGGATTGGCCTAAAAATATGGCCACTAACTAGATTGTTAACAAGCCAAATTGTTGACGAAGCATGACGTACATGCATGACGTACGTGCATGACGGACGCCGGATAAAGGACAATCACAAAAGCTCAACTTGAGCACGTTGTGCTCAGGTGAGCTAATAAAAACAAGAGGGCCTGATTATAAATGAGCAACATATGTTGGATTTTTCATATGAACCTACTTTTTGTCCCCACATGACACAAATTTGAACTTGTCCAAGAAATTAAAGGAAACATTTCCGACCAAATTTTATGAAGATATGGCCAAAAATGTTGCCTCTTGAGTGCTAATAAGGTTGTCTAAGATTTGACCTCAGGACCTACTTTTGACCACACATGTTCCCAATTCGAACTTGTCCAAGATTTTATGGAGACAAACATTCTGACCAAGTTTCATGAAGATTGGCCTAAAAATATGGCCTCTATATGGCCTCTAGAGTGTTAACAAGCCAAATTGTTGTCGACGCACAATGGACGAAGGGCTATCACATAAGCTCACCTTGAGCATGTTGTGCTCAGGTGAGCTAATAAAAATACAAATTTCAATTTTATTTTTATTTGGGTTTTACAATATTTTGGTGTGGCGCTCCCGTTAAACAAGTAAATTAAAAACTCTGGCTTAAGTGCCAAGTTATTTAAAAATCCTGCGATCCATGTTACAGCCCAGACAAGCAAATCAACCCCCCATGACCTATACCCCTATGTGCGACCTTGACCTTTGGGCTAGCGATGAAACTCATGTGCCTGACTCTCTGTCTAATTGTGGTTAACATATCTGTGTTAGTCATTTGAAAATTTATTTGAAAGTCCTGCGATCTGTGTCTAAGTTACAGCCCAGAAAAACAAATCCCCTCCTTGACCTTTGACCTCTAAACTAACCAAGACCTTTGAGCTAGAACCAAACTCTTCTGCATGGCATTTGCCTCATTGGGGTTTTAATTAACAGCCAAGTTATTTGAAATGCTGCGATCCATGTCTATTTTAGTTACAGCCCAGACAAAACGAATCCAGCACATGGCCTTTTGACTTTTTAGTACAGACCTTTACTCCTTTCAAGGCCTTCAGTAGCCTGGCATTGTTTTTATCATAGTTTTTGACACGTCAGTACCTGGCAGTGTTTTTATCAGATTTTTTGACATCTGCAGTTGTCCTTAAATCTTAGTGAAAATTTATACCTATTTATCATTTTTTGAATTAATTACTTATACACAAGCATGCATAAGCTGATGCTCATTTTTGAAGATAAAACAACAATTTTCGCAGGAACGAACTTATATTTCACAAACAATTCAATAACAAGAGGCCCATGATGGCCCTAAATCGCTCACCTGAGATAAAAAGGTTGACCCAAGGAACATCTGTACCAATTTATTTAAAATCTGGCCAGTTTGTTTTGAAAAAGATATTTTTAAAGTTTCATATTTTTTGTTATTTTTGTTGCCATGGCAACCAGAGTTCTATATGGATCAAGTTTTTTTTAGCAAAATTTTGTGAAGGTTGACCCAAGGATCATTCCGCCAAAAATAAACAAATTCTGCCATGTTTTTAGAGGAAATGATTAAAGTTTTCCCTATATAAAATAAAAGGGAAATAAGCCCCGCACCTGGCGGCCAGTTTTTTAACGGATGAATAATTTTAGCAACTTGGTAAGGTTGACCAAAGGAAGATCTGTACCAATTTATTTTAAAATCTGGCCAGTAGTTTTGAAGAAGATGATTTTTTAAAGTTTCATATTTTTGTTCGTTTTGTTGCCATGGCAACCAGAGTTCTACATGGATCAAGTTTATTTTAGCAATTTTGTGAAGGTTGCCCAAGGATCATCCCGCCAAGTTTAATCAAATTCTGTCCAGTGGTTTCAGAGGAGATGTTGTTTAAAGGTTTCCCTATATACATATAAGGCAAATTACCCCGCCCCTGGCGGCTATTTTTTTTACGGATCGAAATAAAATTTTCAAATTTGGTAGAGGTTACCCAAGGAACATCTGTACCCAATTTATTTTAAAATCTGGCCAGTATTTTGAAGAAGATGTTTTTAAATTTTCATTTTTTTTTCTTTTTGTTGCCATGGCAACCAAGTCTACATGGATCAAGTTTATTTAGCAAATTTTTTGGAAGGTTGACCCAAGGATCATCCCTGCCAAGTTTTAAACAAATTCTGTCCAGTGGTTTCAGAGGAGATTTTTGTTTTAAAGGTTTCCCTATAACATATAAGGCAAATAAGCCCCGCCCCTGGCGGCCATGTTTTTTTACGGATTGGGAAAAATTTTAGCAACTTTGTAGAGGTTGACCCAAGGAACACTTACCAATTTATTTAAAATCTGGCCAGAATTTTGAAGAAGATATTTTTAAAGTTTTCATATTTTTTTATCTTTTTTTGCCATGGCAACCAGAGTTCACATGGATCAAGTTTTTTTAGCAACTTTTGTAAGGTTGCCCAAGGAACATCCCTGCCAAGTTAAATCAAATTCTGTCCAGTGGTTTCAGAGGAGATGTTTTTAAAAAGGTTCTCTATAAAAAATATAAGGCAAATTAGCCCCGCCCCGGCCTATGTTTTTTTACGGATCGAAAAATTTTAGCAAATTTGGTAGAGTTGACCCAAGGAACACTGTACCAATTTTTTTTTAAAAATCTGGCATAGTTTTGAAGAAGATGATTTTTAAAGTTTCATTTTTTTTTCTTTTTGTTTTCATGGAACCAGAGTTCTACGGGGTCAAGTTTATTTTAGCAAATTTTTGTGAAGGTTGACCCAAGGATCATCCCTGCCAATTTTTTTTCAAATTCTTCCAGGTTTCAGAGGAGATTTGTTTAAAGGTTTCCCTATATACAATAAGGAAATAAGCCCCCGCCCCTGGCGGCCAGTTTTTTTTACGGTTGGAATAATTTTAGCAATTTGGTAGAGTTTGACCCAAGGAACATCTTACCAATTTTTTTAAAATCTGGCCAGAGTTTTGAAAAAAGATGATTTTAAAGTTTTCATATTTTTTTATCTTTTGTTGCCATGCAACCAGAGTTCTACAGGACAAGTTTATTTTACAACTTTTGTGAAGGTTGCCCAAGGATCATCCCGCCAAGTTAAATCAAATTCTGTCCAGTGGTTCAGAGGAGATGTTTTTAAAGGTTTCTCTATATACATATAAGGCAAATAAGCCCCGCCCCTGGCGGCCAGTTTTTTTACGGATCGAATAATTTTAGCAACTTTGGTAGAGGTTGACCCAAGGAACATCTGTACCAAATTATTTTGAAATCTGGCCAGTAGTTTTGAAGGAGATGATTTTTAAAGTTTTCAAATTATTTTTCTTTTTGTTGCCATGGCAACCAGAGTTCTTCATGGATCAACTTTATTTTAGCAACTTTTGTAGAGCCTCACCCAAGGAACATTCCTGCCAAGTTTCATTAAATTCTGTCCAGCGATTTCAGAGGAGATGTCGTTTAAAGCAAATTGTTGACGACGGACGACGCACGACGACGGACGAAGGGCGATCACAAAAGCTCACCTTGAGCACTTTGTGCTCAGGTGAGCTAAAAAACTGAATTATATCCCAGATGTAGACTATCTAACATTTCATTATAGTGACTTACAACTGAAATATAAACTAAAAGATAGTGATGCTATGAAAGAAGTTATACTTGTCTGTTTAGTTGTGTGTGATGTCAGTCACACCAACTATAGTACTACGTTTTCAACCCAGGTTCTCCTAGATTTAAAACCGAATAACATCCCAATATTGTAAAATATTATAGTCTACAATTAATAATCCTGAAAAATCAATGCCGTGTCAAAAATAAATACTTATAGGCTACAAAAATTGCCTGTGACATGAAAACATTATAGGACTTATTTTTCTATGCTGATGTAACTGCAATCGAATGATGTACCGTACACACGGTCAGATTAGGCGCAGCTACGTATAAGGCGCATCCTAACTTTCAGGGTAACTTATTTGAAAAAAAAATCAAATAAAAAAAATCACTTATCGTATCGTATGCGGCGAAATATTGTTTTGAAATTTGTGCCGTCGTACATTTTGACAGACTGAAAGCTATCCGTACGTCACCGGGCTAATCATACGGTGAACCGTTATATCTACACATGGCATAAGATTACCGATAGACTGTTACATTAACAACGGGTAGGATAAAGGTGATAAATTTTCATAACATGACATTACTCAACCTTGTCCCCGCATACTAACACTGGGGACCACTGCCACCTGTCAAGTTTCTCCTATACATCATGAGGTCCCGTAAAATAAACTTATTTGTTTATATTGAAAATGGCTTCCATCAAATTGTTTCAGTTTCTCACGATCATTTTATCATGAAATATACCAGTAGGATAACTAATAAGGACAAAAGCAATAATCTGGTATTGTTTAATATGGTTTCGTATAGACTTTGTGGCATATTATCGTATTCATTGGCTTTCAATATATCCATTTTCTGAGATCGTATACCGGTAAATTTCACTTCTCGGTGATTGAAAAAAGAAACCTGAAAAGCTGTATATCATCATATATAAGGCGCACCCCCTCTATAAACTTGAATTATCTGGAAAAAAAGTGCGCCTAATCTGCCGGTGTATACGGTAACTGTTTTTATCACGTGGTCATGCACGAATATAGTTTAAGTGTTTCGATGCAAAGGTGGCTCGCAAATAAATTTGATAATAAATGTGCAGCGTTCCGTCATTTTAGGCTGTTACAATAACCTATGTGAAGTCCAAAACAAATCATTTTAACATACTAATAATCAAATCAATCTATCAACCTCAGATATCCCCGAGGGTTATTTCTTATACTAAAAAATGACCGAAACCTCTATATCTACCATCCAAAATGAGTTTGGAGCCTGTGCATAATTACTTCAATCTATAAAAAGAGTCTGTTGTAGATAAGGTACTGCATGAATACAAATCAAGAGAAAAAAGGAATGCCGCATTTCTTTTGATTATCAAAGTGAATTTATTTATTGGTGATCGACTTGCAGCTCTTCAAACACTCTTTCATTCGAGACACACACAACTTCAGTGCCTTTAGCGCTTTGATTTTACTTAAGTTTGACACTGTCTCCATGTTGATTACAGTCAATATGCTTTCATTTCTTCCTACATTTTTCCATAAAAAAATAAGTTACACGCTGTGCAATGCACGAAGTAAAAGCCTTTTGAAGAAGGCTATAAACAGGGCCATAGTTCCTTATATGATGATAGATAATGTTGTGAGCTTAATTTCGTTTTTGCAGGAGAATATGAATCACCAATCCACTTTTATTCTCCATCTTCAACACAGAAGAATACTACCAAAACGTCGCTACCATGAAACATTCATAAAAACAGTATTCCAAATACAAACAAAAAATGTGTTTAAATGCTTATTAAATATAACTGAAAGTAAACTGACTATTTAGCAGAAAGTCAAGTGACTAAAGAAAGTCAGAACAAAGTCAAATTTTGCAGATTTCCGTAGAATTTTCGGCACCAATCCATAGTGAGTATTTCAGACATCAAACCATAGGGAATATGGACAATCCGTAAGGATAAACAGGTCTGTAAGTATGACCCTTGACCTTTGTGTTATGATCTGGTTGTTGTGTGGAACACATCATCTGACTAAGCTTGACATTTGTGTCATGTTATTTCAGAATCCCTCAATCCATGACAAGTACCACCCCAGACAAGCAAAAATGAAGATGTTTTTGACCTTACAATTCCAGTATGACCTTGACCTTTGAGCTAGGATTCTGGTTCTCTGTGCTACACACCATCTCACTAAGCTTGACATTTGTGTCCAATTATTTGAGAATCCCTCCATCCATGGCAAAGTAACAGCCCAGACAATCAAAAATAAACTCGTTTTTGACCTTTGACCTCAAAGTGTGACCTTGACCATTGAGTTATGAATCTGGTTCTTGAACGCTACCCACTAGCTCACTGAGCTTGACATTTGTGTCAAGTTATATCCATGGTGAAGTAACAGCTCAAAAAAGCACAAATGAACTCATTTTGACCTTTGAAATAAAAAGTATGACTTTGACCTTAGAGCTATGATTCTGGTTTTCAAGGCACGACACACCATCACTCTTCGCTTGACATTTGTGTCAAATTATTTGAGAATCCCATCATCCATGTCAAAGTTACAGCCAGGACAAGCAAAAATGAGCTAGTTATTGTACCTTTGAACTCAAGTTATGACCTTGACCTTTAAGTTATGAATCTGAATCTTGTGCGGGACACACTGTCTCACTTAGCTTGACATTTATGTCAAGTTAATTGAGAATCTCTCCATCCAAAGTGAAGTTACAGCCCGGACAAGATTAAATACAGACACACAGTAATGCAGTAACGCACACACATACATACATCGAACCGCCATTGTGACAATTAAGTTAAGCTCACTGCAAGTGGGCTCGTCAAAAAGGGGTTTCCTTTTACTTAAGCAACAATTAGGCAAAATTTGATATAAAAGAGTTACTTACAGTTAGATAATGCTTCCTTAACACAATGTTAAAGTAAATTTTATTTATGACCTTGAACTTTAAGGTGCAGACCCCATTATTAATAGGATTCTTCTACTAGTCAAAAGCAACAACCATCCCCGATACCAAGTTTGAGATCTCAGGGTCAAATTGAACTAAAGTTATCACTGGGATAAGACTTTCATATAAAATGTTAACATGTGACCATGACCTTTGAGGTTTTAACACCAAAATTAATAAGGGTTTTCTACTAGTCATAAGCAACAACCATATTTAGTTTGAGTCTTAAGGGTCAAAAAGAACTTAAGTTATCACTCTGACAAGGTTTGGTCTACTAACAGACCAACCAATGGACCAACCGATGGACAACCAACATGTGCAAGGCATAATAATAGTAGAGGTCTACAAGATGACCATTTGTGCCAAATGAAATAAAATTCTAATCAGTGGTTTCAGAAAAGAGATTTTTTAAGCTTTTTTTTTTCTAAATTATTTACTGCCATGGCAGCCAGAGTTCTGCATGGATTAAGTTTATATCTAAGCACATTATGTGTAGGCCCAATGAAGGATGATTCATGCCAAGTTTCATTAATATCTTCCCAGTGGTTTCTAAAGCAAACTGTTGACAGCACATGATGACTGACACAGGCTGATCAACTTGAGCATGCTGTGCTCTAATGAGCTAAAAACTTGCTAGTAGGGCAGTTTATTACAAGCTCACTTCTGATAATATGGTAATACATATTCCTTAATAGGACTATCCATTATGCAGTATAGTACATGTAGTCTAGAACTTGCATGCTATATAGAAAATGCTTGCATTTATACAACATTTTGGTGATGAAAATCAGAAGACCATGATTAATATGTTAAGCACCATGTGAAAAACATTGTAGATGATGGATACTAATATTCATAAGCCAAATTATTTGAGAAATCTATATAGTGTAGTTTTTCTGCATTAACTGATACACAGATAAATTAATCTAGGAATCAGAAAATCATTAAACCTTAAGATGATTTTTGAAGTTTTCATTATTTATTTCCATTGCCATGGCAACCAGCATTCTTGCATAGATCAAGTTTATTTTAGCAAATTTTGTGAAGGTTTACCCAAGGATCATGCATCCCTGCAAAGTTAAATAGTCACTATATACATATAAGGCAAATTAGCCCCGCCCCGAGCGGCCAGTTTTTTTTATGGATCGGCATAATTTTAGCAAGCTTGGTAAAGGGCTACCCAAGGAACATCTGTACTAAAACATTTTGAAATCTGGCCAGCAGTTTTTAAGGAGATGATTTTTGAAGTTTTCATTTTTTTTTTCTTTCCGTTCCCATGACAAACAGACTTCTTCATGGATAAAGTTTTTTTTAACAACTTTTGTGAAGGTTCACCAAAGGATCATCCCTGTCAAGTTTAATCAAAATCTGTCCATTTGTTTCAAAGGAGATGTTTAAAGCAAATTGTTGACGACGGATGATGCAAGAAGATGGACACAGGGTGATCCTAATTGGTCATATTTTCCCCAAAATATGATATTCAGGTCCCTTCCCCAACATCTGAAAGGAAAGCCTGTATGAAAAAGAATCCCTAAAAGCAAAACAAGAGGGCCATAATGGTCCTGGATCGCTCACCTGTTACCATCAGGCTATGTAAAATCAAGTGTCCTCTGGGGCAGGGCCAATTTTGACCCCAGGTCAATGATGTGAACATACTTGGTAGATATCCACTAGGCCATGTTACATACCAAATATCTAAACTCCAGGCCTTTTGGTTTTTGACAAGAAGATATTTCTATATTTTTTTCATTATAAGTCTATGTAAAATGACCCCTGAGATGGGGCAATTTTGACCCAAGGGTAAGGATTTGAACAAACTTTTTAGAGGTCTATTAGGCTATGTAACACACCAAATATCTAAACTCCAGGCCTTGTGGTCTCTGACAAGAAAATTTTTCTGTTTTTTTTTTTTTATATGTGCATGTTTTTTAATATAAGTCTATGTCTATGCAGGACCAATTTTGACCCCAGGGCCATGCTTTGAACAAACTTGGTAGATGTCTTTGAAGCAATGTTACACACCAAATTTCTAAACTCTAGGCCTTTCTGGTTTCTAACAAGAATATTTTTCTAGTTTTTCCTATATTAGCCTATGTTTAATCAAGTGACCCCTGGGGCGAGGCCAATTTTGACCCCTGGGTCATGATTTGAACAAACTTGGTAGAGGTCTACTAGACAATGCTACACACAAAATATCTAAACTCAAGGCCTTGTGGTTTCTAACAAGAAGATTTACTTTTTTTTAAAATCAAGTGACTCCTTGGGCGGGGCCAATTTTGATCCCAGGGTCATGATTTGTACATTCTTGGTAGAGGTTCATAAGAAAATACCACACACAAATATCTAAGCTCTAGGCCTTGCAGTTTCGGGGAGAAGTTTTTAAAGACTGCATTTTAAAAAATCTATTTTTAGCTCCTGTGACCCAGCTATGCAATGGATCGGAACCATTTGAACAATTTTGGTAGAGCTTCATGCAAGGAACATCACAGGCAATTTTCATTAAATTTGGCACAGTGGTATAGGAGATATTGTCTAAAGGGAATTGTTGACGCTGGACAAAAGGTGATCACTATACAATGAGCACATTGTGCTCAGGTGAACTAACAAAAACAATGATAAACTACCTGTTTTAGTCTAACAAACTACTATATTAACTTTAAACAAGGTTTTGAAAGTAATATTTGGAGTCCTGACAAAAATTGTCAACAAGAGGGTCAAGATGGCCCTGTGTCGCTCACCTGAGTAAGATTGCTACGTTAGGAATGGTGACAAAAAATGTGGCATCTAAAGTGTTTTTCTAACATTTGATAAGTGACCAATATTTTGATCCTACATGAATTTGTACTCAACTGGGAATTCTTGCAGTTATCATTCTTATCAAGTTTAATGAAGTCTGGAACAAAACTGTAGGCCTCTAGAGTGTTCACAAGATTTTTCTAAAATTTGCCCTGGTGACCTACTTTTTGACCCCACATGACCGGATTTCAAACTCATCCAAGATACCATGTAGACAAACATCCTGACCAAGTTTCATGAAGATTGGGCCAAAAAATGTGGCCTTAAGCATGTTTACAAGGTTTTTCTAAGATTTGACCTCGTGACCTAGTTTTTGACCCCACATGACCCATTTTCAAACTCATCCGGGTTATAGTGTAGACAAACATCCTGACCAAATCTAATAAATATTGGGTTAAAACTGTGGCCTCTAGAGTGTCCACAAGGTTTTTCTAAGATTTGACCTGGTGACCTAGTTTTTGACCCCACATGACCCATTTTCGAATTCATCCAAGATATCATGTAGACAAAGATCCTGACCAAATCTAATAAATATTGGGTTAAAACTGTGGCCTTTAGAGTGTCTACAAGGTTTTTCTAAGATTTGACCTGGTGATCTAGTTTTTGACCCCACATGACCCATTTTCTAACTCATCCAAGATATCATGTAGACATACATCCTGACCAAATCTTATAAAGATTGGGTTGAAACTGGGGCCTCTAGAGTGTCCACAAGGTTTTTCTAAGATTTGACCTGGTGACCTAGTTTTTGACCCCACATGACCCAGTTTCGAACTCATCCGAGATATCACGTGGACAAGTGCTCAGGTGAGCTAAAAAGTTGAAGTCCTTGAATATATTCATATGAAGGAAACCAGGAGTCCTTCTGGAAAAAAAAGTGGGTCCAGGACTTTAAGTTATGAGTCAGAACTCTATTACAGGCAGGCAAAATTTCTTTTAAAGAATTTTTCAAGAATAATGTCAATGAAACGAATTTGCTTACAATGTAGTTCAATCTACTGTCAATGAAGGGTGTCTGGCCATTGGAGAACTCGAGTCTGTTGGGAAAGTCCAGATGGTACGGTTCTGTTGACGGGGGTACCAAGTAGTAATCACGTATCAACTGGATCAAACGGGGGTCATCCTGACTCACTTTAGCTTCATTCAGTTTCTGCATGGCTGCCTTGTAATCAAAGTTCTCGCTTCTATTTGCTGGTATCACCATAGGGACAAAAGACTGCTCATGGACAACCTTTCTTTGATTCCCAGAAAAAGCAGCTTTTAGCTCTGTTGGTCTGTTTTTCCCGAGGGTTTCTCCATGTACAGGTCGGCTTCAGTTTGCTGGGAGACTGGTTCCGGTACAGTAGGTAGACTAGAAGGCCCATCACACACACACCCAAAACATAGGTCCCTGATGATACCCTCATGTTTTTGATCCTGAAACGACATCCAGTAATGATAACAAAAGAAAAATTGTAATCTAATTCCAGCAGGACACCTTAAAATTAAGAGAGCGGCAGTGAAGTTTAGTCACTAATTCTAAACAAATATGGCCCTAAAAGCACTCACCTGAAAAAAAAACTGCCCTAATTGCCTGTACAAGTTACTAAATTATAGCTTAGTTGTACAGAATACATAATCCATGAGATCATTTATAATTCCATGAACTAAACAGTGCCTGTGGTCAAAATTTGAAGTCAAACTTGTCTGAGAAATTATGGCTTTAAACACATAAATTTAAACATTAAAAGCGGCATTACTCCTGACCTGATTGGCCAATATCAGCCAAAATCGAACTTAGCTGAAAGAATATGGCTATGAATACTGTGCTAAAGTTTGAAGATGATTACTATAGAAATGAAGATGCTAGAGTGCAAATAAAGTGAAATATGACATTTTTTCTAATATCAAAAGGGGCATAACTCCTGCCTATACGATATCAGCATAATGAACTTTGCCAAAAAATTGGCTTTAAAATTGTCATAATTTGAAATGATTGCCTCAGAAATGATGCTAGATTGCAAACAAACTAAAATCTGGCATATTACTTGGCCAAGAGATTATGGTAATAAACATTGTCATAAAGTTTGAAGATATTGCTTAAGAAATGAAGATGCTAGAGTGCAAACAAAGTGAAATCTGGCTTTTTTTAATATTAAAAGGGACATAACTCCTGACCTAATGGATTGATATCAGCCATAATCATCTTGGCCAAGATATTAAGGTAATAAACATTGTCATTAGATTGAAGATGATTGCTTAAGAAATGAAGACCTAGAGTGCAAACAAATTGTGGAAGAAGACGACGACGGACGAACGACGGACTGAAGACGGACATTCATCGATTCTAATAGCTCACCCTGAGCACATGTGAGCTAAAAGACAACAAATTACGTGTCACAAGATCAGTTGATGCATGAGAAAAATACAGTCTTGACACAATTAAACTAGACATTATCAAAATTTTTGCATATGCCAAAACCTTTTGAAGTGTCCCTGAGCAAAGTAGTGCCAACGCATTTAACTTGTGTGTGAGAGGGAACAGAGGTGGCCAATCCAGACACATGTGTTTCAGGGCTCTAGAAATCATGAAATTTATAGTCTTCTTAAAATCCAACATAAATTTCTATGCAGTTGCACATTTTTGAGCTGCATATCAAGACGGACTTAACTTAGGTAACTACCAAAATTAAAACAAGATATGTGTCCTCTAGACATGAATGCCCCGAAGTCATTTATTTTGTTTTATTAAGATCATTGAAAATCACGAAAAACTGGAAAACAAAAGATCATTTTAAAGTCTGATGAATGGTGTGACGCTGACCTCAACCAAGTGATGTGACCTTGACATTCAAGCTAGTTAAATTGTCGAGGGTTAATAAAACTATAATAACAGAGGCATTTTTGATGTACAATTTGTAAATAGTATATTACTGTAATATGACCAGTCTTAATTTATAAAACACCACTCAGCAAATATCATGCCTATTTTCCAGTTCTACTCAATCTACTATTACATTAAGAAAGTAATTTGTGACAAATTAAGTTGATTTACCTGTAAATGAAATATATCCTGGTGACCATAAACTGCTACAGCTATCAAAAGGTAGTCCAGGGTTTTACATAATATCTATCTCCATTTACAAAACACTATTACTTGACCATTTTTAAACATATTGTAGTGAGCTGGAGGCTGTGTGTTTTTCTCACTTTATCTCCGGGGCTATACAAACTCTCATTTATAGCCAAATTAAACTAAAATGGACTCCAACTAAACATTACGGAAGATAATCCCCAGGCTCAAATAAATTTAACAACTTTTAATCAGTTACAGTTAAAAATATAACTTACCAATAAATAAATACTCTGTTCTAATTATTTACAACCGGTATTCCATAGGTATACCTAAACGACAATGATTTTATCAATGATACATTTAGAACTGCGAGCACCACTACGTGCCTGTACTTTATTTACATTAGACTGAAGTGCCAAACTCTAACCAGTTAATAATCTCAAAGGCTGAGGTTTATATTGGAAACTTCACAAAATAAACCTATGTCAACTTAAATCCTTCCTTTGTTTAAAAGAGCAACGATGTTACTTTTTAATTAACTTGCATAAATGGAATGCTGAATCAAATAAGATTAATCTATAAAAAGAAAACAAGAGGCCATGATGGCCCTGGATCGCTCACCTGTATCATAGGCTATGTAAAATCAAGTGACCCCTGGGGCAGAGCCAATTTTGACCCCAGGGTTATGATTTGAATAAACTTGGTAGAGGTCTATTAGCCCATGTTACATACCAAATATCTAAACTCCAGACCTTGAGGTTTTTGAGAAGAAGATTTTTCTAGTTTTTTTCCAAAATAAGTCTATGAAAAATCAAGTGATCTCTGGGGCGGGGCCAATTTTCACCAAATATCTAAACCCCAGGCCATGTGTTTTCTAGTTTTCTAAAAAGAAGAATTTTCAAGTTATTCTATATTAGCCTATGTAAAATCAGTGACCCCTAAGGCGGGCCAAATTTGACCCCAGGGCCATGATTTGAACAAACTAAGTATAGATCCACTAGATAATGCATGATTCATGATTTGAACAAACTTGGTAGAGGTCTATTAGCCCATGTTACATACCAAATATCTAAACTCCAGGCTTTGTGATTTCTGAGAAGAAGATTTTTTTCAGCTTTCTCCTATATTAGTCTATGTTAAATCAAGTGACCCCTGGGGTGGGGCCAATTTTGACCCCAGGGTCATGATTTGAACAAACTTAGAAGAGATCCACTAGACAATGCTACACACCAGGCCTTGTGGTTTCTGAGAAGATTTTTTAAGTTTTTCCCTATATTAGCCTATGTAAAATCAGGGACCCCTTTGGTGGGGCCAAATTTGACCCAATGGTCATGATTTGTAAAAAAACGTGGTAGAGACCCAGTAGACAATGCGTTCATACCAAATATCTAATATCCAGGCCTTGTGGTTTCTGAGAAGATTTTTCAAGTTTTTTTTTCTATATTAGTCTATGTTTAATCAAGTGACCCCTGATGCTGGGCCAATTTTGACCCCAGGGCCATTATTTGAACAAACTTGGTACAGAGTCATAAGATCATGCTACATACCAAACATCAAAAAGCTAGGCCTTGTGGTTTCGGAGAAGATGATTTTTAAAATTTTCATTTTTAAAATCTATTTTTAGCTCCTGTGACCTTTGGTAAAGGGCCCAATAATGAACATTCCTGTGAAGTTTTATCAAAATCCAATGAGTAGTTTAGAAGGAGATGTTGTTTAAAGAAATTGTTGACGATGGACGCACTCACGGACGACAGACAAAAGGCAATCACAAAAGCTAACCATGAGCATGTTATGCTCAGGTGAGCTAAAAATGTCATGAATTGTCTCTTGCAAAAATCAAATGAAAATGGAGTTCCCGCAACTCTACAGTGCGGAGCTTATATACTAAATGCTGCCTGCATCCTGCGATGCTGGAATCCCGCAATTGTGTGCAGCCCACATAACATTGCGTGCACCCCACAAATGAGTGAATCCCACATCTTTATGCAGCTGGCAACTACATTTAAATGACGTTAATCTGTTAATTATATAATTATGTATAATACATGAAAAGACCCTTTTGATCTTAATCAAAAGTGTAAGTCCAACATAAAAATTAGTCACGTATCTGGTCTCCAGAAAATAAACAAGAGGGCCGTAATGGCCCTGGATTGCTCACCTGGTATCATTAGGCTATGTAAAATCAAGTGACCAAATTTGACCCCAGGGCCATGATTTGAACACACTTGGTATAGATCCATTAGAAAATGCTACACACCATATACCTAAACTCCAGGCCTTGTGGTTTCCGAGAAGATTTTTCAAGTTTTTTCCTATATAAGCCTATGTTAAATCAGGTGACCCCTATGGCAGGGCCAATCTTGACCCCAGGGTCATGATTTGAACAAGCTTGGTAGAGATCCACAAGACAATGACAATGACACTAGACAATGCTACACACCAAATATCTATGCTCAAACCAAATATCTATGCTCGAACCTGTGGTTTCAGAGAAGAAGATTTTTTAAAATTTCATTTTTTAAAATCTATTTTTAGCTCCTGTGACCTAATTATGCAACAGACCGGAACCATTTGAACAATTTTTATAGGGGATCACCTTAGGAACATTCTTGCCAAGTTTGGTTACCTTCCCATCAGTAGTTTCAGAGAAGAAGATTTTTAAGTAAATTGTTGACGTCTTACAACTCGCAACTGGCGACGCCAGACAAAGGCTGGTCCTAAAAGCTCACCTTGGCATTTCGTGCTAGGTAGGCTAAAAAGAGGGTTGGTCAGGATTTTTATATTTTTTTTACATGAAACGAAAGGTAAAAGAAGGAATTTTTTTTTAATGGCGGAAAGGTAAAAAATGTTTAGGGTCGTTTGTTAATAAAGAGGGTCAGTCGGGAGACCAGAAGCGAACTATTTTTTGCCTAACTATATACTTCATGTTCATTCAAAAATCTTCAAAAGAACAATTTCACTCTAGGTATAAAAGTAATATTATGTACCTTGTTAAATAAACCACTATTTATTAGTAACCAAGGTGAACAGTCCCATAATGCATTGTGCGACCTTTGCACTGTAAATATTCAAGATGGCGGCAGATACACAACTCATCACTGGCTTCATCTAATTAGGTAGGATGGTGGTTAAGTACTAATAGTCACACCAAGACTTTATGGCACAAGCAATGTCTAAACTACTTTAACAGTTCATTTGATAATTCTAGCATGTCATAAAAGATAAATTGACATATATTCACAAAATGTTCGTACTGAAGATCAACTGCATGTGCTAAACTCATGAGCACTACAATTATAAACTTTTTACATATCAAAATAAAGCAGATGGAAATATATATAATCTCTGAAATATTTTCACATGCATAAAAGCACAGGAAAATGTTGACGTCACTGATGACATCATTTCTTGATGTCACTTTTGCAAGATGGCACGTCAAAGTAACAATGTTCTGAAGTTGATAAACTTTACTATCAAAGTAATTAGCCTTTACATCTGTCATCAGAACTATGAAAAAGAAGTATCCAGTGTTAAGAAAGATGAACAAGAAGAAATTCAAAAATTGTATGGAATAAACTGGTATATCAATATTTCTATCATGCAGCATTTAAAACCTATGAGAAATTGCAGGTAGAATATCATTTGCTAATTGAATGATTGAACATATACATGTACAAGGGCGAGTCAATAAACAACCAGCCTAACCTATTTCGGGTTGAGATCTACCTATTCTTTTTCAATATAATTTCCCTCCAGGGCTATGCACTTGGACCAAGGGTGTTCAAGTGCCATCAGCCCAGAAGTGAAGAAGTCAGGGTCCTTTCCATGGAACCACTCCTCAACTGCCGCCACGACCTCTTCGGCAGACCGGAAATGACGTCCATGTATATCCTTTTTCAAATTTGGAAAAAGGAAGAAATCGCTAGGAGCCAGGAGTCTGGTGAGTAGGCAGGGTGCGGTATTAATTCATACCCATTTCGCTCCACAGCATCCATTGCAACTTTACAAGTGTGGACTCTTGCATTGTCCTGTTGCAGCAAATCACCTTTGGAGAGTTTACCATGGCGTTTCTCGCGGATGGCGTTCCTCAGCTGGTCTAGCAAGTTTGCATAGTATGCTCTGGTTTTTGTGTACCAAAAGACTGTGGCCATCACTTTGCCAGCAGATGGTTGAGTCTTGAACTTCTTTGGCCTTAGGGATCCCGGCCCTACCCACTGACGACTCTGGGCTTTATTTTCTGGTTCATAATAATGCACCCAAGTCTCATCCACAGTAACTAGATGCAAAAGGAATTCATCTTTTGACCTCAAACGCTTCAACAACGCACTGCATACTGATGCTCTCGTTGCCATTTGCTCATTGCTAAGGGATTTGGGGACCCAACGGGCTGAAAGCTTGTGCATCCCTAAACGATCATGCAAGATTGTTGAAACGGTACCATGTGAAATGCCTAATGCCTTTGCTATTTCTTCAACCTGACTTCGCCTATCTGAGTATACCAGATCTCTTCGTCGGTGGCATCAACTGGGCTTCCAGACCTGGCTTCATCTTCTAAAGACGTTCTACCGCGTTTAAACTCCCCAACCCTGAATTTAACTTGAGAATAAGATGGTGCAGAAGACCACACACATCAACTAACTCAGCATGTATGTCCTTACCAGTTTTACCTTTTAAATGCAAGTATCGAATTACAGCACAGTACTCCACTTTTGATGAAAAGCTTGCTTTAACATCACTAGCCATGTTTGACATTCAATATCTGACAAACAAATGACCGTATACATGTGTAGTTTTGTACACAGGTATAGTACATGTATTGAAACAATGCGTGAAAATCGTGGTCTCGGTTGATCGGAGATGTCATAGGCTGGTTATTTATTGACTAGCCCTCGTAGTTGATATTATATGGTTTTCAGATACAAAGAATTTTTGAGTTAGTCAGTCATCTGGAGGCTGTGTTTTTCATGGGATCAATTTCAGGAATAATGGTAGATCCACAGCTATGTGAAAAAAAATAAAATGCTACCCCTTGGCTTCATAGAAGAAGAAATTAAAACATTTCTATACAGAGCTTATAAGGAAACTACACCAACCCCTTTGGGGCCTCACTTTATTTAAGCATTATTATGGTGGAGTGTTATGAGATGACCATTTGTGCCAAAGGAAATTAAATTTTGACCATTGATTTCAGGAGAAGATTTTTTAAAGTTTTAAAAGTAAAATTCCGTTGGTTGCCATGGCTATCTGAGTTCTGCATGGATCAGGGTTTTTTTAGCAACTTTTGTGAAGGGCCACCCACCTAATGATCATTCATGCCAAGTTTCATCAATTTATACAAAGTGGTTTCAGAGGAGATGTTGTTTAAAGCAAATTGGTGACGATGGACACAGAGTGATCCTAATAGCTCACCTTGAGCACGTTGTGCATCCGGCCCGTAGTTTTGGAGTAGATGTTTTTTTGGGTTTTTTTCAGTTTTCACTATACACATATAAGGCAAATTAGCCCCGCCCCTAGCGGCCATATTTTTAATGTAACGTTTCATCAAAATTAGTCCAGCAGTTAAGGAGGAGATGTAAAGAAAATTGTTGACACAGGACGCACGCAGACGCCAAGCAAAAGGCATTATCATAATAGCTCACCATAAGCATGTTGTGCTCAGAAATGCTAACAAGCCAACCATGACATCATAATGATATACACAAATAGGATTGGTACTCACAATTCCCCAATGAAAAAACACTGGAAATCCAGTGGAATACCAGACAGATTCCATTTAAATCTGAAATAGCAGTAGAATTCCAGATAGATTCCATTTGAATCTGGAATAACAGTGGAATTCCAAATAGATTCAACTGGAATCTGCTATGTTACTGTATACTGTAACTGTATCTATCTGGAATTCAACTGGTATTTTTCACTGGAATAGCACTGGTATTCCAGTGGAATTCCACTGGACAATGAAGTACTTTTCCAGTGAAATATACCAGTGGAATCCCAGATAAAGTTCCAGTGGTATTCAAGATGGATATTTTCGATGGGGAATTCTTTTAACAGGGTTGCCAGCACTTTGGTGAAATAAAATTCCCTGACTTTTCCCTGACTTTTCACTGACCAATTCTTGTTTTTCACTGACCAAAATCGTCAAACACTTAAACGGCCTCCTGACCTCCCCTACAGCCGTCCAATCCTCCCATTATATTTTTTGCATGTTTGTACTTATTTTCCAAAATATAAAAAACATTTACATCAAAGTAATGATTCAAACATTGTTTTCTTACTATTCTTAACTATTTTTATTCAAACACAGTGTGACTGTTGGTCAGTGAAACATATGACGTGAAAATCAGAAGAATCAAAACATAAGCATCTGTATTAGAAATCTCATAAGTCACTCTTTCCTTCCTAGTAGGAAAACACATAAAACACCAAGACTATAAGAGTAATACTTGTATGACAAAACTTAAAATTCAAACATCTCTAAACTATTAGAACAATAAACATTTAACACAATTACATGTATATTGCATCATGATTAACTTCACTGCAGGTTGTGAAAACAAGAACATAGGGCTCATTTTGGCATATCATGAAATAATCACTATAAAATTAAAGACTTTGAATGAATATAAGTACATGAGTGTAGTAAGCAAAACAAAAAGCAAAGCAGGTTATATGGTAGTTTGGTATACATGTATACTGACTAGATTTTGTTAGTAATTAAAAGCACTTCTAATGATCATGCACAGAAATAGCTAGACTAATACAGAATACAGTGAAGTATGTCTGATGAGAGGCATGACTGTACTGTGTGCATTACATTTGTTTCAGTTTTTTCTCTAGATGTTCAGCTGTCTTAATTTCACACTCCATCTCCTTTCTCTTTCCATGGGACTTTTCCCGCAGGGCATTAGATTTGACCAGTAACTGCAGATTGTTTTTGGTTTCAGCTTGTTTGGCCAGTTCATCAGCTTCAACAACCAATTTATCTGCCATCTTCCTCAAACTTGCCGTTTTCTTCTTTGCATCATCGAGTTGCCTTTGAATTTCTTCCCTTTCTTTGTCTTTCTGCTTCTTTTCATCCTCTACCTTTGTTTCCTGTGCATGAGTCTTGTACCTATGGTAAGCATGCCTACAGCTCTGTAGTAACTCCTTGCTGACACACTCGGAGAGTGGCTTGTCATGGGATTTGAGGCCATCATAAGCCCGTCTGTACGTGATAAGGGTATGCTCATTCATGTTCCCTTTCAATAGCTCCTTATTGTCAGAGAACCCCCTCTCAACAGATGACTGGCCATGGGACAGAATAAGCATGTCTTTCACCACTCTGAACAGTTCTTGGTATTCAGCCTTCCCACCAATATCCTTGTAGAATAGGGTGTCAATGCCTTCCTTGCTATCCATGCTGTAGGACTCATACACTTCCTTCTCACATTCAATGTTGGCCAACCATTTCCTGTACTGCTGCATAACAATATCACAATATTTGGCATCTCTTATTCTGTTGTCAGTTAGGCACTGAAGCAATTTGCTGAACATTTCCTTTGATGACTCAGGATGTTTGGCCATTTGCTGTGGGTTTAAAGATACCAAATATCTCACAACCGAATACTTCAGAGGGCATCGTTCCAGTAACTTCATGCATAATTTCTGGACAAACAGGGTGCATTCCTTCCTGAAAGCCAGAACTTGTAAATCGCCGACTGTTTTCTCTCTTTCTGCTTTTCTCAGATGCTGCACTGTTGCAAATCTTAATTCCACACGCTTTGGATGAACCACATTTTCAGCAGTCATCACATCTATGTTGGCTAATTTTGCTTTGGTGTTTGCTTTGTTTAGGACTTCTGGCTTTATAAACCTGTTGAGAATTAACTTCAGCAATGAGTACAGTTCTTCTGCTAAAAATGGCAGCAGTGGGTTGTCACCTTGGAATTTCTTTAGGAATGGTTGCAAGGTTTCTGCCACATTGATGAAGAACTGCAACTTGGCAATAGTAAGGGGATCTTGAACATGTTTCACAAGCCTTTGGAATGAGCTTATAGATGGAATTTTACTCTTGGGTCCTGTTGAGATCTTTTGTACATATTTAACGATTCCTGGCCAAATCTCAATGGCACGCTCAGCTACAGGAATGTCTTCTAGCCATCTTGTTGAACAGAAACGTAATGGAAACACTCCTGATCCACCAATACTTTTATAATCTTCTCTTCTGGCTGGAGAATCTTCAAACACATACCAAGGTGATCGCAGCAAACTGTCAAGTTCCCAACCAGTGGCAGAGGTACCAGTCTTGAAACTCCCATGGACAACATGAAGTCCACATGAACCCAGGTTCAGAAGACCAGGCATATTTGGGTCCTCTAGTTTTCGATCCTTCACAATCTCATCAAAGAATTTCCAGTTAGTAGCTGGTCCATCCATTGAAATTTGCAATAGGTTGGAGTATCTCAAGGCTTGTATTCCACTTTTGAAGTTAGTTACAAGGTCTGATGCTCTTGTGTGACCAAGAAACTGGGAATTGAAGTACCTAGTTTGCACCCTATTAATGTTGCAATCCCATATCCGAACCAGCATATCCATTTGCTCCTGTTGCAGAGTTTTGTTCAGTGATTCATCAAATGAGATAACATACCTCTGTTCAGGTTCCTGCAATTTTTGGAGAAGTCTGTCATGGTAGAATGGGGCTAGACCATAACTTATAAGATAGTTCGGCTGCACTGGAATTGTTTGGCAATCTCACTATCTGGGAACATAGCACAAAACAGCTCATTACTGCCTTGACAGGAATTGGTGGAATACTTGGAAGTTAGTGTTTTCATAGCCCATAATACTTCAGCTTTCAATGTATCTTCTTTAAGAGTCCATTGCGATATTGGCCTTGATATTGTGATACTGGTGCTTGGCTGCTCTCTTGGCGGTGGTGGAATTTCAAGCATTTGTGGGGCTGTTTCCTCTGGTACCGGTAACTCCACATTTGTTGAAGCTGTTAGATTGGACCCTTCTGAGCTTGATGTTGCTGCTGAAGGTGTGCTTTCAACCTTGACAAGATGGGACATCATGGTATTTTCTTTCTTAATCCTTGTTACTAATGCAAGTTTGTCAGTATGCTTCTTTCCTTTTGCATGGCTCTTTAGGGCTTGCTTGCCCATGTTTCCTAAAGAAAATGACCCTCCACCACAAATAACACATCTGGCCTTATTCACATTGTTTGGGTCTTTTCCTAGCCAACACTTAAATTCTGTGTCCGTAAGCCAGTTATCATTGAAAGATGTCTGTTTTGAACTCATATTTGTTAATTTGTCATGTTAACAAGGAAGAGACTGAAACAGAGTAATTTAATTATATTATCTGCCATCAAACCCCTTTATTAGATGTGCATGGGATGGTTAAATAATATACAGGAAAGTAAACACCTATCCCGCAATACCTGAAACAAGGATAATAATCTATATATTAGAATATAATGTTAGGTAAATGCTCTTTTCTAGTGTTATATTCCTACAATACAACAGAAATTATTAGGCAGCTCTGGAGGCAAGGGTTGCAAAGCCTTTCAGTCTTTAGGCTGAATGAGGTTCTAAGGTAAATAATGGGTATTATAATCAGTAAGTTAACCATGTAATGCTTCTTAATATCATTTTTAAACTAAGTTTACTGTTATTTAATTTTAATGCTCAACTGTGAGAGTGATAAAGTCAAACATTAAATGCCTAAAGCCATAGCCACGGAGTAAGACCTTCAATGCGATCATTTTTCGACCTTTGAAATAATTTTTCCCTGACTTTTCACTGACTTTTCAGGATTTTCATTTTTCACTGACCAAATTTCAAAATTCCCTGACAATTCCCTGACCTTGAAAAAATATCCAATTTCCCTGACTTTTCAAGACCGCTGGCAACCCTGTTTAACCCTTTCCCTCATATAGACTCATTTTGACGCACTCAATAGGTACCACATAAAGCCAGATCTGCAGAAAACCACAGTTAAACCTTACCAAATTTAATTATAAAGTCCTCATTTCCAGACCACTGAGGAGCAGCGAACAGCATAAAACCGGATCAGCCTGCGAGTTACTCGCAGGCTGATCTGGTTTTATGTTGTTCGCATAGGTCTTTTCATGGTTTCCTCTATGAGGTAAAGGGTTACAGTTTTATCAAAATTAGACCAAAGGTAGCCTAGAGTTAGCGTGGACAAATCTCGTCTACAGACAAACAGATGTGGCTCCAAAATAGCCCCCCCCCCCATAAATTTAGTATCTTTAGTAATAATAACAAACAACTAGAGGTGTAACAATACACTCGTGTATTCGGTGCACTGAATATTGCCAGTATTCGAATATGTATTGGGTATTAATGAGGCAAATAACCAAATATTTACAATAAGCCAATTAACAACTGATAAATTGATGATGCAAATAACCTTATAATCAGTGTCTGAGAAATCAAAAGCTTGACTGCTTGCTCGTTTCTTTTAGCCAGGTGTCCTAAATGTATCAGCTTCAGTGTACTCTCTTACACATGCTTCATGTGTACAGTCCAGTCTCTTATCTCTAGGCAATCAGCACAGTTCTTTAGATTCTTTCATACTGGTACATCTAAATATTTTTGTAGAACTTGCTTATAACCAGTAATTTTATACTTGTTGAAATCAATGACATTTTACGAGAAAGTTGCAAGAAACTGATTTAGATCCTAAAGGTAACAGCACAGAATGTATTTTCAAAATAAGTATGTTAGCTGTTTGGTAGATTAACTTTTTAGGATTGTGAAAGTGAGAGTAAACATCAGAAACAATATCCATTTGATATTTGAATATCAAGTCCACTGATGATAAATTTGATTTGTCAGTTGAAATTGTTAGATCCAGTAATTATTAATTTCATGTTCCTGATATGATAATAAATATTGGATTTAAAACACAGAAGACAATTAAAAATACGAACACAAATGATAAAATATAAACAATAAAATGTATCATAATTAATAATATATGTAAAAAAAATACAGGTATTAACAATATGTATTGACCATCTGCTTGTCAACATATTTTTTTCACAATTTGCAGACGATACAAGTTTAACATTGGATGGCTCGAGGGATTCTTTAATCAACACAATGAAAGTTTCAAAATTTTATGGAAAAATTTCGGCCTTAATATCAACCCAGAAAAAACTAAAGTCATTTGGATTGGATCATGCAAAAATAGCCAAAAAAAAAAAATGTCCAGAATTTAAGTTATCATGGGAAAACACTACTTTTACAGTTCTTGTATTAAATTTAGTACAAATTTGTCAGAATTAGTTAATTTAAACTATGAGTCTAAAATTAATGAAATAAAAACTTTATTTGCTTGTTGGAATAAAAGAGTGATTTCACCTCTGGGAAAACTGGTGGTAATTAAAACACTAGAGCTTGCAAAATTAAACTATTTGATATTAGGAATACCAAACCCACCACCAGAAATAATTGATATAATTCAGAAAATGTTTTTTAACTTTTTCTGGCATAATACAAATGATAAAATTAAACGCTCTATTTTATCTCAAGAATATAAATATGGTGAATGGTTGAATTAAAAACATTTATGAGTAGCTTGAAACTGACTTGGTTTCAAAGACTCTTACTGACAGAATCAAATAGCAAATAATGTTGTTAAATCAGTATGCCCATCTTTAGATAACATTTATAAGTATAGGTAAAATTATATAAAAAAAACATTTGAGACAGGAACAAAACCAGTTTTGGAAAGATGTCATGAAAAGCTATTTAAGTTTATCTTTATTATGTACTCCTAAAAATGAACAAGAGTGTTACTGTACTAATACACTAATACACTAATGTACTGTACAACCCAGATATTAAGGTTGGAGGATCAAGTGTATGTTATAAGAGATGGCTTGCAGCAGGAATAGTATTCTTAGGAGACCTCTTAAATTTTCAAAATTCGGAGTTTTATAGTTTTACAGAGTTCATGAATGCTTATAAGGTGAATACAAACTTTATTGAATACAATGGTCTGATTTCAGCAATTGAAAAATATTTGGTAGAAAAAAAAATAATTATTTACCAGAAAAAATATATAATTACACAGCCTCTACAATTAGCTATTATTAATAGATATAAAACAGGATGCAAGTCTATCTATATACATATGCTGAACAGTCATGAATATCCAAGATCTTTACAGAAATGGAAAAATGATTTATCTTCTTTACAGGATCCTAATACAAATGCTTACTTAAATAAGTCAATAAATGAAAAAGATTTTGAAAATATCAAAAGATCGAAAGTTAATCTGGTTTCAATTTAGACTGAACCACAGAATATTAGGTACAAACTATCTCCTAAAGAAAATGAACATAACTGATGATGAGATATGTACATTTTGTAAAAGATCGCCTGAAACCCTACTACATTTATTCTGGAATTGTGAGGTCACTAAACAATTCTGGACTCAGTTATTTACTTTTTTTATTAAAGAAAAATGCAATGATAATATAGCTGATTGGAATGCTTATCAGATTTTGTTTGGAAGTTATAATCAAGATAAATGTGTTTGGTCTATACTGCTGCAAGCCAGATATTTTTTGTATAGTAATAGAACAAATAATTAGTTGCCATCGTTTGATAGATTCAGGAAACATATTATTTATTATCACCAAACTGAAAGATATAATGCATTAGAAAATCAACAATTAGCTGACTTTGAAGCATTTTGGAGAAAATATGAAAACATTTTCATTGAAGTTTGATTTTTTTTTTTCCCTCAATAATAATTAAGACATGAGGTATAGTTATAGAAATTTAAATTCTTGTTTACCCTTTGTATGCCCACTGAGTGTCTAGCCGCCAAGCATAGACGCCTATTCCCATATAAGAAAATGAGTAATCCCTAAGTATTAAAAAGTCTGGAATGAAAACTTTTTTTTCTGCACTTTGTTCTTTCTTTCTTTATTTTCTTTATTTTTATCATTAATGTATATGTGTTGGTGTAAATTACTTCTTTTCAAATGTAGAGGTAAATATTGTAACAGAGAAAATGTCAGAATAGAAGTAAACAATACTTAAATGATAATATTTTAAGATAATACAGGAAAGGTAAATAATTCAATGTAAATTTCCTTAAAACTCTAAAGTTACACAGATAACTTAAGTCTGGAGTTATATGGCGTTTCTTATATATGTATAGTAGGCTTTGTACAATTTGTTTTTTCTAAGATACATATAAATGCATAGTTTTGTTATAAAGTCTAACCCTTACCTCATTTTGACCTACACATGTAACTTTGAGCCAGATCAGCCTGCACGTGAGCTTGATGGTTGATTTGGGTTGTAATCTGTTGTCATTACTTTGTGGTTGATTCTGCTTTCATTGATACGAGAAGGGTAAAGTGACTATGTGAGGATTCAAATGAGGTCAAAATGAGGTAAGAGTAAAGAATTAACCATTTTATAAACTTTATTATAAAAAATGTAAATGTTACTGAATATAGAGGATAGAAGAAAAGGGAGAAACATGTAAGAAATATATGGCCAAGTGCAAATAAAGTGTGACATTAAGGTCCAAAACTGAACTGCTGTTGAGACTGCTTTTGCTAGTTCTTTTTCATAGTACATATAGTGAAAAACACAGAAAGGATGCTTTTTTTTAAACAGATGCAGCTTTCTTAAAAATATATTGATTTTAGATAGAACTAAGATGGGTTTTTTTACACTTTATGAAGCTTGTTTAAATTTGAAAACTGTTATGTAAACCATTGGGTTTGACAATATTTTTTCATTATACATTAGGCAAGGGCATGTGACAAACTTTCAAGCTATATTTCATTTAGATTAACTACATTTTTGAAAAAATATGGCAATTAGATGCCAGGAAATGTAACAATACAAAGAAACACACCTTTAATAATTTTTATTCTTAGATTGTAATTGAACATTTACATAAAATAAATATTTGAAATAAAAACTTTATCAAATTCCTTCAAAATAAAACCAACCTGGCTTTGATACTCAAAGGCATTACTTAGCATCATCCAAACCAAAAATGTAGCAAAATTTCTTTTTAACCGTTATGGTTGGGACATATTACACTCTTGTTTTTAAGGCTGAATTGTAAATCTTAACAAGCCTTATGTTGTTTCATTTCACCATTAATTTAATATATGATGTTCAAAGTCTTCAAATACATTGAAATTGTCACTGACATTTATGGCACAAGTCTTCTTGTAGATCTATGTTAATTGCAGCAATAAGTAAGACACTTTTCACATTAAATGTTTTATTCACACATAATAATTCCAGCTCAGATCATTACAGTATTAAGCAAAATCATTTCTAGATCAGAACAACTACTTTGAAATAAGATTTTGATTTTGATTCCAGTACACTTTGTATTTTAAAGTACATTAATTACCGTTATGGTTGGGACAACTTATATGCCTAAATATTTAGGCTAAATATCTCCTGATGAAATAAGTCATTCTGATGTATTTCATCATCAAACTAACATAACATTAAAAAATACTTCAACACTTAGAACTATATAAACTAACTTTAAGACGTTTTCAACATGTTCGTGCAAGATGAAGACAGTCTGTCCTAACATTTTGTTAACTAACAAGCACATTCACAGGTTGCACACGAGTCTGTAGTGGATTTTTTTTACCAGCATTTGGTGCATGTTTGTGACTTTCAGTACCTGAAACAGCCCGTTTTAGTTCCTTTAGTTTTTAGCTATTGGTGAGCTTTTAGGATCACCCTGCGCATGCGTCTGCATGTCATTGTCGGTTGTCAACAATTTGCTTTAAATGATATCTCCTCTGAAACCACTGGACAGAATTTGATTAAACTTGCTAAAATAAACTTGATCCATGTAGAACGCTGGTTGCCATGGAAGCAAAAAATATGAAAAATTTAAAAATCATCTCCTTCAAAACTACTGGCCAGATTTCAAAATGTTTTTAGTACAGATGTTCTTTGGGAAACCCTCTATCAAGATTGCTAAAATTATTCTGATCCGTAAAAAAAACATGGCCACCAGGGGCAGGGCTAATATGCCTTATATGTATACAGTGAAATCTTTAAATGACATTTCCTCTGAAACTGTTGGACAGAATTTAATTAAATTTGGCAGGGATGATCCTTGGGGGAACCTTCACAAAAGTTGCTAAAATAAACTTGATCTATGAAGATCTGGTTGACATGGCAATGGAAAGAAAAAAATTATGAAAACTTTAAAAATCATGTAGCTCCTTTAAAACTATTAGCAAGATTTCAATATATATTAGATGTTCTTTGGCCCGGTAACCTTCTACCAAGATTGCTAAAATTATTCTGATCCATAAGAAAACATGGCTGCCATGGGTGGGGTTAATTTGCCTTATATGTATATAGTGAAAACTTTAAACGACATTTCCTCTGAAACTGTTGGACAGAATTTGATTAAACTTGGCAGGGATGCTTCCACAAACGTTGCTAAAATAAACCTGATCCAAGTAGAACTCTGGTTGCAATGGAAAGAAATAAATCATGAAAACTTTAAGAATTATCTCCATAAAGCTACTGGCCAGATTTCAAAATGTTTTAGTACAGATGTTCCTTGGGTAACCCTATACTCAGGTGAGCGTCCCAGGGCCTCTATGGCCCTCTTGTTTAAAATACTTAGCTTTTCTCTTCCGTTCTTGTTTTCTTAACTGTACATCTAGTTTAGCATTTTTTTATTTGTTCTTTCATTTTGTCTGTAACTTGCACAATGGGCAATACTTTTTCTTATTCATTAGCTCATTGTTTTTCTATTTTTCACAATATGTTTTTTTGTCTCTTAGCTTAACATTCTTTACAACAGTTGTTTTCTTTTGTAAGTTATTGGACCTTAAGTCCCTTCCAAAGTTCATTTTAATGACTAATTTCTCCATCGTAGTCTGAAACAGCAACCAAACACCATATATTAACTAGCAAGAATCGATTTTAAAATTGTCCCAACCATAACGGTAGCTGTCTGCATTGCGTAAGTCTTAAAAAACAGAGTTTTAATAAAGAGAGTAAAATAAAATATCTTTTTCTGTTGCAGAAATAATGAATGTAACATAATCAAAGCTTTAAACAAGCATGTGGCTTGTAGTTTTGAGTTTGCAAATTGTCTTTCTGAATAAACATTAATTTTAAGAATTACAATAAAAAGGAACAATATTCAACATACCATTATTCTGACTGACCTGTGTCACTTAAACAACTATAAAACAACTAAATAAATGACTGATTTAATTTTAAAAGATGTTAAATGAATGTCAGAGGGAGGAATTTAACCGTTATGGTTGGGACAGAACCGTTATGGTTGGGACATTACGTTTTCTTCCTCTTAGGGCTTTCCCATAGATTGGCTGAAAGATCTCTTGAAATGCAAATGTTCTGATAGGCATCTAGGAAAATAAAACAGGGCTTGTGAGAAGTGCAAAGCATAACTGTAAGGTAAAGGTTACCAATAAACATAAGGAGGGTGTTAACCGTTATGGTTGGGACATATTTTTTATAGTAGCAAATGATACAACCAAGCAGTGTGACATGCAAACTAATCAAAGCAAATGATCAAAATTTGAAGCTACATCTTACCTGCACCATTTTCAGTCTTGTTTGATTAAGTAAACCTATTATTTGCTTATTTCTGATTTACCTTTATATTGGTGACTTCAAAATTTAGATTTTGGAGACATCTTGACCTTTTTTTCAAATATGTCATCAATATGTAACTTTTAACTATTGATAAAAATCAGTTGGTGATTTTACTAAATATATGGATACATATGATACATCCATGTTAAAACCCACCCAAAAAGCAATTTATTTTTATTTATTCAAAAATTAAAAAAGGTAATAAAGTGCATGTCACACAAAAAACAGCGATTTTCGACTTCTTTGCATTTTTCAATCTGCCATAACTTTCGAACCAATCATCCGATTAACCTGAAATTTTCACCACAATACCATCACAATCATACCTTTCAGAAAACATCAATTTCAAAGTTGCTTTATTATTTTCCTTGGTGATATTTATGTTTTATTCTTGGAGACACAAAAATGAACCCTTATTTGCACTTGGCCATATTAAGTAAGTGTAAATCAGTATTAATGCTGTCTAAAAGGAGAAGTTGTATTTATGTTGTAGTCTTGTTTTTTCTAAAAGAAAATTAAGGCTCCTTTTTCTTTCTTTCCTTTTTTTTCCCAAAAATTAAGATCTACATAATATCTTAAATCATTTAACTCTGCCTTTCTATTACAGATACATTTATATACAGTTATAATTAAATATTTACTTTGTGTTGATATGTTTGTGAGGTGTGATGGGGGATGGATCCCCGACCCCCTCACACCAATTATGGGGATAATAAATGGGACACTATGTGACTGAAAATTAAAAAAAAACAAGAAAGTCAGTAGAACTGACAGATGCTCCCCGAAGAACGTCATTGTTACAAATAAGGCCTTGGTCAATGGGTGGGAGGATATGTTGAAATCCCCATTCCTAAATCATATCTATTCTCCTCATCAGATGAGATGTTTTACCAACTCTAATTTGGAGACTTAATAACAGTTTACTATTTAATATGATAATACGTGTTACTCATCAGATCTTTCATTGATTTTTTTAAAGTTTTTATACTACTAAAAATTAAGTCATACATTTCAATGTGTGCTCATATCAAAGAGGTTAACCAACACTCTTGACATATGACTGGATATTTGAAATAGTGTATAATGGCCTAAACAACAATTAGATGACATGATTATGATTGACATTACTAGCATATTGAATTTTGTGGGGTTTTGTTTAAATGATATCTCCTGTTAAATTAGGCAAATGACATGAATATTAGTCAACAACATGGTAATAGGGGCCATAACTCTCTTAAAAATTGAGGAACCAGGTCACGTCGACGACATGCGTATCTACTCTTGGTAATAAAGCTTCCCATACAGTTTCATTGAATTCAAGCCATTAGTTCCTGAGAAATAGCCCGGACAAGAATCATGCAACATGAACTATAGGCCAAAAAGTCAAGGGGCCATAACTCTGTGAAAAATTGAGGAACCAGGTCACACCGACGGTATGCGTATCTACTCTTGGTGATAAAGCTTCCCATAAAGTTTCATTGAATTCAAGCCATTAGTTCCTGAGAAATAGCCCGACAAGAATCATGCAATATGTACTATAGGCCAAAAAGTCAATGGGCCTTAACTCTTTGAAAAATTTAGGAATCGGTCATGCTGATGATATGCGCATCTCCTCTTGGTAATAAAGCTTCCCATAAAGTTTCATTGAATTCAAGCCATTAGTTCCTGAGAAATAGCCCGGACAAGAATCATGCAATATGTACTATAGACCAAAAAGTCAAGGGGCCGTAACTCTTTGAAAAATTTAGGAATCAGGTCACGCCGACGATATGAGTATCTTCTCTTGGTGATAAAGCTTCCCATAAAGTTTTGTCAAATTCAAGCCATTAGTTCCTTAGAAATAGCCCGGACAAGAATCATGCAATATGTACTATAGGCCAAAAAGTCAAGGGGCCTTAACTCTGTGAAAAATTTAGGAATCGGGTCATGCTGACGATATGCGTAGAAATAGCTCAGACAAGAATCATGCAATATGTACTATACGCCGGAAAGTCAATGGGCCATAACTCTGTGAAAAATTGAGGAACCAGGTCACGCCGACGATATGAGATCTTCTCTTGGTATAAAGCTTCCCATAAAGTTTGTTGAATTCAAGCCATTAGTTCTAGAAATAGCCCGGACAAGAATCATGCAATATGTACTATAGGCCAAAAAGTCAAGGGGCCTTAACTCCGTGAAAAATTTAGGAATCGGGTTATGCTGACGATATGCGCATCTCCTCTTGGTAATAAAGCTTCCCATAAAGTTTCGTTGAATTCAAGCCATTAGTTCATGAGAAATAGTCCGGACAAGGAAAGTGTGACGGACGGACGGACGGACGAAGCGGCGACTATATGCGTCACCTTCGGTGAGCATAAAAACACATATTTTTGTAATCATGTTTTGCAACAAAACTTTTATCACATGCAATGTCATTTTCAAAGTATATATCATATATTTTCTCAAACAATTTGTTCACTGTTATTCAATGATCATTGGGAAAACATTTTATGATTGACGAGATGGCAGCACTTTAAAATATGTGCAGTTTGTCTTTTATTTCTGCATTATACCAGGGTGTATTCATATTCATGAATAATCATATTCGTGACCCTGCATTATGATGTGTATTCATATTCGCTACCTGGTGTATTTGTTACAGATCTACAAACAACACTGAAATTCAGCTAGGCAAACCTTTCTACTTTAAGTTTAACATACCAGGTACAGGACATGGCATATCAAATTTTATTGTCAGCCAGTGTAAATAATTGAGATCATGAAGTCTGAAGGAGCTTAATTTACTGCATAGCATACTTGAACATGTATTTGATTATGAATCAATGTGTACTGAACAGAAACAGGGTTGTCAAAATGTTTTCAGAGTAGGCGATTTTTTTTTTTAAAGTAACAGATTAAGCCGGGGTCAAGGGGGCCGCAAGGCCCCCTGTAGGGCCAGGGCAACGCCCTGGTAGGGAGACAGGGGGCGAAGCCCCCCGGCCGAAAATGAATTTTAGCATTTTCAGACCTACCCAGAAGCCATATCCTTGCAAGTAGTTCTCTATTCTGCTTGTCTAAAAAATGTAAAAAGAAAAAAACGAAGTGGCAAATTTTTTTAAGTTAAAACATTCCACTGATTTGTGGTGTCACTTTGGGTATTGTATTTCTTTTTAACAAACAAAACAAAATAAATCCATGTTTAATTTTTTATTTATTTTGGCTCACTTACAAGACTCGAGTGTCATCAAGGCTTTGGCCATTGATTCAAGACTTAACAAAAAGATGAAGTTATATCTTTTGAAACAAATTATTATCTTTTGTAAACTCAAACAATGTAGCCACAGGTTTCATACATCTCACTTTCTTAAAAGAGTTAGTACAGACATTCTGCAGAAAAAATTTCATTGCTTCTGCATTCATTTATCACATCTTTTTATATTGCAGAAAAAAACACTTCTTTATTTAAAATAGTATTGGCAAAGTTTATCATATGTGGAATATGCCAACCTTGTATGAGTGTTAAACACTTAAGTTTCATGTTTAAAAATATGGAAATCCCATTTTTAAGGTGAAAACAGAATTGTCAAAAACAAGAGAAATGGCTGCTTAGTAGTACTATTTTGCACAAGACAATGTTTATGTATGTCTAAACACTTGGATAACCTAGATTGAGTATATTACACACATGATAAGTATGAAATCTGAGAAAAAAATGAATAAAGGAGTTTGTTCACATAGAACTGAAAGATTCTGTACTGAATATTCAATATAGAAAGCTTAAAATATTGTTGTAATTCTATTTATAAGACGACAATGTTCATGTTGGGGTGCTCTCTTATACATTACAACCACCTTAAGACTTGAAATACTGATCAAAACCTTCAAATTAAGAATCTGAAAAGTCAGAATCAGAAGCCATCCCATCATCGCTGACATTATCAAGGTCAAAGGCCTTCAGTGCTGCACCTACCTCCTCTCTCAGTGTCTCCTGATCAACAACGATGACAGGCTCTGTCTGAATTTCAACAAATTTTGATGCAGGAGGTACTGACTGAGGAAGTACTAAGGGCATCTTGGCTAGTTTACTTCTAAGTAATATGGTTTGAGTGCATCTTCTGCACGGGATAAAAAAAAAGATAATTGAAGTGACAACTGGCGTTTCTGAAAGTAAGACTAATTTTCATTTCTGAATCTGAATCATTTATAGGGTCACAGAGTTTTGCAGGATGTAAGTGAATCACCAGAATGTATGTTTGTTCCTTAGATGATAAAAGGCAAAATAAAATTGTTTGAAATTCAGATTTTCCGGGAACTGTCTTGATAATACGAGTTACCAGTGCAAGCGATCATTTAACGGACCTTCATTTAACGCGTCATTGACAATCGTCTTACGGTTACCGGTTGTGATACATTACTGATCGCATAATTCGCTATGTAATAATTCAGATCGAGGAGAATAACAACACAAAATCTGCATTGAACAGCTCCAACAACCGCTAAGGCTGGAAATATTGCCTTACCACATGTGAACCCAAAATTTAGCAACTGCTGTTGAGTTCTGTTTTGGTTCAGCCATGCTGCCAAAGCGTGTTCCAGTAAAACGCGTAACCTGATTGGTCGAAAAAATTATTATGTCCAATCACTGAAGATGATACAGGCGCTTGAAGGAATTCGCCAGTGTTGTGGTAAACAAGTATCTGTCTGTTTGATCCGTTCAAAATATAACAAGAGGGCCATGATGGCCCTGGATCGCTCACCTGAGTACCATTGCTACAACTGATTACAAGGTTTTTAAACAGACAAGAATTCTGATATAACTCAATCTTAAACATTTTAGCCCTGACAATACTACACACCAAATATATAAGCACTGGGCCTTATGGTTTCAGAGGAGAAACTTAGTGCATGTCATTTATCTCCAAAGGGCCACCATTTTGAAAATCTTGATAATGAACCATTAGATGATGCTACATACCAAATATCTAAGCTCTAGGCCTAATGGATTCATAGAAGAAGATTTTTAAAGATTTTCCTATATAACTCTATGTTAAACAAGTGACCCCTGGTGCGGGGGCATTTATCACCATAGGGTCATGATTTGTACAATCTTGGTAATAAACCATAAGATGATGCTTCATACCAAATATCTAATCTCTAGGCCTTATGGATTCATAGAAGAAGATTTTTAAAGATTTTCCTATATAACTCTATGTAAAACAAGTGACCCCTGGTGCGGGGTCATTTATCATCGCCATAGGCTATGATTTGTACAATCTTGGTAATGAACCATAAGATGATGCTACATACCAAATATCTAAGCTCTAGGCCTAATGGATTCATAGAAGAAGATTTTTAAAGATTTTCCTAACTAGTAAAACAAGTGACCCCTGGTGTACAATCTTGGTAATGAACCATAAGATGATGCTTCATACCAAATATCTAATCTCTAGGCCTTATGGATTCATAGAAGAAGATTTTTAAACATTTTCCTATATAACTCTATGTAAAACAAGTGACCCATGGTGCGGGGTCATTTATCACCATAGGGTCATGATTTGTACAATCTTGGTAATGAACCATAAGATGATGCTTCATACCAAATATCTAAGCTCTAGGCCTAATGGATTCATAGAAGAAGATTTTTAAAGTTTTTCCTATATAACTCTATGTAAAACAAGTGACCCATGGTGCGGGGTCATTTATCACCATAGGGTCATGATTTGTACAATCTTGGTAATGAACCATAAGATGATGCTTCATACCAAATATCTAATCTCTAGGCCTTATGGATTCATAGAAGAAGATTTTTAAACATTTTCCTATATAACTCTATGTAAAACAAGTGACCCCTGGTGCGGGGGCATTTATCACCGTAGGGCTATGATTTGAACAATCTTGGTAATGAACCATTAGATGATGCTACATACAAAATATCTTAGCTCTAGGCCTAATGGATTCATAGAAGAAGATTTTTAAAGATTTTCCTATATAACTCTATGTAAAACAAGTGACCCCTGGTGCGGGGTCATTTATCACCGTAGGGCTATGATTTGTACAATCTTGGTAATGGCCCATAAGATGATGCTACATACCAAATATCTAAGCTCTAGGCCTTGCAGTTTTGCAGAAGAAGATTTTCAAAGTTTGCATTTTTAAAATCTATTTTTAGCTCCTGTGACCTACTTTTTTAACCAATCTGAATAATTTGTACAACTTTGATAGAGGGCATCATAAGGATGATTCCTGTGAAGTTTGGTCAAAATCCCTTCAGCGGTTCATGAGGAGATGTTGTTTAAAGCAAATTGTTGACGACGGACGGACGCACGCACGCACGCACGCACGGACGACGGACGACGGACAAAAGGCGATCACAATAGCTCACCATGAGCACGTTGTGCTCAGGTGAGCTAAAAAGCGAGTCAAAAATTCAGCACATCAATGGGAAAACTAACCGATCCAAAAGCGATTTTAACCGATAATTATGATGGAGACAAACATTCTGACCAAGTTTCATAAAGACTGGACCAAAAATGTGGCCTCTAGAATGTTAACAAGGTTTTTATAAGACTTGACCTCGTGACCTACTTTTTGACCCCACATGACCCAATTTCACTTGTCCAAGATTTATGGAAAACATCTGACAAGTTTCAAGGATTGGTAAAAATGGGCCCTTGACCTCATGACCTACTTTTTGACCCCACATGACCCAATTTCAAACTTGTCCAAGATATTATGGAAACAAACAATCTGACTAAGTTTCATAAAGATTGGGCCAAAAAAATCAAATGAAGATGCTAGAGTGCAAACAATGTGAAATCTGGCTTTTTTGAATTTTAAAAGGGGCATAACTCCTGATCTAATGGTATGATATCAGCCATAATCGAACTTGGCTGAGATTTTATGGTTATAAACATTGTTATCAAATTTGAAGATAATTGCTAATGAAATGAAGATGCTAGAGTGCAAACAATGTGAAATCTGGCTTTTTTGAATTTTAAAAGGGGCATAACTCCTGACCTTATGGTATGATATCAGCCATAATCGAACTTGGCCGTGATTTTATGGTTATAAACATTGATATAAAGTTTGAAGATAATTGCTCATGAAATGAAGATGCTAGAGTGCAAACAATGTGAAATCTGGCTTTTTTGAATTTTAAAAGGGGCATAACTTATGGTTATAAACATTGTTATAAAGTTTGAAGACAATTGCTCATGAAATGAAGATGCTAGAGTGCAAACAATGTGAAATCTGGCTTTTTTGAATTTTAAAAGGGGCATAACTCCTGACCTAATGGTACGATATCAGCCATAATCGAACTTGGCCGTGATTTTATGGTTATAAACATTGATATAAAGTTTGAAGATAATTGCTAATGAAATGAAGATGCTAGAGTGCAAACAATGTGAAATCTGGCTTTTTTGAATTTTAAAAGGGGCATAACTCCTAACCTAATGTTCCGATATCAGCCATAATCGAACTTGGCCGTGATTTTATGGTTATAAACATTGTTCTAAAGTTTGAAGATAATTGCTCATAAAATGAAGATGCTAGAGTGCAAACAAACAAATTGTGGACGACGGACGGACGGACGGACGCACGGACGGACGGACGGACGACGGACATTCATCGATCCTAAAAGCTCATCCTGAGCACACGTGCTCAGGTGAGCTAAAAATCTTATATATAATAAGAAGGTTAACTTTTTCCATTGAAATCATACAGTATGTTGTTTCCATTGCCGTAACTGACCTTTGACTACTGATAGATTTTCATAAAATTGGTCTTAATTTGTGTGGAAGAGATGAATAAAGACATACAGGGACAAAAAAAAAACTTGTCTGAGAAACCACCCAAGAAATGTTTGCGAATTCAATATCACGTTTGGTTGGAAGAGATCTGACCGACAGAATCTTGCCAATTTCTCCCATGTAAAACTAACGAAAAACTAAAGCCACAATATCAGTGTTGAATTGTATGGACAGGTACTGATAAAAGAAACAAATATATCTGAACTGAAGACTTGTGCTGACTTGAAATCCAATGTTTTGAGAGGATTTTGTGACTAAATCGAAAACAAAATTACATCAGCAATGTCACCAAGACACTCGATAGAAATTAGAGAATCCTCAGTTTAAACATAGCTGATTGTCAGTCAAGGTCGTGTCGGATGAATTTTTATTAAGGCAGAAAAAAGGCTGAATAAGATGAAAAGTGAAATAACAAATATTCATTTTTGTTTTATTTGTTTCTTAATCAGTATCTGTCTATACAATTCAATACTGATATTGTAGGTTTAGTTTTTCGTTAGTTTTACAGTGTGGGAGAGATTGGCAAGATCCCGCCAGTCATATCTCTTCCGACCAAACACATTTTTGACTTCAAGAACTGTTGAAGCGCGATTCCTTCAGCAAGGGAATGCTTTTTGTACCCGACTGTCTTAATTCATCCCTTCCACGCAAAATAAGACCAAAGGAGTTACGGCAGTTAAAACAACATGATGAATGTTTTCAGTGGAAGAAGTTTCCTTCTTATTATATATATGGTCATTTTTCTTTCTTTTTTTTAAAGGGCAGCAACATACTGGGTACCTTTGATTATGATAGTTACACTTCCTGCCTTAAACTGTATTTGTCTTTTATTTTCCTTGGTAAAAGAAAGATTTTAAAGATATGAATTTTTTCTATGCTAAATCAGCAGTTTGACACATTAACTTATCTAGAAAACAATATATGTCACAGGATGTGACAAATGCCCCCAAAGTGCATATTCATGGTTTTGTGGAAAATTTCCCATCATTTCATTTGATTTTTCCCTGACGTTTTCAGCAGTGATATCACTAAAGCATTATATGCATGTATGAAATACACAATAGCTAAGAATCATATGCATAATTGAACCACAAGTCGGGACCCCTACCAGTCATGCATATTTTGATTATTTCCATTTAACCATGGCAACCAGTATTTTTATCCAAGAAAAATATCTAAGTGAGGTGCATCATAAATCTCCATATTGCCATCATATACCAAGTTTCACGGAGCTAGCTTATAATATGGTTATCACAGCATCCCAATTTCTGGACAGCTGGACGGAGGGCGTTGCAAACCAATGCACTATCAGGGCTTGTCACACTTGACCTCTTCATGTGACCATGACTTTTCAGCTATGAGCCCGGGTATTGTACACAACACAATGTATCATTATGGTGCACATTTATAAAAAAGAAATTCAAAATCTGTTGAGGAGTAACAAAGATATGGAGCAGACACCAAAAACAAACTTTTTGAACTCTAAGTGTGACCTTGACCGTTGAGCCACAGACCTGGAGAATGCGCACAACACTTTGTCTTATGGTGATGAACATTTCTGCCATTAGTAATTTTAAAATTCATCAAGGAATGTCACAGTTATGGAGCGGAAACAAAACGAGAGCTGTCAGAGGACAGCACGCTCGACTACTCAAAATGCTTGTTGGTAGATCAAATGAAATCTATTTCAATTCTTGCCCTTCACATATCCTGTATATAATAATAGTCAAAAATGATATAACTTGATAGTGTGATACCCCTTAATATTTTTATGAGGTCTTAAATCAATCCCATGCCTAGTTACTGAGACATCGGCATAATAACACTGTGCATGCAAAACATTTATCCGAGTTAGATAAGGGCCATAACTTGTATAAAATTCAGTCCAAAAGTTATCCTCCTTGGTTTTTCTGATGCCCCTTAATACACTCCTTAACTTTCTAGTCAATTCCATAAACAATTTCTAAGATATAAGCTGGATAATAGCTTGAATGCAAATATTTAACCAAAATTGTAAGTTAAAAGGGAGCCATAATGTTTAATAAATTTCATGTGTTATCTTCCTTCATAGTATGATACCCCTAAACATATTAAAGATGTTTCAAATCAATCCCATGCCTGGACTCTGAGATATAAGCATGAAAGTACCTTGCATGCAAAACTTTCACCAAAATTTTTAAGTTAAAAAGGGGCCATAATTTGTAATATATTCCATCAAGAGTTAACTGCCTTGGTTGCCTGATGCCCCTAAACATATTCATAAACTTTTAAGTCAATATCATGAATGGTTTTTGAGGTACAAGCTGGATAGTAGCTTGCATGCAAAACTTAAACCAAATTTTCTATTGCATGCAAAACTTTAACCAAAATTTCTAAGTTAAAAAGGGGCCATAATTTATATTAAATTCAGTCAAGAGTATCTATGTTGGTTGTCTGATGCCCCTGAACATATTTATAAACTTTCAAGTCAATACCATAAATAGTTACTGAGATAAAAGGAAGTAACTTGCATGCAAAACTTTAACCAAAAGCTGCAATGCCAACGTCGACACAAGGGCAACTACAATAGCTCACATATCCTTCAAATAGTTAAGCTAAAAAATAGACCCCATTTTTGTTTGTATGTATCAAACATATTTGTATCACAATGGTGCCCGGTTAAAATCTGCTCAGTATATGGACAACGATCTCGTATAGTGCAAGGATTCTGTCTAAGATGATTAATAATCGTCTGTGGATGAACCCCATATCGCCTTGCAGTGACAGCTGCTGTCAAAAATTGATAACATATGTGCGTCAAAGTAATCATGCAGTCCTCACGTAACGTTATTACATGGGGGCGACCGGATCTTGGAAGATCTCTTACAGATTTGGTGATATTAAGCTTATTCCTGAGGTTCATAATGGTCTGCCTGGTGCAGCCAGGGCTACAGATAAGGTTTTAGGTCAATTGGGCATTTACGCATCAACTTTTTAAGGAAGTGGGTTTTCACAATTTTGATTGAGTAATGAAAATATGGTTACTCCATCAAAATTAAGTCAATTGCTTTTTTCCCTCAACTTAATTTTGGAATTGTTGTATTGTTGTATTGGGGTTTTACCGTCGCTGCGATAGTATTTCAATCATATAGCAACGTCCAGCTAATAACAGGTGGAGGAAGACCCCGAGTACACAAAGGTACCCGGGTAGAACCACCGACCTACCGCAAGCTAGCTGGAAGGCTTCCTCACATGAAAAATCCGAAGTCCCTACCAGGATTCAAACCCACAGCGGTGAGGAGCTGAGAGATTTGAAGTCCGCAACTGTAACCGCTAGGCCATGGCGGCCCCCTAATTTTGGAATTGAAATAACATTACATGTACTTACTGGTATATGCGCCTGCTGTTCTTGTATGCAACAATGTCCATTTAACAATTATCATATGCAAGATTTATCATTAGCTCTGCAACAATTAAATACATTCAATCATTTCTGATCTTTCTGATTAAAAAATTTAGCACTTTTAACTATTAAATTTAAACACAAACTATTAACTGGTTAACATGTTCGGTTAATATGGAATTGGATGCTATCGACTCTACCGCTGTCGTGCTATTTTGCTTTGTAAACACGGTCCAAAGCTTCGTCTAAGATACCTCTGACAACCTCAGTGCCGCTACAGACGATCTCAACATATACGAGTATTTGTAAACATCACTCGAATTCATACTGTTGCATACCAATACGCTTAAATGTTTTTGATATTTGAGTAACCTAATTTTTAATTGCTTTTTTAAACACTAGGATTTTAAAAGAATTGGGTTTTTATCTATTTTATTTGCGTAATTACGCATCTTATCTGTAACCCTATGCAGCCAAGCTGCCGTGCGACATCAGTCATGTTTAACCCCGCCCATAGCTTGCCAATAGCCTGGTTTCGCTCTGCGCCACTTAAAGACGTGGCACTGTTTGAACTTGTTAGAAAAGTTGGTTTTTCCTCTCTTTGTTAATTGCTGTATAAAGTAATGTTGGTGTAGAAACTCTACCTGAAGTAAGTAAACCTGAGCATGTGCAACGCAAGGATTTTTTTTTTTTTTTTTTTTTGGTTGCAGTTCAAAAAAGTATATAACATTGAGTTTGATCCTCATTTATTAATTTTAATATAAATTGTATGCACTACTCATATGACTTAAATCTATACTAATCACTATCAGTGCATTAATTAACATCTGTTACACGCACACAAGCCTTTGATTGATTCAGATTAGAGCAGACACAATAATATTGCAAAAATGTCAGCAGAGATAAGTGTGACAGCAGATGCGGTCACAGCAGGGGTTGGCCTGTGTGACTGGTAATAAAGCTAACTTTTATTTCAGTAAAGGGCCCACAATGGGGATTTCCACTATTTATACCACAAGCATTTACCCAAACAAGGCAATTTCAGCCCCTCACCCCCCCCCCCCCCCCCCCCCCCCCCCCCCCCCCCCTCTATGATTCCAGGCCTGTGACTAATATATCTACGGCTCCTAAATTTATCAAATGTTCATAAAAACGTTTATTTCTGTTGCACCATGAATATATATATATAATATTTTTTACTTTTGCTTACAAAAATCTACTTATTGCATATTTTATAAATATCATTTTTAAAGATAAAATATATATTATATAAGATTTGCAGTTTCAGTTTTTTGACGTATGCCAAATATCCTTCTTAAAATATTCCTTGTTTATCCTAAAGTATTCTGTTCTTGTCATATTTGTATTTTCAAGCTCATACATTTATAATGTAATACTTCACTTTGAACATGATGTAATTTAACAGGGAAACCACCGACAATTAGCAAAATAGATTCATCCTTGTTTCCAAACTGTTTTTTCAATTGAAAATGTTAAGGAAACATAAAATCATGCATAAATAATAAGGAAGTATTCTAAGTATTTCTAAGTTAAAAAGGGGCAATAATTTGTAACATATTCTATCAAGAGTTATCTACCTTGGTTGTCTGATGCCCCTAAACATATTCATAAACTTTCAAGTCAATACCATGAATGGTTATTGAGATACAAACTAGATAGTAGCTTGCACGCAAAACTTTAACCAAATTTTCTATTGCATGCAAAACTTTAACCAAAATTTCTAAGTTAAAAAGGGGCCATAATTCATATTAAATTCAGTCAAGAGTTATCTACCTTGGTTGTTTGATGCCTCTGAACATATTTATAAACTTTCAAGTCAATACCATAAATGGTGATTGAGATATAAGGTTGATAGTAACTTGCACGCAAAACTTTAACCAAAAACTGCAACGCCAACGCCAACGCCAGGGAGACTACAATAGCTCTCATATTCTTCGAATAGTCAAGCTAAAAAGAAACGATGTTCAAAAGGATCCAATATCTGACTACCTCATCCCACCGACAAGACAACCTAGACATTACCGCTCTGCCTCCTACAGACTCATACCTGCTTCCGCAGACTATTTCAAATTCTCCTTCTTTCCGCAAGCTAAAGATGTAACAATACACTTACCCAACCAGGGCCTTTTTACCCTTCTTTGCAGTAGCTGGTTACCGGCTACATCCCCAAGAAGTATAACCACCTTTTTCCCAAAAAATATCCTCCAAAATTCCCCTTACTCAGAAAAAATCCCCATTAAACTGAATTATGAATAACGGTAAAAAAAATCAACAACGCATGGATCTTATATTTGTGAATTACCTAAGCAGTCAGACTGGTTTTCAATATTGCTCATGTGGATATACGCTAGACCGAGAAAAATTGATAAGCAGTCTACGTCACGACCTTCTCCTGTGTATTTCACAGTATGGGCAGTTTTGATAGTTGACGGTTTTCAGCTGTATGGGTGAATGAAGGATACCCTCAGATATTATTATTATTCAATTGCTGGTAGAATCAAAAGACAGTCGGTAGATAAGTTGTTACAGCTCTGATTTACGATCTAGTCAAACTTTTTTGGCTAACAAAAGCGAGTGGTAACGTTACAAACTAAATTATCGAATACGATACAGTATTTTTTTTTGACAAGCCATCTTTCCCAATCTCATTTAAGTGTTTTAAGAGTAATTAAAAAAAGATTCAGTCAATATGCCAACCCCTCAATCAAAGTCGGTGACGTTAAGTCCATTTTAAGGGAGCATGGAAAATTAAGTTACACATGAAGACTATCTAGAGCAATGTTCTGTAACATCTGCTTTAAAGTCCCAGTATCTTATAGATGCTAGACCTAAATCCAAATGCACTTACAACATATATAATTCAGTTTTGATTTCATCACTGAAAGACCTTGAGAAATGCCTAATTTACAGGAAAGATTCTATAAGAAAAAAATGCAAATTGTGGCTGTCTCGTTCTATATTTAGTTCAGAACAATGACAGCATAAAATTAACATACATGGGATTTTTCAGATGTTCATGGATTTTCTTCCTATCTCCTCTACTACCGTGTATCAATATATAGAACAAGAGCCCGAGGGCTCTAATCCGCTCACCTGAGTAAAGATAAAATGTCCCACCATAAAGATACAAAAGATAGGTTAAAGATCAAGGTAACAATGCTGCATGCCAAATATCAAAGCTTCCGGCCATATGATTTCAGAGAAGAAAATTTTCTAGATTTTTTCCTTTATTAGCCTATGTTGAAGAAAGAAACCCCCTGGGCGGGGCCAATTTTGACCCCAGGGCCATTATTTGAACAAACTTGGTAGAGATCATTAGACAATGCTACATGCCAAATATCTAAGCTCCCGGCCATAAGGTTCCAGAGAAGAATTTTTTTTTAATATATTCCTATATTAGCCTATGTTAAAGAAAGTGACCCCCAGGGCGGGGCCAATTTTGACCCCAGGGCCATAATTTGAACAAACTTGGTAGAGATCCACTAGACAATGCTACATGCCAAATATCTAAGCTCTAGGCCAAATGGTTCCAGAGAAGAAGATTTTTCTTGATTTGTTCCAATATTAGCCTATGTTAAAGAAAGTGACCCCCGGGGCGGGGCCAATTTTGACCCCAGGGCCATGATTTAAACAATCTTGGTAGAGATCCACTAGACAATGCTTCATGCCAAATATCTTAGCTCTAGGCCATACGGTTTCGGAGAAGAAGATTTTTCTGAGTTTTTCCCTATAGAAGCTTATGTAAATAAAGTGACCCCCGGGGCGGGGCCAATTTTGACCCAGGGCCAT
>CM037783.1:69440606-69468036 GCA_021229015.1 Solen grandis | reverse complement strand
AAAAGAAATACATACTCTCTCTGCATATTTTGATGATCGCCCCATTAATTACAAAGTTGTCGGTCGAAAAGAATTAACATAAACACCTTTTCGCCGTTTTGTTGAGGTTTGGCCTTCTATACCTCAAAAGTCGTGAAAGATACAAAACATAAAGCAAACGTAATATAAGAAATTGTAAAACACTTCTAACGGTACCTAGGTTTTTGAAAAAGGACATTTAAGAAAGTTACATGGAAAATAAGAATTTCTGAATAATCGTTTTTACCAAGTCCTTTTGTATTTGGTCCTACATATTGTACGAACTGTTTATAGTAACTAGGTTTCTATAGGCTTAAGATAATCATTGGAATTGGAAATTCCAGTATCTAAAGTATATGCCATAAACATTTCATGGGCGTGGGACCTTTGCAACATATAGAGATTAAGGCGTACATATAAAACTCTCTTTTTGACCTTATGACGTCATATGACGTTCATTCTCACAGACTGAAAAGAACTATTGAAGACTAATATTCAATCCAAATATCAGCTTTCTAACTCATCTGGAAGCGATGTTATATGTATTTGAAATTTGACGTCAATGGTTCAAATCTTGGATTCGCAATAGAGCCGTTGCCTTTTCGAAATTGCGGACCTATTTGTGTGGCGTATATATATTGGTTTGATATGACCGCACCACTTATTTAGGTTTTGTGCGATCTTGCAAGACAGCATTATATCGCTCATCATATTATCCTTGAAAAGAATTAAATTGTCCACAATTTAATGTTTAGTGTGTGTTGTTAATGTTTGTGTTAAAGTTGAATGAAATTTGGATAAATGCAGGTGAGCTGATATATAATACTTTTTGAATGGTATTGTCAACTGCTGTTTGATAAGTTTCTCGTTTTTTTTGGACATTAACTTTGTCATCTATGATTGCTTCTGGTGAAGCGTGGTCATCTGCTAAACCTTGCATCTGTCTCATGGATATTCATTTATGCGCCGTCTATGAAAAAACAAGGTCTATCAGCGTGTAACAAAAGAAAGCGTTCATAGTCACAATATGAGAGAACATGAATTAAATACTGTTGCATAAATGTCATTTATTTAAATTCTGTGGAGTATACTTGTTATATCTGACCTTGGATATAACCTATATATCTGATCAAAATCAAACATAACCTATAAATTAAGCCAGAAATCACACAACGCATTTACCGAATTGCGGGGCGAAAGATATATATTCGCAGAAAATATATATATGCCCAACATTTTCAAATAATTATTTGTTAGTAATATTTATCACAAATGTAAATCACTGAGTGCAATATTGAGCTTGCATCATTATTCATTTCTGCAATATTGAAGAAAAAGAAATCGTGTACATTGTATTGTCTTATGTTTTTGCATAAATTTAGGATTAAAACTAGATACAAAATGTATTTGCATATTTTTGGTCACAATTCGCAATATATTCATTACTGTGTTGACATTGCAAGAATATAACATCATTTAAATGTAATTCTATATTAGAAAGATATAGTTTTTTTTTTTATTATTTGAACATTATTTCTTAACAAAGCGCTTAAAATGTAATACTTTATAAAACCTATTTATGTGGCGTATATATATATATATATATATATATATATATATATATAACCACATTTATTGGTTTAATATTTGCGCCACTTAATTAGGTTTTTGTACCAACACCCCATATTGTCAAGAATATATATACTCAACAACTTTTCTAATTGGTCACCCTTTGATTTTGATATTTTTCAATACTGGTGAATATATTGATGGTAAACCATCACAATTGAGTTACCATGAACATAACCTTGAGGTATACATGGATTTTGCCAACAAAAACATCGTGAATTAAACCTATGATTTCTATTTTGTAATAAACAGTTCTTTAATTTAAATACATTAGATTTTCATACACTTATTTTCCTTGTGATATTTTGATGAAATTATCAGGTGACCAATTAGAAAAGTTGTTGAGTATATATATATATATATATATATATATATATATATATATATATATATATATATAAAATTCATGTACTACTTTACAGCGACACTCTTAAGAGATAACTGTCACGCATGTATGAATATTGCATGCGTGTGAATTATGTCTGCAGTAAATGTCATTTCATTTTTGAGATAATACAGTTTGTGGTTTTGCCAGTTTACTGAACTGGAAGACTAATTTTCAGTATTTTCAATAATTTAAAATGTAGATAACTGTTGAGATGTTCAAACAAAAACACGTTTTTCCAACTCATTCGTTATTGAAAAAACATATAATTTAACGTTACATATAAACATAATATTGTTTATAATAATTTGAAAACACTTTGATACCATAGCACAGATTCTTACTAATTGTTCGACCACTATTTCGCCTGCCCGGGCTATCTTTATTTTTAATCTTTGAAAAAAAAGTGTAGGCATGTGCCTACTGTGCCTGTAGGAAGCTACGCCAGTGTTTTTATGCAAATTTTCAATAAAAATGCAGTTTTAGTTAAAAAAAAGCAAACATAACTACTTTTTGCATTTAAGAATTTTCTAACATCAGTGGATTTCAGCTGTAAAATTAAAGAAAATATCTCCTGATACAATACATTGCATTTTACAACATGTCAGCTGTAATTAGTAAAAAGTATTGCATGTGAATGAACATAAAAGGAAAATATCTGTTATGTTCAAATGTTTAAGCAAGCAGCAGGGGGGTGAATGGACTTTTTTTTGTAGGCGACCCGGGCCGACCTGGGCCCCACCGCGCCCCCAGCACCATTTCGCGCGACTCAGACCCCAATTTAGTACCCATACAGAGCCCTAGGGACGGCCCACAACCCTCGCCGGCCCGGGCTCAAGGGGAGAGGGCGAATCTCAAAAAATATTTGGCCCCGCCGCGACTCCCAGCCCAGAGCCTTAGGGACGGCCCATCACCCTCGCCGGCCCGCTTCTTGTATCCCGAACATCCATTTAGAGATATATGTTGCAGTAGGTATACCGCAATGCAAGACCTTGTTGCAACATGAAAGGTCATAACTTATGCTGTTGGTTGAAAGTTGGGGAAAATGTGGTCTGTGGGAAAAGCTGTTGCCAAAAGTACTGTAAGATTCACTTGGCCAAAATCCGCAAAGGCAGCAAAATTCCAGTGCCTTGTAGAAGGTGCGGAAACGGGGTTCAGAGTGAAATACAACTCTGCAGGGGTTGTGGTCGAGATAAAGTTCGACACCAGCATATGGCTTTGGAGAAAGCTGCCAAAAAGCAGCTAAATCTGGTATTGACTGAACTTCTTGTATATCGAACATCCATTTAGAGACAAGCTGTGTAACAGATATACCCATCTGAGAACATGGCCACTATGGATGACTTGATTGAAGAGATACTGGCAGAAATGTCCGACCCAGTCCCAGAGGGTCAACAGTTTATCGACCTGGATGACCAGGTTCCTCCCCCAGTAAGACTCCCTACAGATGAGCCATGGGTAGAGATCTTAAACGACGCCATCGACGAGTTCGAAGTCGACGGCGCCACTGCGGTCTTCTCTACGTGGAGGGTAGAAGCAGAAGACCCGCTGGACATTGGCGACGTCAAAATTGCTGATGGCATATATGCTGGGGCTGGTCGGATGGCTCTGGATGCCCGCATGACTGACGAGAGGGCAGCAGCTTTGCTCACGGCCCTTCCAGAGGGTGAATACATGCTCAGGCTCAAGTTCTTGAGGGAGAAAGATGAGGGAGACTGGGTAGTCGAAGACAAGTTCGACCCAGTCAGGGCTGAACGGAAGAAGGGACACCGGGTGCGCTCCACGGGATTGACAGTGTGTTCTATCAGAACGCCTATCCTGTTACCGCGGTGGTGTATGGACTCTACCCCATCAGAGACCCAGACCCCGCCAATATAGCTCCGATGAAAGATGGCGACCTCAACTGCGTTGCCCAGAGAGTCGTAGAGCACTTTGAGGGCGCCCTAAGGGGCCAAGGACTGACCCCCACAAGGCGCCAGAAAATTCAGCAGTGGGAGCGGAAAGTTCACGAGAGGGGTGCTACGGTCGACGATGTGGCTAAATTGGAAACGATCCTCAAGCGAGCGATCGTTCTGCGGGACATCGCCAATGAGGATATCTTCAACAGTGGGAAGTATGGTAGGGGTGGAAATGGTGGTCACCGGTCCATAGAACTCATCGTCCACAACGGCCATGCTTGGTCAAAAGACCTCCACTTTCCCCAAGCCCGAGAGGTCCACATATACGGGGGCGACGTCTGGCAGGCCATCCAGGAAGCAACCCATGGTGACCCGGTAGCCGTCTGGCTGCTCGGAGGCAGCCAAGACAACCGGCTCAGTGTTGATCAGTTCGTGCTCCAGGATGGCCGCACCTACCGGACTCAGGAGGCCCACCAAAGACTGCAGGATGTATGTAGATTTTTGGGAGATGAGGACCTGGCAGATAGGGCTTTCGGAGAGAACCACGCAGCCAGCATAAAGGCCAAGGAGCGAAACGGCTGGAAGCCAACCCCAGCCAGCTTCCTCGACGACATCCAAAAGGCTTGTGTAGAGCACGGACACGGCGGGCTGTGGAACTCGATGGACTACGATACCAGGGAAATCGTTAGCATTGATATGAAGGCCTGCTACCCTGCCAGCTTCCAGGGGCAAGGTGAGGCCAGGCCTTACTTCCAAAGGTTCGGGCATCCAAGCCACCGCATGGCCCGCGTAGCCATCAACGGCGCACTCCCGGAAGATATTGGTACAGGCTTCGCCGAGGTCCAGGAGTGGGAGTTCGCGCCAAAAGTACACCCTGTCATCCCTGCCTGGTTTGGGAAGCATTTCACAGAGAACGGTTGGGCCCCGACGTCCCTGTTGGCCTACCTTGTGGAAAGTGGCCTGTTGAATTCTCTTAAGGTCCGAGAGGCTATCATCGCATTCGAGAAGCAAACGGAGGTCTGGCTCCCGGAAGACCGAAACCAGGGCTGCAGCATTATCGGTAAGTTTACCCAGGGCAGCAAGGCCGACGGAAAGCGCCTCACCCGGAGGCTCGTAACCGACCCCGGAGAGCTCGACTTCCTGGTCCACGATACCCGCCAAAGCGGCACGCTGGTCGGGGCCCCACAAAGGTGCCCGCTGGGCCATGTCCTCACCTACTACGACGGCACCCAGCCGCAGTACGCCCACCTAAGGGCCAGCATGCTGGCATATGCCCACATCAACCTCCTAGAGATGCTTCGCCGGTTCACGCCCGACGAGGCTGTCCGAGTGGCAACTGACTCCATCTACATCCAGAAAACGGCGTTGCATAAGCTACAGGGAGTCGATGCCTACGCACCATATGACCAGCATCCAAAGGGGTATTGTACCTGCCTATTCCATGATACTCCAGTGCTTAGGACACAGGTTGCCCCAGCTCAGTGGAGGGACAAGGGCGAGCGACTGTACATGCCAATGGAGCACGCCGCGTACCTCCCTCTGCCTGAATACAAGAAACAAGAAAAGGACATCGCCCCATCCACAGCACCAAGGCATGATGATCCACTGTCAAGGTATAAGCTTAGCTACCTCAACGGCGGTGGAGGCTCAGGCAAGACCACTCGAGCCATCGAGCTCTTCCGATCAAGACGCCCCTTGGTCTTCACTCCGACCCATCGTCTGGCCAAAGAGATGCGGACCCGGGAAGTAAAGGCTCAAACCTACCACAGCTTCTTTCGCTGGAGCGGACAAACGGAGTGGACCCCAGATAGGATGGGGCAGAAGTTCATCCCGAGGGTGATTATCTGGGACGAGGTCTGTACCGTACCCCGGCCTATCCTCGAGACCTTTCTCGACTGGCTCGACCAAAGAGGCGTCCAGGTCGTCTAATGTGGTGACCAGGGACAGCCACCGCCAATCGCGGGAGAGATGCCACACGACTGGCTGCGGCAGAAGGCGGACCACTATGAGGAGGTCGAGGTCGACCACAGAGCGAAGGACACCGCACTCAGGGACCTGAAAAGAAAAATCCGTCTCCAACCCGACAAAGACCAGTGCCGAGAGATGCGGCGGGCGTTGCCCTGCTGCCTTGGATGGGATCGGTTTGTGGATTCGTGGAGGCCAGGAGATCTCATACTGACCTCGAGACAAAAGGTTCGCGACCGAGCCCAGAGGCTTCTTCTCCAAAAGCACAGGGAGCGCTTTCCAGATGCTGCCGTCCCTCTTCTCTACCACCCGCAAGACACCCGGAGGCAGAATATTCAGGTGATGGTCCCAGGCACTCGCCGGACAGAAGAGCTTGTTCTCAACGACATCGTGGACGTTCCAATCGACGCAGTAGAGACTGCTATACAGACAGGTGACTGGCGTCTGGGGTATTCCATCACAGTCCACTCCTCCCAGGGCCTAACAATCCACAGCCCCCAGAAAGTATGGATCATTGACGACTACCTACAGTGGTCCAATCTGGCCTACCTTGCTGTATCCCGAGTAGAGTACATGCACCAACTCGAACGAGTAGTCTGTCCCCCGGAGGAGGGTTCCGAGGTCAGGCAACTCACCGAGCAGCAACTCCGCAAGGCGATCCAAAGGAAGCTCGTGGCTTATAAGCGCCAGGACCAAAAGGGCCGGATGGGATTCAACCTCAAGGTCGACCACATCCTGCAGCTCAAGGAGGCCCAAAGCAACCATTGTGAAGCATGCAACATCGAGCTGCTCTGGGCTTATGCCCCGAAAGACACACAGCAGTTCAGTGTGGACCGGCTGGACAACTCCAGAGGCCACACCCATGACAATGTCCGCCTGACCTGTCTCGAGTGCAACCGAAAAAGAGGCGGCGCAGCTCTTACCGCGTAAGAACCCCATCCGGCGGTAGTCGTGTGTCGGATGGCACTATGAGTAGTTCCTCGCGGACGAACCCGCGCTCTGGTCCATCCTGGAGATAGTACACCACTGGCTCGTCGGGCTTGGTGACAGACCGCCCGAGACGATACACGCCGAGGGACCACACAGGGTCAGTGGCCCGCCGGCGGCCACCCTCCAGTTCGCCGGCCTGGTAGAGGTAGCGAACACCGACACCGGAGGGGAGCTTTTGCTCCTTGAGACCAACCGAACGGCCGGGTACAACCGAGGAGGGCTTTTGTGTCACGGATTTGACCTTGATGGCGTCAACCGGCCTTCTACCGGTAAGCCGAGTCACTTCTCCATTCATCGCAGCCACAACCGCGGGCAGCCTGCCAACCCATTCAGACGACCGCTGGCCTTGTGGCAGCCGCATTTCGACCGCATACTGGTGCCCGAACAGTCGTTCAGCAAGTGACCGGTTGAACCGCTCTACGATTCCCTGATCACGGTGGATATCCACACGGCCGCGCCTGACCTCGACCCCGTGCTTCGCCAGGAGCTGACTGACTGCGCCCATGAACTCGCGTCCAGGATCAACTTGCAGCAGTTTCGGCCATCGCAGCGGACCCCGCTTGTAAATCCGCTCGAGAGCAGCGGCGACCTCTTTAGCCTCTTTCGTCGTAAGCGGTTCGGCGGCTTTGAACCTGCTAGCCACATCGACAACAGTCAGGGCATACTTGTATGTGCGCCGACGAACCGTGTCATGTGGTAGAAATAAGAGATCGGCCTGGTGCACTTCGTTCGGCGTCGAAACGTCAAAGTGGGGCCTGGGTATATGGCGCGGAGCTGGGAGGTAGATTTGCCAGATGGCCTGCTTTTTGAGGAAGTCCTTAGCCTTAGTCTCAGAAACCTTAGCCGCGGCCGCCAGTTTTTTAATTGCCGCTAGCCCCTTCCAGTAGCCCCTTGGGCTGTAGTAGAGTCTTGTCAGCTTCTGATCCATGGAGACATTCCAAGAGCGTGATCAACCTCCAACACGCTGAAGCCACAGGCTCTGGTAGCTGCCCTGTTTTTGCCCTGAGGTTAGTCGGGCCCGATAGCATTCTATATGCGAAGCGCCTCATTGTCATTTCATCCTCCCGCCAGCTCTCGAGTGAGCTCTGGGCGACTTCGATCATAGTAGAGGCTAAGGGCCCAGGAACTTTGTGCCGTCGAGCTGCATAACCAACTTCCGTCATCTTAGTGAAAAGTTCTTCGGGTAGCCCCATGATGCACATGTATGTAAAAAAAGTTCTTAGATAATTAATTAATCCTTTTTTCAATCCAGTAGCCCGTGAGCCCAGCCGCTCCTAGAGCTAAGACAATAAATCCAAGCTCTCTAGCCTGCTGATCGCCGGACGGTTGGTAGAAGTCGGCCAGCTGCGGCTCAGGGCCCAGTGGATCGAACCGCTTACTTGCCTCTGGCATTACCGCAGCATACTCCTGCATGGCCTCATCAACATCCTGGAAGGATTGGACGGCATGGCCTTGCCGGCGAAGCTCGCTCTGGATAAAGTCTAGACGCTGAGTCCTTTTTTTGACCCACGCCGCCTGAGCCGCCTGTAGCTGTTCGACCGCGGCGTCATGGCGTCGGCGCTCTTCTTCGACGCCGGAGTTTTTTGAAAAGGCTAAACAGATAATTGCTTCCAGTGAACGCCACCGCATTTGCGACCGCGCCGCCCAACATCATTGCAATGCCAGCCATCGTATTATTATAAAGGCGCTTACTTCAATATGTCGGTGGGGATGATCCCTTGCTCGATGAGGAGATCTTTGGTGGCGAGCGCGGCCGTGACGTCGACTACGGCCATGCCTACGTCCCGCGGGGTGAAATCCAGTTTAGGGTATGTCCCACCGAGTGCGGCCTTACCTAGGCGCGCATAGCCGACTGCGAGTCCCGCTACCACGGCGCCGTGGTAGATCGCATTAACTACTTCCTTTCCGTTTGGAGTTGCTTGGGCAGACATGATTATTCCATGTGATGGGGGTCGCGTCTATAAGAACCGCGGTTACTTTCCTCTAATTCTAGAGTGGGCGGATGGGTTGGAGTTGTAGCTGGCGACACGCCGCCCTTAACCTTCCAAAATAATCCAGCTAGGGCTGCTACGGCTCCAGCGAACATCAGCCATTGAGGCGTTGCTGAAGGTGGCGGGGCTTTGTGCCCGTCTGATGGAGTGCGCGGTTCTCGCTGCCGCCGCTCCGTCGAGTGGGACCCCCTTGGCTCTGCCGGCTGCTCCGCCACCGTGGCCTTAAAACCCTGTAACTCATTCAGGATTGCCTGCTGCTTCCTTTTTCTCGCCTCTGCCCCTGCCCGCCCAGCAGCTACCCGCTTAGGATCCTTTTTCCTAGTCACCCTCTCTGGTCGGACTTCCTCCGGCGCACGGACTGGTGTCGCCTCCTCCTTTGGCGGCGCCTCCTCCATACTCGGTGTTCCCTCCTTTGGCGGCGCCTCCTCCATACTCGGTGTTCCCTCCATTGCTGAGGTATGTTCCGCCATCGTCCTCATCAGTAGATGCGTGTTTAGATGCTTGGCAGTGTTTAAATGAGCTTAGCATCGCTGTAACAGGAGCTAAGTACATGCCATAGCGGTGGTATAGCTCGCAGGTGATGGTATTTAAGGCATGCCCAACAAACGGATCTGCCTCGAGGTCGGCAGCCAGTAAAGGCTGCTTATCAGCCGGAATCGGGAGCAAACGGCTAGCCGCCATGGTGTAAATCTGCAGCACCGCAGAGCCAAGGGTCTTGGTCATACTAGCCCCCAGTCGAGCCTCATATCGGGCGTAGAGCCTGCCAATCTCCTCATCGGGTAGACGATCGATTTGATCGGCGGAAATCTCTCTGCCAATGTACTGCTTTGACTTCCCCCCAATAGCGAGCGCAACCAACCGCTGTCTCTGCCCATGTCGTTCTGCTTTTTCAGGCTCATCGCCCTCTACCCGGCCACGAGGTCGATCAACGACCCGCTCGTCGGCAAGGAGCTCGTCAATAATGTCATCGCATTCCATTGCTATAGTCACGTACCTCCCCAGTCTAATTGTGATGAAAAACAGAAGTACCGCTGCTGCGCCCCCGACGCATGCGCCAACTATTGCGGCAGCATATAGGCCTTTCATGCTGGCACGTGATAACTACTTGGCTGCGAGGTGTTTAAAATCAGCTTTGCGTGCCTCATTTTGGCGAGTCGTTCACGCACAGCATGTCTGTCGTCTGCGGGGATAATATCATTTTCGCGCAAGCACTCTTCGAAACTGTCCCGATCCTTGCAGTGGAAGAGGGCGACCCAACGCGTTTGCTCTCGGAGATCTTTGAGGATGGCGTTGTACCTCTGAGCCAGGACCCAGACCGATTGCTTGGCATGCCGGCCGCTGAATGCCAACTCTGAGAGCATGTCCTTTTTCTTGGTGAGCTGTTTACTCGCGGCCATGTCATCGATGACATACAACGTCGGCTCACCCTGAAATACTCGGTAGAAAGCGCGCAAATAGTCGTGAAGCCGTTCACCCGGATCCAGAACATAAACCTCCTCGTCTGTACACACCCATGCGCGCTCCAGATAGGTCGTGTTGTGCCTGATCGTGGGACACAGGATTACGACGTGCTCGAAACGGTCGCGGTATGGGCCCTCGAGGAGGTCAAGCACGAATTTCGTTTTCCCGCAGCCAGTCATGCCGCAGATTATCGCCGAGTGGGGCTCAGTGACTAAGTCGCTAGTAAATAGCTGACACGAATCGCCCATTCTCGATGTAGAGCTGCGCATCCATGATTACGAAGAGGTAAATGTTCAATGGAGCTTCTGCTTCTGCTTCTTTGGCGATCTGGATCGTAATACCCTCGCTCGCGTTTTCGACCCGGCGGCCATTGCCGTGCAGGCCGTCGTCGTCGGTTGACCTCAAGTCCAGCCAGAGAGCGAACTCCTCCGTGAGGTACTTGCCCAGGTCGCAAGCGTGGACACTGAGGTCCTTGGCCACCATGGCCACTTCGGGATGCCGTTTTAATCCGCCCGCCATTAGTTTTCTGACCTCGTCCCACGCCTGGTAAGGGCGCATGCCTTGCGCATAGAGCTGGTTTGGAATGCCCTCGACAGTGACCTCCACCTTCGTGATCTTGGGGTTGTAGAACGCCTCGCTCTGGCGAGCAAATGCATCAGTCGGTTCCTCGAAGAGCATCAAGACCCCCTTCATCGATCGAGCGGGGACGTTCAGGTTGATGTTCAACAGCGTGTCCGACTTGTTCGCCACTATTCTGCGGTGTCGGAGGACCCTGTCGTAGAGGATCGCTATCTTCCCCGCATACTGGTTGCGGATGTTGTCGGCCAGCTCCCTGTTGGTCACCATCTCGAACTCCAAGGCAATGCCCTCGACTGAGAATTTGGCAGCCGCGTCACCGGTTGCCCGGACTACACGACTGTAATCGTTGAACGTAAGTTCGTATTCCAGCCTGTCACCAAAAGCGGACTGAAAGAAGGGCATGTGACTCTCCAAGAGTTCGAAGTCGAGTGGGATGTAGAAGCGGTTCCCGTAAGCCTTGGCAACAGCGACGTCCTTCACCTTGTTAGTCGCCTTGTCTCCAGCACCGAGTCTATTCTTCGTTACGTTTCTGTCCTTCGTGGTGTCAATACCTTGGTACTGTGAGTTCGCCCGCTCGTTGTCGGTTTTCCAGAGGTCCACGTAGCATCCGAACACATCGCTGTCATCGATGCTCATGACCTCGTTCCCGGAAATTTTGATCGTGGTCTTCTTCACGATGGCCCTACCAAGATTATTGACCACTAGGCGGTTAGCATCGGTTGAGTCCAGCTTGATTTGGAATGCTAAACGAGTTGTTCCGGGGACTATGACATCACTAGCCCCAAGGTTCGGGAACCTCACTAAGAGCTGCTGATTTTGGTCGATTGTGGAGGGGTTGTTTGTGATCACAACCGTTTGGCGAATGCCTTTGACCCCTAGGGGTTCTCTCAGGCGTCGGTGCGGGTTGAGCTTTCTACCGTATGCGCTTTGTGCCATCCTATATATTGAACTCGCTGACATTTGAGTCTAATACACGATCATGGCCGATGAAGAGATACCACTAGAAGATTTCAGTGACCGGACGTCGCCGGCCAATGACGATATCGCAACCACATCGCTTTCCAATGAATTACTCACGGATGCCGTTGATGGGTATTATAACAATTTGGGTGAGGGATATCCCGCCGCTGGTAAGGACTACCATAAATTTGAGATCGACAGAAAGGGTCAACTCCGCCTAAGGGCTCATCCGGGTGTCGATCTGGTCAAGGGTCGCGATGGAAAACCCCTAAAGCTAACCTCTATAGCGGGTAAGAAAGGAGGTCGGGCAATAATCCGTGACGAACTCGGTTTCTCGGACTGGGGGGGGGGGGGGGGGGGGCCCCCAAGAAAGGCGACTCTACCCGCTGAAGCTGTCACCCAGATACTGCAGGCTGATGGAGTACTAGGCGAAGCAGCCGGCGGAAGTCTTGAGGAGGTAGATGTCGACAAAGCAAACCACGCCCTGACGGAAGCGGAGGAGACCGCGTTGAAAACGATCAACGACTCACCACTGAGTACATCGGACTTGGACAGGTCCGAGTTAGTAATGCGGTACCGGGAACTCCGAGGACTCGATAAGGCTATGCAAACCCAGCGCGGTGAGCTTGTTAATAACCTGGCAAGGCTCTCTGAGCTCGACAGACACATTACCTCCTAGTTTTGACATTTCACAAGACTATCATGTGTGATGAAAATGGCGCGCGCAGAACCATGACAGTTGGTAGACAGTCCAAAAGAAACTAAAAATATACATAAAAATCACAATATAATACATTTTATTGTAACGAATTAGTTCTATTCTATTCCTCATAAATTTCAATATAATTCAGTAAAAAAACATAATGAGAAGGGGCTGAAATATCCATTTTATTTAGGTTATTAAAAATAGGTACTAAACCAAATGTAGAATTAGTCGCGGCCTATTTCTGAAAATCGGAGGTAGATTCGTGCAAATGTGATGAGGTGATGCACGTGAAGTGGTTCCGTGGAACTCCTATTGTTTATACTCATTCGTGATTGTTTATATATTTTGACGTCATCTGTGACTACGTTCCTGTTTACTACATGTATGACGTTACGGTGTTGAAGGTCAAGTGATATTTTACGTTCTTTCTTCTCATTCTTCCTGTGTATTGCTTTGAAATAATAGGATAAATAGAATACTAGGTAAGTGTTGAATAAAGATAAGTTCTGCTAGGCTTAGAAAATATAAAACGCTCGCCAAGGCTCGCGGTTTATTTTTTTTTTTTATCTTTTCAGATGAAATCCACTGATGTAAAAATAAAATGCAAAACAAAAACATGTTTGCATTTTTTAACTAAAACTGCATTTTATTGAGAATTTGTAAAAAACTAGAATGACTTCAAAAATTGGCAAATATACAAGTTTGTATATTGTCTAACACAAAGGAATCCTAAAATTTGGGTTGTCCCTTAACATCCAACGTGAAAGAAATGAAAATAAGGAAAATTACAAACTCGATGTCGTCAATGCGCAACATTTCGGACTTCATCCGAACAGTGCATGTGCCAAATAAACCACATAGGCGAGAACAACATCACAGAATACTACATTACATGTACATGTCAGCATATTAATGAACAGGACGTAATACTAATCAACCGATCACAATGTCAAGTGGACATAACAGAAGGACAACGGCACCACACAGCAAGTCAAGTGGACATCACGGAAGGACAACTGCACCACACAGCAAGTCAATTGAACAACACAGAAGGAAAACTGCACCACAGAGTAAGTCAAGTGGACATCACAGAAGGACAATTGCACCGCACAGCAAGTCAATTGAACATCACAGAAGGAAAACTGCACCACACAGTAAGTCAAGTGGACATAACAGAAGGACAACGGCACCACACAGTAAGTCAAGTGGACATCACGGAAGGACAACTGCACCACACAGCAAGTCAATTGAACATCACAGAAGGAAAATGCACCACACAGCAAAATCAAGTTGACAAAAAAGAAAGACAACTGCACCACAGAGTAAGTCAAGTGGACATCACAGAAGGACAACTGCACCACACATCAAGTCAATTGAACATCACAGAAGGAAAACTGCACCACACAGCAATTCAAGTGGACATCACAGAAGGACAACTGCACCACAAAGCAAGTCAAGTGGGCATAACACAAAAACAACTGCACAACACAGTAAGTCATGTGGACATCACAGAAGGACAACTGCACCGCACAGCAAGTCAATTGAACATCACAGAAGGAAAACTGCATCACACAGCAATTCATGTGGATGTAATAGAATGACAAATGCATCACACAAAACAGTGTACACACAATGATATAACAGAAGGAAACTCACCACCAAAATGGCAAATCAACCCCACATGATGATATTACAGCCCCATATAATGACTTAACAACTACGCATGATGTCTTTATAACCTCACTTAACCTATGATATTTCAACCCCACATGATGACATAGCAATCAAACAAGCTACCATTGCAACCTCACATGATGATATTACAACCCTGCATTATGACATAACAACCCCACATAATGATAACACGATCCCTCAAAATGCTATATGGACCCTTCTAAACATCAATGCCGAACATAAGACAGCTGTGGTGTTCCATAATATCACCCTCCCGTTCCCTCTCTCTCTCTCTCTCTTGTAAACTTTCACAATGCCCTCATTGAATTCACTTTCTGTAGATTCGAATTTTGTAATCGTGTAAATTTCAAAATGACGCAGTTACAGTGACTAAAAATAGATAAAGAGTGTGTCAAGCAACCTGATTGAAGTAGTCATTTTATTTTCTCGATTTGTGTATTGTTTATTATGACGTCAGGTCAGGAAAATATCTTTAATAAGGTGTTAAAATATGGTGGCATATTTCTGCCAGCCACTTATCCACTTAGCTTTGTCGAAACCTTTCTGAAAAATTGTCACATATTCAGTTAGTATCTGGCAAGAAGAAAAGTTTCAAGTTATCCATTAAGGTATGTTAACAGGACTAAACTGTCTGTTAGTGCCCACTACTGCCAATCACATATTTACTTAGATTAACTTGATATCATGCTTTGTTCCATATAATTATGTGAAAAAATGCTTGTTATCCACATAATTTAACTGACTAACTTATAAAAGGCGAGATATCCAGTTATCTTAAATGTATGGTGGCATACTTCTGCCAGCCACTTATCCACTTAGCTATGTTGAAACTTTTCTGAAAAATTGTCACATATCCAGTTAGTATCTGGCAAGTAGCAAATTTTCAAGTTATCTACTTAGGTATCTTAACAGGACTAAACTGTCTGTTAGTTATGGAAGCGTATAATGACATTCTACGTGTCTAGATAGAAGTGGTATTGTCGACTTTTATTTTCGCGACTTGACGTGTTTTTTTTTTTATTAAGAATTTTGTCGACAAGTGTGTTACTGTAAGTCGCAGAAATAACTTTCGATTTTCTCGACATTCTGTAATTGGCACTTTGAGATATTTTCTGAACACAAGCTAGTTACCTGAAGTCACGAAACGATATAAACTATAATGTCGACATTTAACTGGTACTATGAAATATTTTCTGAACTGAAGCTATTTACCAGAAGTCAAGAAATGAGAAGTAATTTGAATATGAACCTTAATAATAATAATATTTTGAAGAAGCAGAATACCAGTTTGTATTTACTGGGCCACGTGCTGAGTGTAATGGAAGGTAAAATAATTTGTTTATCTTCTTTGTGATTTATACTTTCTTTTCCATATAAGGCATATAGTAGGATGTTAAGAGCTTTGAGCATCATCTCTTGCAATTGAAAGCCACATCATGTATCCGTACCAAGTGTGCAGCTACAGGTGGAGGAAACCCCGAATGCACAGAGACACCCGGGTAAACCACCGACCTTCCGCAAGTCAGCTGGAAATCTTCCCCCCTATTTTGGAAGTAATTAAGTACCAGTACCAGTACTTTATCATAGTTTCCATATTTTGCATAAACACATGCTACTAGAGGACAAACATTATATATATTATACAGTTTTTATATCTTACATGTTTTCAGCAAGATATCTTTAGAAATGTTTGTTATGCCTTTTAGTGGTTTTCTTCTGTATCAAACCCCAAATTTACTAGATTAGGTCAATATATTTTTTATAATTTATATACAAAAATTTGGTGACTTATAAATGTTGAATCCTACTGTTTAACAATTAAGTCACCTGTAATAAATACAGTTACGGTACCTTTCATCAAAACACATTAATGTATAAATAAATAACAGTATTTTTTCTCTCCTTTACACGTTCATTACAATTCTATTTTTCACTATTTTTGCCAGGTGAGAAAGTGACAACTATTACCTTTCAAACCATTTAATTTCGATAATGTTTATATTATTCCTTTAGACCAGTATTTTTCTAATATTAATGTGCATTTTCATGTTTTGTTTTAACCTACATCTGTAGTCATGTATTACAACTACATAACTTTCTATAACATGGTTGTTTGCTCTTTCATCCAAAAATATTATGCAAGATTTACAAGTTTGCTTTTACAGAGAAATGGTGACATTTTTATAAAAAAAACAAAGTACTGCCTTGGTACTGCAGTACCAGTACCACTTTTTGAGTACCAGTAATGCATGTCTGCTTTACTATGGAACAGAATTCGGGCAAAAAATACAATTTTCTGGGTGACTGAAATTGTTTTGATTGGGTAAATGGAAATCCCAATCGTGAGCCCCTTACTGATATAAAGTTAGCCAAATACCAGTCACCCAGGCCGACCCTTGCTGAGTGAGCATCCACTGTCAGTTATCTACGCTATCATTGTGGCCGAGCGGTTACAGTCGTGGACTACAAATCTCTCAGCCCCCACCGCTGTGGGTTCGAATTCCGGTAGGGACTTCGGATTTTTCATGTGAGGAAGCCTTCCAGCTGGCTTGCGGTAGGTCGGTGGTTCTACCCGGGTACCTCTGTGTACTCGGGGTCTTCCTCCACCTGTAATTAGCTGGACGTCGCTATATGATTGATATACTATTGCAGCGACGGTAAACCCCAATACAACTACAACAACAACGGAATTGTGTCTGCTTTAATCTGAATCAGGCAAACGCCTTTAGTATTGCTGAACATACATTTTATTTTCATTTTTTTAAATTATGAACAAGTTTTTAATACATATCACAAAAACGTCCCCAAGCTTGATTAGAACTCGCAACCTAGCTTTGCAGCCAGTGCCATAAAGTTCGTATCAATGTCACTATAAATCATATAGAAAAATATTTTCACGATCTATATATTGAATAAGCGGGTTGTGAGTTCAAGCCCCGGCGGCTACCTACCATGGTTTTGTATGCGAGATTTTTACGGAGGATATGAGTCTAGTACTAGTCCTTCCTAAGAGCAATAATAGGTTAACTGCCCGCCTACTGGCCTACTGCAACAACCTCCAAGCGTTGTCATTCGCCCCCATTACAATAACAAGAGGGTCGTGGGACAGGAATCTTGTCAAAACTGAAAAAAAATCTACCAAATTTCCCTCAGATGCCCCTCAGATTGCATCTCCGTCCTCCTAGAAAAAATATTTCCCAAGGGGCTATGCCCTCCCCGCCCCCTACACACACACACACACCCCTAAAAACCAAGGGGCTATGCCCCCCCCCCTCCTAAAAATTAACCTAAGTGAAAATTAAACTATTTAAAAAGTCAAACTGTTATACATTTATTATATTTCAACTCCTGTTATGATCATATTACTTTCCCAGAGTTCCGAGTATTCAGTTTCCTCCCCTGAGTAAAAACGAAACGCAAGATTTTGATTCTACGAATTAACTTCTCTTTGATTATTCTGCCCCAAATGAGGCAGTTTAGACAGTTTAATGTAAAACAAATGTCACATTGATGGTTGCTCAACAAAACTTTAAAATATAACAGCATCAAATTATGACACATGAAAGCCAAATCATTTACTAATGCAAGATACACAAGAGCATTAGTCAGTAGACAGCATTGATAAACGCACTTAACATAATACAGCATACCACTTGTCAGTATGGCAAAGGCAGAATGTCACATGTAAACATGGACTTGTAAGACGGTGAGATGCAATTTTGCCCTAATTCTGTTCCATATTTCTCTTTTTCTAATTGCTTTATGCATTCCTCAGTCCACCATGGTACAGGAGGGTTTCTGACTTTCTTGGCTTGTTTCTTTTTGGGCATAGTTTCATTCAGGATAGATTGGAGTATGTTGTAGAATTTGTTAAAATTGGTTTCTACATCAATTTCACTGATTGCATAGTTTAGCTGAGTTTCTGCTAGTTTTTTGAAATTTGACCAGTTTTCATGTGTAGCCTTGTTAAAGTTCCATTATGCATTTGAGTTTATCTTTTCACATTGGGCATTGAATGTTATTTTAGTTTCAATTGGGAGATGGTCACTGCCTAGTGAGTTGTCTATGGTGTAAAATTCACTTTGGGCTTGTAGTTCCGAGGGGACTAGCACCAGATCTACTGCGCTATCTTGGTGACCATGGGTATTTGCTGTCCTAGTGATTTGACCATCATTGATTATGCTTAGGTTTTTAATGTTGGAGAAATTAAGGAGATGTTCAGCCTCGCCGTCACATCTGAAATCCCCTACAGGGTTCCACATAACGTGTTTAAGGTTAAAGTCTCCCATTAAAATTGAGTTTTTACCTATATTTTTGAAAGTTCATCATAGTTTTTGTGTTAAATCTGGTTGGGGTGAGTCATTGTGGCCATATAGTTTGATGCCACATGTTTCAATTTCATTATTATTTGGTATTGGAGACCATTCCTGATGTAAATACATACTCTCCCCCCAATATTCCCATTTGACCTAGTTTTACAGACTGGATTCTGATATCCTTTCAGTTTCGGTGCAGTTTGATTTGGTTTGAGCTTAGTTTCCTGAATACAAATGACATCTATTGGATATTCTTTAGTGCTTAGAAGATTTTGTAGCTCAAAAGCTTTTTTGTTAGTTCTATTAGTTTTAATTGAGTTTGCATTCCAGGAGATGACGGCGAGGCTGTGGGTTGTTTGAGGTTGTTGGCTTTTCGCCGCCATCATGATTTTAGGCTATGTTGTTAAGTGAAGTATTTGAATACTAGTCTATCGGGCAAAGGGTGGGGGTGGGCCATAGTGCCATTGTTTCCTAAATGGGTTGAACCTATGGTGTGGCGGCGGTCTACTGTGATTATACCTGTACCATGGGTGGACATTAATGTTTGGAATGGGGGGAAAGTAGGGTCCATTGTGACCCGGGAATTGCGGGCATTGAGTTACATTGGGTCTGAGGGTGAGCTTATTGGACCTATGTCATGATTGAGAGTGGGTGCTTGTCTTTGGAGTTTGTTTTTTGAGTTTGCTTGATTTGGAATTGGTAGTCTCTAAAATTGAAATCTTGGGCGACTGGAAGCCTGTCTTTCCTTAGTTTTAAGTATATGGATTTTCCCTTTTTATTGGTGACCTTTGCACAATGACCTCCTAATTTGTTGATAAAGGCAGAGCCTATTTCATTTAGTTTCGCTGATGAGATGTTACCATAAGATATAACAGTCAGAATGACTGATATCCAGGTGACAGGGTTGGTTTCAGGTGAACGGGTGATAAGGATTGGGTCGGAGTCAGATCCTTTCCCTGATTTGGGGGGGGGGGGGGGGGGGGGGGGGGCTGGATTTCTTCTTCCTGACTGTGGTAAATTCTATTTCATCTTGACCAGTATTGGTGGGTGGGGTGTTAACCAAATGTTGGGCCGGGGATTCGTTTGTCAAGGTATCTGAGTTTGAATCATTAGTGGTATTTGACTGAGTAGGGGTTTCCGGGGTGCTGGGTGGCCTACTGCCCTTTTTCCTTTCAGAGATAGGAAACAGTACCCTTCTTGTTTTGTTCTCAGGGGTCCCTTTAACCATTTAGTTATCCAATGGGTTAGTGGGGGTTTCCATTTGGCCTATTCTTGATGGGAATTATTTCTCTTAACAGTTCTTTTGGTTTTTTCAGTGCAGTTTGTGCTGAAAACTGGGTTCGATTCCCAGGGAACTTGAGAAAAAAAACCTGATTCGAGAATAGGGCACAAAGGAAGAAGGTAGATTGTTTTTACTATTGTTTGCTACAAGTTATTACCAGTTGCCTTTTCCTGGGGGGTGACCTTTATTTTTAAATTGTAAATCTTAGTTCTAGCAGCTTGCTGTTCAGTTTAATGAGAGTTATCAGAGGAATTGTAGTGTAATATAAGACAGAAATTTGGTAGAGTTTGACCTGAATTCTACTAGATAACGGTGTTTATCATGTTTTTAGTTTGATGAGTGGGGGGATTGTATAAGAGGATATTTCTGGTTAGGTAGCCAACTGGGGGAGTGGGGGAGCAAATAGACAGATATTTGGTATAGTTTGACCTGAATTCTTCAAGATGGCAGTGTTTATCTTTGTTATTAGTTTGATGAATGGAGGAATTATTTAAGTGGATATTCTTGGTTAGGTAACCAACTGGGGGAGTGGGGGAACAAATAGACAAAGAAAACATGTACACTTATTCATACAGGGAAACAAATGGGGTACAAAAAATACAACAGGATACTAATAAGAGTAAGAGAGAAAATAATAGGAATAATAAATCAGAATAAAAGATAACCTTTTACTGGAGTCTTGAGACTTCAGGTAGAAGAAGAGAGATCCACATAAACACAATAGCACATTTAACACACAAAAAAAAACACTTTTTTTTATATAAGTCCAGCCTAATCACACAATTCTTTTCCTATCCTAACTCCTAACTTAGAAATCCTAAGTGGCTGACCAATTCAATAGAGAGAGAGCTCAAAGCACGTCTTCCCTGATCAAATGATCGAGCCAGAATGAGAATGATGTGAAGAAATGATGTGAATGATTACAGACCCTGACTGACTGATAACGTTTAATTAAGGTCCGTCTGCCTGCTCGGCTCTGTGGGCGGACCCCGGAGTGTGACCCATCACTCCTATAAAAATCGAATTTGGAAATCTACAGTGGGTCAAATTTTGAAAGAAAACCTGTAATTTACAGATTTATTACTTTAATGTCTAAAGTAGAGGTTTTAGTGTCTAAATTATTTGGTAATTAACAGAGCTAATTTGGATTACAGACCCTCAGCAGACTTTGTTTATATATACCGCACTCGTGAAGGGTCTGAAATACTGCAATTTGATTGGTTTCCACGAACACGGTCTTACAAGGAACGTCACGATTGGCTGAAGCCCTACCAAGAGCATATAACGAAAAGTACAAAGTATACCAAATGTTTAATATCCGGTAGACAGGGATGCTGCGATACTACATATTGAAGTACGGAGAACAATTCTGCTAATAAATAACAATATACTATTAATTTTATCAATAACCCTTTGTAGAATCAAAGGTAAAGGACCCATTAAACCAAACAAACCAGCAAAAAGGTATGACATTGTGATTTTTTCGAATAATCTGTTTATCAAATGGACCAAAATGCGAGCACATGCTCTTAGAATTGAGGGGTCGTCTCAGTATGCATGTGTTTAGTTAGCAAATCAGGGCCAGGTTCTCCTGCATGGAGGATCAAATAAAGAAGAATAAGAAGAAAAGAACCCCTTAACCTGGACACGAAGATTAGAGGAAAATATTGAAGAAGTCCCGGCCTGAGAAGTCCCGGACCAGACCCCCCTTCCCAAGTTTAACCCCCATCCCAATGTCTGATGAATTTTAGAGTTGGATTGGTATGGTAATTTTTATAATTGGCCAACATATTCCTGTTGACACCCCATCCCCTTGAGTTTAATGGCTTGATCAGCACATGAAACACATATACGCACACACTGAATGGGAGAGAGCAAGATGGTAGTTAAGAGATGTGTAGGAAATGCACTGGCCTATTATTTCTCTTGTCAAAAGTTTCTTTTTGGTCAAAATGTAGTTCAGTTCTTGGTGGTTTATGGTGATAGAACACTCTCTTACTGATATGAATATAAAGCATGTTTTTACACTTGCAAGAAATAATACACATTTCTCGTTGGAATATTGATATGCCAGATGTTCAGAAAGTGCTCTCCAGGAAGGGCTGAGAAAAAGTACAACCACACTCTACAGTACAGAGCTTGCTTTTTAGTTTCACAAAAAGCATTTTGATCTAACATTGTGAATCAAGACCATACATGAAAAGAATAAGACATTTATAAAGTTCTGTATTTACACATTGAATAACAACATCAATAGCTGAGAGATGATTACATTTGAAATTTAGATTGTATGTAACAAAATAATTAGTGAAATAGAATTTTTACCATCATTGTTCCATTAACTATTTATTCATGCTGCAATGAACACCTCATAAAATATCCAATTGTTTAATTTACAATTAAAACCCAGTCAGCTGGCAAGTATTGAGCTGTAAAAAAACTAAATCCGCAATAATTGAGCAGTATAAAACCAGATAATCCAGCAAGTATTAAGCAGTATAAAACCAGATCAGCCAGCAAATATTGAACATTACAAAATCAGGTCAGCAAGCAAGTATTAAGCAGTATAAAACCAGATCAGCCAGCAAGTATTGAGCAGTATAAAACCAGATCAGTCAGCAAGTATTTAGCAGTTTAAAACCAGTTCAGCCAGTAAAAACTAAGCAGCTGAACAAGGCCTTTAAACCAAGTATTGAGCAGTATAAAACCAGGTCAGCCAGCAACTATTGAGCAATATCAAAATAGATCAGCCTGCAGGTATTGAGCAGTTTATAAAAAAAAAAAAAGTAATGAGCATTATAAAATCAGATCAGGCAGCAAGTCTTGTGCTGTATAAAAACAGAGCAGGCAGCAAGTACTGAGTAGTATAAAGCTAGATCCTTTTTCATTACATGCCCTTACTTATCTCAGTATTGAGGAAACCCATGATTGTATTGTCCTTAAAACCAATGTTTCCATATATATGTCTCTCCTCTTTCTGAAAGTTATCGAGTAGTCTCAAAATATCATTATTATATTTCATTTTTTATATAAAAGTGTTCTATTAACTCATAAAAGTATATTCACTGTACAGCCCTGTCAATTTATAGATAAGTATAACATTAGCATGTAGGTTGCCAGACAGATAAGACTTAGTGATTTAAACTTTGAGACTTTGATGGTGATTAAATTTAATCAAGGGGCCTCCGTGGTTGAGAGGGTCAGTCACTGACTAACACTCACTCAGCACCTCACTGTGTGGGTTCAAATCCCAGAAGGGTCATTTGGCTTTTCTGGCTTGCAGTTGGTTGGTGGTTCTACCTGGTTGCCTCCGTGCATTCGGGGTCTTCCTCCACCTGTAATTAGCTGGATGTCGCTATATGACTGAAATACTGTCGAAGCGATGGTAAACTCAAATAGTCAAGTCATATTTATTCAAACAACAGATGTTTTATAAAAAAATTTACAATAACATGTATCGATATACATTTACAGGTACAATGTAATGAATAAGAATTCACTCCGTGAACTGGCCTGTGACAAATTTTCTTCAAAATTGATGTCATGGTAACAAGATAAACTGCAATGGCAAGTATTTGACCCAATTCATATAACCAAGATGAATCATGGATTAGATGTTTGTTAGGTTTAATGTCACACTGACCGTATTTGTTATTTGGAGACTCTACTTGAGATGGATATAGTGCTGCCATACTACAGTATCACCCCTAAAGACATGTGACATAATACCACACCCAGTCGCATTATCCTGACACCAGGCTAACCAGTCCTGGAACTACCTTTATATGCTGAGCGCCAAGCAAGGGAGCTATACCATTACCATTTTTACCACTATGGTATGTCACAGCCAGGGATTGAACCCACTCTTCTGCTCTCAAGGTGAATGTTCTTATCCCTCGGCCACCGGGGACAGTATCAGATTAAATTATTTTTCATAGGACTGTTATGTCGAGTGGTGTAAATAGCAGATGCATTTCTATTGAAAGCATTTCATGACTGAAAAGAAATAATAAGAAAGTATTTAAGTATTGTATTTATTTAGACTGGATAACATGTCTGCACAACAGTCAAAAACAACAATGTAACAGCATCCAAATACAATATGCCATTAAAAATGACCTTTTACTAGAGAATGTCATTTTTTATATCTTTTCTGTGAAAATAGTAGATTTATCACAAAAAAATGGGTTACATTTTTTTAAAATGCAGAAGCGCCACTTTTTCTCCTAACAGCTGTTAAAAATAGTCAGATGGACCAATTCCTTTATAATTTTTGTCAAACAGGTTCAAATGGGTAAGATCCATTGGACCAGCAAATTTCACAATGTCTGTAGTAGCATTTCTTATCAAGGTTTACAATGTGGTCGAATCACCAAGGAAAAACCAGGATAAATTATATTCTGGAAACCTGTGCCCATTTGTCTTTATTTTGAGTTACTTCGCAAAGTAATACCACTTGGATATTGGGCCTCATCCTCGCAAACCTGTCCATCTTAAGCTATCTAAGTTGATGAATACCCCTGCTCAATTGATTTGACTGGAACACAACGCAACAGACTTGATTCCTTATATCGCCTCCACTTCACTTTTGTGAATGGAAGTTTGCTTGTTTACATAAACAAAAAAAAACAAAAAAATATGTGGGTATACCCTTATAGTTTTACATCTTGTCGTCTGTGGTACAGATAAAAGATGTGTTCTGTTCACATTCATATATTTACATACACATAGTCAATATAAGTTCATTATAATCTTAATACTACTACAATCTCAATAAGACCACCCGACTGCTGTTAACTGATCTTAATAATGAGGTGGTCTTGTAATCAAGTTTCAATTAACATGAAATATGGAAAAAAGGAGTGAAAATAGTGGTCCTTATAATGAGGTGGTCTTTATATGAGGTTTTACTGTTTTGTGAATACATATTCTGGAAACCTGTGCCCATTTAATTGTCTTCACTTTTCAGTGATTTCAAGTTACTTCACAAAGTAATACCACTTGGATGTTGGGCCTCATCCTCACAAACTTGTGCATCTTAAGCTATCTATCAGTTGATGAATACCCTGCTAAACTGATCTGATGGAACACAACGCAACAGACTTGATTCCTTATATCGCCTCCACTTCACTTTTGTGAATGGAAGTTTGCTTGTTTACATAAAAAAAAAATAATAAAAATTATGTGGGTATACCCTTATAGTTTTACATCTTGTCATCTGTGGTACAGATAAAAGATGTGTTCTGTTCACATTCATATATTTACATACACATAGTCAATATAAGTTCATTATGATCTTAATACTACTACAATCTCAATAAGACCACCCTTGGGACTGCTGTTAACTGATCTTAATAATGAGGTGGTCTTGTAATCAGTTTCAATTAACATGAAATATGGAAAAAAGGACGTGAAAATAGTGGTCCATATAATGAGGTGGTCTTTAAATGAGGTTTTACTGTTTTGTGAATACATATTCTGGAGACCTGTGCCCATTTAATTGTCTTCACTTTTCAATGATTTCAAATTACTTCACAAACTTGTGCATCTTAAGCTATCTATCAGTTGATGAATACCCCTGCTAAACTGATCTGACTGGAACACAACGCAACAGACTTGATTCCTTATATCGCCTCCACTTCACTTTTGTGAATGGAAGTTTGCTTGTTTACATAAAAAAAAAAAAAAAAAAATTATGTGGGTATACCCTTATATTTTTACATCTTGTCATCTGTGGTACAGATAAAAGATGTGTTCTGTTCACATTCATATATTTACATATACATAGTGTATTTAAGTCCATTATGATTTATCACTACTATTTGCAACCTTTGAATCATTATGTGACCCCATTCCCCATCATCCATCCACTTACCAGTTTGACAGTTTATTTTTTCCCCAGGTAGCTCTTCCCCTGAGAGTCCATTGCACCCGGTCTATGATACAGTGTGAAAAACCCTGGCAAGACCCAGAAGATCCCCAACTTCATGAGCAGAAAATGAAGCAGTCCAACTTGTCACCCCCTACCTCAAAGACTGCCCATAAAGGTGAGACCAATCTGGATTAGACCAGTTATCTCCACTCTGTCTCTTAGATGGTCGGGAAAAAACAACAGGTTAAGTTTCCCTGGGGAAATAACTTGACTGGGAAGAATTTGCTGTTTCACTGGGGCAAATGTTTTCAGGAGACTGGAGTAACAGTCCGATCCTACACCTTGTTTAACTCTAGTTTGATAATAACCACAACGTTGCTGAATTATGTTGCACCATTACAGTCACTTGGTTCCTTACACAGGCTGGGTTCCTTCAAGTTGTACTATTACAGTCCACACATGCTGGGTTCCTTCAAGTTGTACTATTATAGTCCACACATGCTGGGTTCCTTCAAGTTGCACTATTACAGTCCACTATTACAGTCCACACACGCTGGGTTCCTTCACACAGGGCCTTGGTGGTAACAGTTGCACTATATCAGTCAACACACGCTGGGTTCCTTCACACAGGGCCTGGGTGGTAACAGTTGCACTATTACAGTCCACACACGCTGGGTTCCTTCACACAGGGCCGGTTGGAACACACACACCTACACACGCTGGGTTCCTTCACACATGCTGGGTTCCTGCACACACAGCCCGGTCGGTAACAGTTGCACTATTACAGTCCACACACGCTGGGTTCCTTCATATTGCACCAATGCGCAGTATACACACAGAGTACTGGCTCCAAACATGGATGAATCTTAAAAAAAAAGAAAAAACATTTAATGACTCTTCAGGAAAAAATGATAATACAGTGGTAATCATACAATAACATACACAGGACTGGTAAAAAGTACCAGAATAAAGATGATGTCGGATAAATGCTGCTTGATTAGCTGACTGCTCTAGGTCTTTATTGTTAAGTTTTATTAGGCTTTTCTGCCTCAAGCAGAAAGACCTATTGGGTTTGTTATGTTTTTTTTAGGTTTTCGCACCTCGCAGTGCGAAAACCTATTGTTTCTTCTTCTGTTTTATTTTTTTTTTTAGGTTTTCGCACCTCGCAGTGCGGAAACCTATTGTTCTTCTTCTGTTTTATTTTTTTTTTTTTAGGTTTTCGCACCTCGCAGTGCGGAAACCTATTGTTCTTCTTCTGTTTTATTTTTATTTTTTTTAGGTTTTCGCATCGCTTGCGAAAACCTATTGTTCTTCTTCTGTTTTATTTTTAGGTTTTCGCATCGCTTGCGAAACCTATTGTTCTTCTTCTGTTTTATTTTTATTATTATTATTTTTCTAACCCTTTTTTGTGAACGGCATATCACCATGATAGAAAAAAGCCACAACTATGAAATTTTTACCAGTTCCTTATATTTATCTGAACTTGATCCTAACGTTGAGAAAATTTTCATTTTTGTCTTATTTTTGCCGCTAGGGGGCGCTTTGAAAAAAATCAACAAATGCTAATAACTCTGTTATTTGAGGTCCGATTCAGATGTGGTTTTTTTGCATTGTTCCTTGTCAAAATCCTAATCAAATATGATAGGTTTCAAAAATCTGCGTATATAAAACTTTTGATCGGAA
>CM037783.1:69390506-69440506 GCA_021229015.1 Solen grandis | reverse complement strand
ATGTACTGGTATTTAAGTACATTATCCCTGGTTGTCGCAAGGAATGTACTGGTATTTAAGTACATTATCCATGGTTGTCACAAGGAATGTACTGGAATTTGATCTTGTTTTGAATATCTCATCAAATGTCAAATTCATGTGTTTATGAATAAAGATTTTTACAGATGAGTGTTTTATGTCATATGACTTTTTCCCATTTATGTGAAATGTATATGGAAAGGTTTGACTGAAATATGTGTCACTAAATTCTCGGTCTCCCTCTATCTAAGGCCCCCTTCACACCGGACCACCACCTCACTATGCTCTCCACAACCTAATAGAACATAGCATGGTCATGGTAAAATTGGAAAACTTCTTTTGGCGTGAAGGCAATCACGACATTACTAGACTCTTAGTACATACAAAACAACTTAAGACAATGACGCCATGATGCTCTTCTCAAGTTTGTGCTTCTTACCCATCCTGGTCAATCCTGCTTCATATTTCTCTATTACCATGTCCTGCTGATGCATGCGAGTGCCCATGATCCCTATAGGCTGTCACTTTGATCATTAAACACCACAACCTTGCTACATAAGTTTTGAGCATGCACAAAACTCACTATGCTCTACAATGTCCCATCAGAATCGATGCCAACTCCACTACATTCTCTTTACACTCTTCCGCGATTTAGCTGAATTTTCAAATTGTAGCGTGGTCTCAGTCAAGTGTGAAGGGGTTTTTAAGCACACAGACTAGAAAGCAATACACACTTCACACTACAGTTAATCCTTTTCCTCATAGGCACTCATTCTGTCAGATTCTACACACTGCACGGCAAAGAGCAATCTAGTTTAAAGTAAAGTTCAGTAATTTATATTCATAAAGTCGTAACTGGGAACATGAATATTCATGAGAGAATGAAGAGTTAATGCAGACAGTTTATAACCATGCCCATTCTCTTTAATATGAGTATACAAAGACAATATCTTTAAACATGTAACAACTTTTTTTCCCTTGACCCTCTGCCCTCTTCATCAATGTGTGGTCAACTTCCTTTCCGGAAGTGGTTGTCCTTTCATTGCATTTGACCAAGACAGAACACTGGTAATCATGTCTATGTACAAATTACTCAAAACCATAGTTAATATCACATTAACATTTTATTTCTTATTTTAAAATGGTGTCTTGTAGTTATTCAGTAAATACATGCTGAAATTAAAAGCAATTCTTCACAATTTTAATTATTATTTAAATTTTAATTCACATGCCTCGTAAAAGCTACACACTTTTCATCATTAAATCCTTGTATTGAAACCAATTGGTAGTTAAAGTCAGTGATGTTATTAAAAAACATCCATTTGTAACAAATTATAGGGGGGAAATTATAACAATTTTAATACTACTGGTTATCAATCTTTGGAAATCCAACAGTCATTTTTCTATATCATTATATTCTCTAATATACCATGTCATGTACATTGAAGTCCTGTAATACTTCTAAATACAGACAAACAGAAAGCCTTGGGGACAGGAGCAATTGCTGGTACAAAGAGTAAAAGCATTACACAGAGACCTTGATGAAATGAGATACAGTGATAAAAAAAAACGTATGACTGAATACAAAACAGATTTTAACAGACCAGTAACTGTTGTGAAATTAAGCAAAATACCAATAATCAATATGACAGTTTATCTTAAAACAAATAATTCAAAACAATAAGGACTTTATTGACGTTATTGACTAAGTTTTTCCAAAAATGTCTCTATAATGTCATCATCCTGAAGACCTATGAATTTATCCTGCACTTCTTTTGCCTTCATTCCAACCACTGTTGGTACTGAGGACACCTGCAATACACAAAGAAAACGAAAATACATTTACCCGTATATATACACCTTATGTTTTACAAAATAAAAGCACACTAAATTACATTTAGCAACTACTTCATCTATCTCCAATTATTATCACAATGGAGACATTTTTGATGATGCAATACTTGTAATTTGAAGGAACATCCAATTCATATATCACAAAGTACAGGGTAGAAGTACAGGGTAGAATGTGGATGTATCTATCTCCTAACTTTTAACATATTATCTTAAATAATGTAGAGTATTATTATGCACTGAACTATGAAAGGATCATTGTTTTATCTATAAATTATGAAAATAAATGTACATTCGACTTCCCAAGTAAATAAAAACAATCAGACCAATAATCAAATTGCAATTTTATGTTAAAATACTGGTAGGTAGTGAGAAAGCTAAATTTTGAAGAAATCATATTGGGATATTTTGTTTGTTTAGGTCTTAACATCCCACTGACAGTAGATTACAAGTAGTCATTTGGGGATTTTGTTTTTGTTTGTTGAGTTTAACGTCCCACCAACAGCATTTCAGTTTTTTGAAAACTATGTCTATGTAGGACAGATTTAGTGCTGCCACACTGCTTTATCATACCACAAACACATGGTACAATACCACATCCCTTCACATTATCCTGACACCAGGCCAACAAGTCCTGGAACTACCCTTATATGCTGAGCTTCCAGAGGTATTTTAAAATATAAGATAATGAAATTGATTTTAATGTATAATGGATCAATAATGTATTTTAATTATCACATTCATAAAAACAAGAGCTGTCAGAGGACAGCACACTCAACTATTCAAAATGCTTGTTGGTAAATCAAATGAAATCTATTTCAATTCCTTCCCTTCACATACCCTGTATATAATAATGGTCAAAAATGATATACCCTGATCGCCTGATACCCCTTAATATTTTTATGAAGTCTAAAATCAATCCCATGCCTAGTTACTGAGACATAAGCAAAATAACACTGTGCATGCAAAACTTTAACCAAGTATCCAAGTTAGAAAAGGGCCATAATTTGTATAAAATTCAGTCCAAAAGTTATCCTCCTTGGTTTTCTGATGCCCCTGAATACACTCCTTAACTTTCTGGTCAAATCCATAAACAATTTCTGAGATATAAGCTGGATAGTAGCTGGAATGCAAAATTTAACCAAAATTCTAATTTAAAAGGGGGCCATAATTTTTTATATATTCCATCAAGTGTTGTCTTCCTTTATAGTATGATATCCCTAAACATATTAAAGATGTTTCAAATCAATCCCATGCCTGAACTCTGAGATATAAGCATGAAAGTACCTTGTATGCCAAACTTTAATCAAAATTTCTAAGTTAAAAAGGTGCCATAATTTGTAATATATTCCATCAAAAGTTATCTACCGTAAAGTATGATACCCCAAAACATGTTAAAGATGTTTCAAAACAATCGCATGCCCGGATACTGAGATATAAGCATGAGAGTATCTTGCATGCAAAACTTTAACCAAAATTTCTAAGTAAAAAAGGGGCCATAATTCATATTAAATTCAGTCAATAGTTATCTACCTTGGTTTTCTGATGCCCCTAAACATATTCATTAATTTTCAAGTTAATACCTTGAATGGTTATTGAAATACAAGCTGGATAGTAGCTTGCATGCAAAACTTTAACCAAATTTTCTATAGCATGCAAAACTTTAACCAAAATTTCTAAGTTAAAAAGGGGCCATAATTCATATTAAATTCAGTCAAGAGTTATCTACCTTGGTTGTCTGATGCCCCTGAACATATTTATAAACTTTCAAGTCAATACCAGATATGGTTATTGAGATATAAGGTTGACAGTCACTTGCATGCAAAACTTTAACCAAAAGCTGCAACGCCAACACAAGGGCGACTACAATAGCTCTCATATTCTTTGAATAGTCAAGCTAAGAATCATTTAGCAAGGTTTAACAGTGATATTTAGCCTAAATGCAATTTCAATGTAAGACATACAGTAAAGGTTCATTACTGTGTGCTCCTTTATAATGTAAATGCCTATATATTACATGGTCAGGTCATTGATTGGACCATTGCCCCTTATTCTTTTGTTACAGAATGAAGTCTATTGTTCTCTTTTGTTCCGTTTACCATCAGATGGCCCCTTACTTTAATCTGGCTGCTGTATGGACGGACAGATAGACGACGGAAAAGTGATCCCTATGTGTCAACAAAAAACATGGTTCAAAATAAGGCAGATTAATATTTTACTGTCACTCTCATATGAAAATCAGAATAACCCTGCCAGAACTTGAACCCTCGTGTTGAGGGTCTGAGTGAGTGTTTAAGTCAGCAACTTTACCCTCAGAGGCCCCTCCCCAATCCCAACCAAAAACAAGAGGGCCATGATGGCCCTGGATCGCTCACCTGGTATCATTAGGCTATGTAAAATCAAGTGACCCCTGGGGCAGAGCCAATTTTGACCCCAGGGTCATGATTTGAACAAAGTTGGTAAGAATCGACTAGACAATGCTACACACTACCACACTCTACTTGGTAGAGGTCTATTAGCCCATGTAACATACCAAATATATAAACTCCAGACCTTGAAGATTTTTCTAGTTTTTTTTCCAATATAAGTCTATGTAAAATCAAGTGATCCCTGGAGCGGGGCCAATTTTGACCCCAGCGTCATGATTTGAACAAACTTGGTAAGAAGCGACTAGAAATGCTACACACCAAATATCTAAACTCTATGCTTTGTGGTGGCTGAGAAGATTTTTCTTTTTTTTTTCTATATTAGGCTATGCTAAATCAAGTGACCCCTGGGGCGGGGCCAATTTTGACCCCAGGGTCATAATTTGAACAATCTTGGTAGAGAGTCATAAGATCATACTACATATTAAAAATCAAAAGGCTAGGCCTTGTGGTTTCAGAGAAGAAGATTTTTCAAATTTTTTCTATATTCGCCTATGTAAAATCAGGTGACCCCTTGGTGGGGCCAAATTTGATCCCAGGGCCATGATTTGAACAAACTTGATTGTGATCTACTAGACAACGCTGCACACCAAATATCTAAACCCCAGGCCTTGTGGTTTCTGAGAAGAAGATTTTTCAAGTTTTTCCTATATTAGCCTATGTTAAATCAAGTTGACCCCTTGGTGGGGCCAAATTTGATCCCAGGGCCATGATTTGAACAAACTTGATTGTGATCTACTAGACAACGCTGCACACCAAATATCTAAACCCCAGGCCTTGTGGTTTCGAGAGAAGATTTTTCAAGTTTTCTTTTTTAGCCTATGTTAAATCAAGTGACCCCTGGGGCAGGGCCAATTTCGACGCCAGGGTCATAATTTGAACAATCTTGGTAGAGAGTCATAAGATCATGCTACATACCAAAAATCAAAAGGCTAGGCCTTGTGGTTTCAGAGAAGAAGATTTTTTCAAGTTTTTTCTTTTTTAGCCTATGTTAAATCAAGTGACCCCTGGGGCAGGGCCAATTTCGACGCCAGGGTCATAATTTGAACAATCTTGGTAGAGAGTCATAAGATCATGCTACATACCAAAAATCAAAAGGCTAGGCCTTGTGGTTTCAGAGAAGAAGATTTTTTCAAGTTTTTCCTATATTAGCCTATGTGAAATCAAGTGACCCCTGGGGCGGGGCCAATTTTGACCCCAGGGTCATAATTTGTACAATCTTGGTAGAGAGTCATAAGATCATGCTACATACCAAAAATCAAAAGGCTAGGCCTTGTGGTTTCAGAGAAGAAGATTTTTTAAATTTTCATTTTTAAAATCTATTTTTAGCTCCTGTGACCTAATTATGCAATGGACCAGAACCATTTATACAACTTTAGTAGAGCTTTATCCAAGGAACATTCCTGCAAAATATTTTTCAAATTGGCCAAGCCGTTTAGGAGGAGATGTTGTTTGAAGCAATGGTTGACGCCGGACGCACGCACGCACGGACGCACGGACGACGGACGCCGGACAAAAGGCGATCAGAAAAGCTCACCTTGAGCACGTTGTGCTCAGGTGAGCTAAAAACAAAAAACAGAAGGTAACACACAAAAAAAACATGGTTCAAAATTTAGGCAGAAAAAATTTCAGTTATATAATGGATCAAAGTTCAATTATATAATGGATCTGTACTGGAATAATTAGCAACATACCTGGTATTTCATTGCAAGCTCTACATTCTCATCGACATCTATCTTAGCCAATACAACTTTGCCTTTCAAGGCTCCTACATGGGCCTCAAGACGTGGACCTAGCAGCTTACATGGGCCACACCACCTGCAATGTAAGTTGACGTACTGACAGAAAATCAATAAAAATGCATAAATTAAGATGAAAAATTAAATGAAGATAGAAAATAACTTTATTATGGCTGAACAGCTCACATGTTTATCTTTATTTGATATGGGGAAATGTGCAAATCAGGATCAATTTGAACATTCTGTACCACATTATGGAAATTATTCTGGAAGATCTGTCATGTGCATTGCTGGGCCTAAATTGATGGCTAGGGGGTCCCAGATTTTTTTTTTTATATATATATAGGATGCACACAGGTGCGTTTTCCAGAACATCTGAGGTGGAAAAAAATCAATTCAAGGAATATAGCAAGCTTAGCATTAATAATTATTTAAAAAAATCTATTTATCAGGGGTTTACTTAAGGATTTGACTTTCACTTGTCTAGGGGGCAAGTTACTTTGAACATCAACTAGCCCCCATTGAAAACAGGTTCCCCTATCTTTAAGTTAGTTGGTGTTTGTTAATGTTTAAAACATGTTTAAAGTCAATTTTAAGATACTAGTATAAAGGAATAAAAATGTATATAGACAAAAAAAACAAAAACAAGTAAACTGAAAGAAAAAGAAATATAAAGGGATTGTCAGGAACTTCTGTCAGTTATGAAATTTTTTCTACTGAAATACATATTATATGGTCCAATACTATTTCCAATGAATTTGTTTCAGAAGTTTGAGATTTTAATTTGGGCAGGATACTTTTCAAGACATTCTTCTGGGAATGATCACATTGGCAAAGGTGGTTAAATTCAATGTTTATGTTTAGTAGGAAAGAAAAGCTCAAACTATATTTGAAAAGAAAATTCCAGATGAACTATGGTTTAAGAATGATGATTTTTTTCAATTTTGTTACTGTACTATTACATGTTCTTAGAAATCACATTGAGTGACAAAAGTCAAAGACTCCCAAGTAATTAGTACCTGACAAACCATATGCCTTGGAAAGTCATGAAAAATATTCAGATAGCTGGGACCAAACTGCTACCATACAGATCCAGATCTATAAATCACCACTAGACAATGGTGTTTTTTTTTGTTGTTGTTTTTTTTAAATAATAATAATGGTGTTATTTTGCTTGTTGTTTTTTTTGTTTTTTTTTTGGTTTTTTCTGTAATAAACTTATCACCCACATACGTTGCATGGAAATCTATAACAACTGGTACATCACTGTTCAGGACTCTTTCTTCAAAGTCTTTTTCATCTTGTATGTTGATAATCATTCCTTCTCCTGTTGTTGAGTTCAGTTTACGGACCTGGCAATAACTTTGGGGCTGTGTGTAACTTGGGATTTTAACATGTTTGGTGTTGAGTGCAGTTAATGACCTTGACATTTGCACATTATGTTTAATGTTGATTTTTCTGCTGACATGCAGAAATCTGCGCAATAATGTCCTTGATGCCATTCTGAAAAATAAAAATATTAGTTTTTGTTCTGGCGATGAACTTTAAGCAATGTCTGTTTTTCTGCTTTAAGATTGCAAGGTAAATCTGTTCAAATATATATGTATATTTGGGGAACTTAAATGCAATTTCAATGCTTTAAATTTAAATTTGGGGACATCATCTTATCACTTGCATGTTTATACTACATAATGCAAACCTAATTCCAAAAAAAAATTTTCAAAAAATTATAAAAACTTAAAAATACACATCTGAAATATATTGTACAGTACCTGTATAAAGAGACTAAAACAATATGTGAAATATCTACCGGATGCCGATTTACATCATCGAAATGTGTGTATTTGGTCACATGACAGTCACGTGGTCGATTACCGGGACCTAAGTGCGTCAATGACAACGATAGTTGCCAAGCAAGTCATTGAGAGTGAAAAGACATTATATTATGTATTTATCAGGCTCTCCAGGGAAAATTAAACAATAATGAGCAGGTATAGAATGTTTTACTTTATTTCTGTAATGTGTGCCAGCTTTGTATGTATATCTGCCGTGTGTCTCCTTTTTTTTCGGCACGTATTTGGATGTATAAATAGAGTGTACACAAATTGTCTCTGTTCATTGTTAAAGCGCCTCTTGATCAATGTTGAGCAAACAGTCTAAAGATGAACTCAAGCACATTAAAGTACAGTTTTCCATATTTAATGCCATGCTATGCATAGAGTTAGCTAGAATGCAACAAGTTTTGTTTAAATATTAGATCTATATTAATGTTAGCCGCACTGCATTAAATGATATAGCATTTCTTCATTTTACACAAACAGAAAAAGGATGGATAACAGATCACAAAGTGTTCACCAAATTTCGTGCATCTTTCTATCAATCTGTCTAAAACAAAACAAAGAAAATGTAATAATTCAATTTATAAGCTGATAAACTGTACATCTGAACTCATTGGAGAAATCTATATATAGTCTTCAAAATAAATCTTACTCTGAAAGACCCTCTTAAGCACACCATTGTTTGAATACAAGACTTCGGGATAAGCTTATGGGGTTTTAAATATAAGATTAAGGTGTTTTCATACAGATAAGGTGAACAGCTAAGCAATCATTGAATTTTCCTTTCTGACCATTTTTTTTAAATAGAGAGAGAGAGATGTCAGAGTATATCTTTGATCTAATGAGAAAATGTCTATACAAAGCAGGGTTTTTAAAATGCAGATATAACAGAAATGGAGAACATAGCTACGTACTATTGATTGCTTTTTTTCTTCTTCTTTTAATATCGACCAATATTATATGATGGGCATTCATCTCCACAATATAAATAATTCTATTTGAAGTTTTATCATTTTACTTATTTATTCATTTATATATTTATTTATTTATTTATTATTATAACTATTTATTTATTTTTTGTAATCGGTAGCAATAGGTCGGGGAACCATCCTGCTGACTACCTTACAGATCATATATAATGTTACAAAAACACATTTATTTATAGCTCGTAAATTTTATGAAAAAGAAAATTCCAGTTCTTATTAATATTTTGTTATATACATCATGTATGTTAGTAGAAAAAAAAGAAAATAATTACTGAAAAGATAAAAAAAATCAGTATTTAACTGAAATTATATAGAAAAGATTAACAAGACTGAAGATTTATATTGACTTACAAATGAGAGACAATTAAGCGTGTTAGAGAGATATTTCATTCGACTAATTTCAAAGTACCCATCACCAATTCTCTCTCTCTCTCTCTCTCTCCCTTCTCAGGTCATAGTTCCAGATACTTAGTATTATCTTTCGAAATTAATTTACAATCAACACATTCATAAACTTTTAATATCACTTCTTAACATTTTCGTAAATATATAAATATCATAGCCATGTCATGTGCATTCAAAACATTTACTTTGAAACGGCACTTTGAAAAGTTTAGACACATGTGCATGAGAGACAAGCGTGCTTCACCCCTACTAAACTTCCTTCACCCCACACCACATATCCGTATATCTAAGCCTCCTTCCATTCCTTTTCTGTACGATTTGCAGACAATGACCAGTGTAGCGATAGGCAGCACGGCCAATATGGCCAGAGAAGGGTACTCTTCAAAACGGACTGAAGCGGTGCCAAAAACATCTCTGTTTGGCAGCTCTCTTGAGATACAAGATGGAGAGAATACACGTAGATTGAGAGAAATAGATCCTACAAAAATACCAAAAACACCGCCCGTGAAAGGAAAAGGTCTGAAGTTCGAACTGCCACCAGAAGTTAAAAAGGAACTGCCAGGTATATGCAGTGTAGTTAAAAAAATAAAATATATATATATATATATATATATATATATATATAGGTACACCTGTTCAGATACAGGTAAAAGTATACACATACAACGAATTATTGGGAAGGGATAAACCGGTACAAATCGATTAATTAAAAAAAGTTGTTTGAATAACACTCTGATACAAAGAGTTGCTGGTATATCAATATTATTGAAGTTTTTTTCCCAACTGTCTAGTGGCAAAGTAAATATTAGATACCATCATTGTAGAGCTTATTTTATTGCAATTGTTTGCTGCCGCAGTGTTGAGAAACAGCGCCTAAATGTAAATGTGTGTCCGTGTTTTGAAATGTGACCCTCCGCTTGCTTGGCGCTTTGTAGCTAACACTTTGTCAATATCTTTGTTTATACAATAGGGGGGACATAAATCGACTGAATTGTGTATTGATCTCCGGTTTTTTGTTGAAAGATTATCGATTAAATAGTTCAACAACATGTAATGGCTTTTTCAACATACGTATACATGTGGACAGCATTTAGTGGGTTCGGATATTATCTATGTTTCATTGCATAATCCAATCACTGTGTTAATTTAGAGAGCGGATTGTCGGTGGGATTAAGAAGTGATCAAGATTTTATCATGATTTAGTCTAGAATTAAGGACTGTTGAGATCAATTTGTAATAAACAAATAATCGTTTTGTCAAAATAGATCGGCCTTTGATTCGATATGCGATCAAAAAAGTCTTGCACATAAATTCTTACCGTTTGAACTTTCAAGGTTTAATATAACAACCTATTTATTGTATATCAAATGTTAAAATAAGATGATTTTTTTTTTGTTGTTGTTGTTGTTTTTTTACAGCATTTAAGCTTCTGTCACCATGATTTAAAAAAAGTAGCACGATACATGTTAAGTTTTTTCTGAATCATTTAAAAAAGAACCTGCTTTTAAATTAATTGAAAATAAAAAAAAATGTAATTGGTCATGTTATGAAATCATTATAAGTAAGTTTAAATTATTATTACTGTATTTTTCTGTTCGTGATTAAAATCTGCATTCCTTTTTACAATTTAAATTTCGAATTAGATACTTATTTTTTTTTCATGTATTATAGGATCTCGTGTTCTCGAGAAGTCCAAACGTGATTTTGACACTCAGAAAAGTCTAGTCAATGAGACGGTGGATAAACTCAGGAAGAAAGAGGAAGATATTTTCTACCATCTGGCAAAAGCAGGAGTCCAGCAACAGGGAGATAGACCCCAGAGCACAGCACGTTCACAGTGGTTTACGGAACAGGATCTAGAAGGGGCAAAGGACATAAATATCGTAGGTCTGAATAAAAACCAGAGTTACAACAGAGACAAATACGGTCGTCAGCCCCCTGTGCATAATTATAGTTTGATAGGAGACCTATTAAAACCCGGTATGGATTTCCTACGCAGGGAGAGGACCGATGTCCAGATGAGAAATTTAGGAATTGGCAAAGGTGACTGTAGGGGTGTTTTGGCGGAAGGAAACAAACCTCCGTCTCGAAATCAGCAATCACGTGGTATGCAGAGCGCACGAGCGGCTTCCAGCCAAAAGGCAGTGTTGGACCTACCCCCCAATATCAAACATCAGTTTGGCAGTCGGGTGTGTGACAAATTGCTATCAGACAGCGCCGTTGTAGAGAAAGCAATAAAACAAAGAGACGAAAAGAGGACAAATATGCAAAGGCCTAGTAAACCGTTTTCTGTACCAAAGTTTACTAAGGAAATGAACCCCGAGTATGAAATGCTGGGTAATGCACTGCGGATGAATGTCGTCCCCGGCTATACGACCGACCACAAGATCAGCACTACCAAAACCGAGTTTAATGACCAGGTCCATCTGTTCAGATACCAGGATCCTGATAAATGGCGATACCAAAAAGACGAGCTTAGTAAGTATATTAGAGGATTTTTTTTATTATCTTTTTCAAAGTAATGTAAATATTTTAATTCTTATTTTCTTATTCAAAACTGAAGAAAAAGTTATGGCAATAACAAACGTTGTAACTATATAGGCATGTGACAAACATACGCCGAAACAATAATACTGTTTGTAAAATGATTAATATATGCTAATATTATTAATATTTGATGGATTAGTATGTAAAAGCGGAAAACATAATATTATGTTACATTTTCTCCCATTAAAATATATACACTTTTTATACTAAAACAAATATGAATTCTTTGCTTGCGAAGATAAGTCACGGTGAATATTTTAACTGAAGTCTTCACGGATGTTGTAGTTAAGAACTTAAGTCCCCAAGTGTGCATATCATGATGACCTTAAAATTTCCTAAACCATTGTTTCCAAACGACGCACACACAAGAAGTTCAGAAACGAACATTGGCAGCAACCCAGTGAAGGTTGACAGTTAGTTTGTACCTTAAACGTCCTCTATCATTCATTATTTTAACCCTTTCCCTCATAGAGGAAACCATGAAAAGACCTATGCGAACAACATAAAACCAGATCAGCCTGCGAGTAACTCGCAGGCTGATCAGGTTTTATGCTGTTCGCTGCTCCTCAGTTGTCTGGAAATGAGGACTTTATAATTAAATTTGGTAAGGTTTAACTGTGGTTTTCTGCAGAACAGGCTTTATGTGGTACCTATTGAGTGCGTCAAAATGAGTCTATATGAGGGAAAGGGTTAAATAGGACTGACAGTGTATAATGAGTCCCAGATTTCAATGAAGAATGAACTGTGTTCACTAGTTATTAAATGTCTGAGCGATTGACCCACATTTTTTGGCTGCGAAGTAATTTCTTATTCAGATCCCCGGCTACTACGTCAAAATCATTAGAATGGTATTGGTCACGTGCTTTTACTTCACGCAAAATAATTCAGGATGTGTCGGAGTGTGGGTATTATGCCACTTGTCTACGGAGTATGAAGCATTGATTTACAGTTTGTATTTCATAAAGACGAAGATCCGAAATGACAAAAACTCTATTAGTGGGACTTATTTATGCAAGGAAATGAAACTCTAATATTTGAATTTGCAGATTCATGTCTACTTTACCCGAATATTATCTTTTTAATCATACTGAGCTGTTCATATTACTGATTTGGCCGTCTAGAGTGTCATTTAATCGAGATTCTCATATCTTGTCTGGCTTTTTGCTTGAACCCTGTGACCATGCTTTTTTTTGCACGTTTCTGTACCAGTACTTGATTTACACATACATGATTTTCAATACACAGTAAGTGGAATGAATTTGTCTCAGTAACAGAATATATTGATAAAATAATTGATATGAATTTATTCTTTCTAAACCTTATAACATTGTATTGACATTCATCACAATTTGTAAATATGGTTTGGTTTGCGTGTATGTGTAAACCAGGTTCTCATCTCGAACCTCCACTTTATCTTACCATTTGGGTCATAACCTTTGAATGTACACTTGGCTATGCAATGCATCTGAAAGGACAAAATAGAGGGATTCTATAAGAGTAAAAGGAGGAACCGTGTCGTGTCAAGCCCTAAAAATGTATCAAAACGACTTGTATACTGCACTTGAAATATTTATGAAACAGATGTATTTCACTCTAAATTGATAAGCCACAACTGAATTTTAAGACTTAATGTATAATCTTTGCTGTTTTTGACCCAAATGGTTCACAATACTCCATACTAACAGGCACCCGTCTATCATGTATGTTTATTTGTGATTGTAGGTAAATGGGCCGAGCACAATGTCCTCCGTCAGAGAATGACAAAGGCGTGGGAAGCATACTTCTTAGAAACATTGGAAAAGAAAAAAGCACAATAAAATATGTCCAGCTAACCCTGTAGCCATTGTATTTAAATATTCCTCACGATTATTTTTTATGCCAGCTAATTAAATAAGAGTCAATAATATAAATATATTGCTTAATTAAGTTAAATTTGTTTTTCTTAACTTTTTTATTTTTATTTTATTTATTTTTATTTTTGTTGGAAAGTTTCTAAAATCTGTGTGCTCAGATTTTTTTTTTTTTAAGAAAATTAGTTTTGGAATTCAAAATATGTATATATAAAAATTATCGTTCCTAACGTGAAAAACGTACTAATGTGTCATAAAGACTTTAAAATATAAAGTATTTCGTGTATCTCTTATCTACGGGGGCATAAAAAGGGACACAAAGATATTTTCATATCGCGTGCGCATGCGATAACCCCTGCGTTCACACGCAGTAGCTATCGGTATGCACATTCGCAGACGGTAACTAAAGTTACCGTGTTCACAGCTAGCTACCGCGTGCGAATAAGAAAATATTCCATGTCCTTTTTATGCCAACGTATTTATCAGATATGCTCTCAGGTTGGTTACGACAGGGGAATACGTGTTATGCCAGTTATATAGGCAAAAATTTGACCTCTCTTATCCCTTTCCTTTTATTACTCTCCCTCTTTACACACCTGACTTTCCCACTATCTGTCTTCATGCACTCTTGTTGTGGCACCCCCTCTCGTGTGTATCTTTTTTTTCCTCATTACCATGGTAACTCAAACTTCGTCTATGCATTGTGTAGGCACGTGGACTGAGCAACAATTCTTGTACCAAAAAATGGCAAGAAAATGGGCAGAATTTCTACAGAACGCACCAAAATTCAGTCGAAACTGGGATCAAGCGGACAATACAGTGATGCGAACAAAAACTGCACCGGAAAAGGTGCAGAAGCCGCAAAATAAACAACCCCGAGCACGTGCTAAACCCAAAACGGCGCCAAAACAGGAGGAAAAAGATCCCGAATTTGAAGACATCGTTTTCGAGACACCACCAGTAACACCACCGCCTGAGAAAATCAAAGACCTCGGGCCTAAGAGAGACTCAGAGTTTTGGGATTTTTATGACAAGGGAGGAAAATAGTGGCGTGCAATATAGGCTAGTGCTCACAAAAAAATCCAGGTGCTCAGTAATCTTTTAGATGCAGTGTCAGTGTATTGTGATAGTTTGCCTGTACGGCAAGAAAAGAAAGTATAGAGGATTCTTGTTCTGTTTTGAGTTGAAGTGGAATTCATCTCATCTTCAAGTGATACTATACATTTCTTTTCACGAGAGCGTGAAAATGTTATTGAATCATTTTGAGATGAGATATATTCCACATCCACTCAGAATAAACAATTTTTCTTTTTATTTTATGCTAACTGCTGACGAAAGAAAAGGACTACTTTGTGTGTTCACTCCTATTAACACTCAATAAAACGCAGAAGAATTCATGTGAATTTTGCAATTTAAAGGGACTGGAATGCTACATATCAGTTCCTGTATACCTATAACACACACACTGTGGGTGATCTGGATTTTATCTCACTGATCACCAGTTAGCATGAAATAAACTTTTCAATCTAAACAAATTTCAAAAGTCATTTACTTCTTTTTGTAATCGCGTTATTAGTGGCAAATATATTTATAAATTGTTACTCTTCTATGAGAGCATAGATTTAAGTTAAATGTGCGTACCATGACACGCACCGATGTATTCCAAGAAATCTAATAGTAAAAGATTTTATTTATACATACATGTATCATCAACATGTATACACTGCCAGAAAGTAAAGTAAGATATATATTTTATATAAGGTTTTATAGTGCATCGTACAACTCGTATAGAAGATGCGATGAGTAGATGGTGCTTCACCCAAACATTTGTTACAGACTTACAGTATTACAGTAAGTATACGCAACAGAAATAATCTTCGAATAATTTTTTTTCAAACATGGTAATTACTTTATATACCGGGTTAATAGGGGGACCATCTTAGTATTTGTGCTTGTTGGGTTTAACGTCCCACTGACGCTATTTCTGTCATTCAACTTGAGAAAGATATAGTGCTGCAAGGGTGTTGTATCGCGCCTAATATTTTTGTATCTTTAATGCGGGAACCACAGATCTGTTTAACATTTATGTGACCGAAAAGAGCATAGTTCATATACAGCATTAGTTTTTTTTCTTTTTATAAACAATCAATTGTTAAATGTAAACCTATACGTTACTTGTGTTATCTTTCTTAGTGTTGAAATAAAATATATGTATATCTTTAATAACCATGTATTGCATTTACTTATTTAAACAACCCTTCAGTGAAAAAAAAAAAAAAACAGACATAAAAAAAATCGTAATGAAAATCATAGATTAACAATACACTATCTAGGGCGGGTCTGTAATGTGTGTGTGTGCGAGAGAGAGAGAGAGAGGTCTAAGTCACTAGATATGATTGCCGTTATTCTATTGCTTTAAGCTTCCTTGTTTTTACATCTATTACTAGTATGGAACCACTCAAACCAGTTGATTTAGCGTGCCTTACTAAGCGAACACCATTTGTATCAGTACTGTAAGATTCGGAAAACTAGGACTTAAATCCACAACCTTAGGAGATGTAGCATTACAGGACCACAACACCTAAATGATCAGGTGACTTTCTGATTTGGCCTAATATCCTAATTTTAATCCAACAAAATTAACAGTGTAATAAGGATCAGTGTATACTAGTATACCGTAATTTCGTTTTTCAAAAAAATGGAAAATGGGTCCGTAACGGAAAAATGTTTGGTATTCCTTTTTTAATTGGAATTGAAGCAAGAAAATTAGTGGGTTTTTTTTTTGTTTGTTTGTTTTGTGTGTGTTACAGTGAAAAACGAAAATGGATTCGTAGTTTGTTTGTGTGTTAAAATCGAGAGAAAAAAAGAACCATTTAAATATATTTTTATTGTCAAGCTTAAAGTTCAATAAGGATACTTACTTAAAAAAAAAAAATATAACAGTATATACACGAACCAGTATGACCAAACTATTTGATACAAGTATGTGTCAGCAAAATGCCATGCAGCGCTGGTGCAGTGCCTTATTTTCGACAGCCAAATAAAAGAAACCAGCGAGATAAGATGGCTTTGAAGTCACTCACCTGAGTAACGTTGCCTTCATTGCTTGCTCAGCTTAAGAAATGTTTAAGTGGCAAATTTGTGTGATGTTTCAAGGGCCTTAAATGTAAAAATATAAAACCAATCTTCTGACCTTATTGGTCGATATCCATCATAATCGGACTTGGCCGAGAGATTATGGATATGAGCATATGCACACAGGTGAGCTAATAAAAATCAAGCAAAAAATACAGCTATGTCAATCTCATTATTCCTACAGATCCAATTCCTTATATCATTGAGTGGTATAGCAATGTTTGATATGCGAATACTGCACTCAGCGTATCTTTTAATTTGAATACATTATTTCCTGCAGGAATATAGCTGTTTTTTCTTCTGCAAACATTACTCTTACTGGCCATACAACGCTCAATATGTGTTAATCCAATTATTATACATCTCTGCCGGTACCATCAAAAGAATCAATGAAAAGCAACCAACATTCCAAGAGGTCAAGGATGTTTTGAAAAAGGCAAGAACAGGTTCAGCCCCAGGACACAATGGGATACTATACAAGGTCTATAAGATGCGCCCAAAACTCTTGCGTAGACTGTGGTTACTTCTCAAAGTAATACGACGGAAAGGAAAAGTACTGGATTGCTGGCAGGAAGCAGAAGGCATATTTGCTCCAAAGTAAAAAGACTTCAAGTACATCCAACAGTTCAGGACCATATCCCTACTTAATACAAGGGAAATGTCTTTTTCGCTATTCTTGAAAGGAAAATGACTATATCTTCACAACCAACAAGTATGTAGATATATCGGTCCAGAAAGGTGGAGTACCAGTTTTTTTCCCGAATGTGTGGAGCACATCAGTGCAATCAGCCAACTAATCCGAGAGGCAAAGGTGAACCATGAAGACTTGACGGCTAAACCTAGCAAATGCCTATGGTTCAATACCACACAAGGTAATAGAGGTTGTCATGAATCAGTACCATATTCCAGACCACATTAGGGCAGTGATTGTGGGATGCCGCTCAGGCACCAGACAACGCTTTGCCGTTGGCAGAAAGATGACGGCATGGCAGGAACTAGAAAAGGGCATCGTCACAGGTTGCACCATATCAGTGTTTCTTTTCCTAATGGAAATGAACCTCATCATTGAAGCTGCCAAGAGGAAAACTCGGGGACCCAAGACAGCATCAGGAGTTTACCTACCATCAAACAGGAGCTTCATGGATGACATGACAATAACAACCAAGACGCATGTCCAGGCAAGATGGGTACTGTTAACCCTAGATTTGGGCCAGAATAAAGTTCAAACCCAGGAAGTCGATGAGCCTGTATAATCAAAGGCGACTAAAAACAACAACAAAAATCAACCTCCAGGTGCAAGGAGAAGACATACCATCAATTGTTGACAGTCCAGTAAAGAGCCTGGGCAAGTGGTATGATGCTAGCCTGAAAGACACAGGCAGTATTCAGTGCATCAAGTGCCAACTCCATGAAGGATTGAACTTGATTGATCAGTCCGGACTTCCTGGGAAGTTCAAAACCTGTCTATTCCAGTATGGGGTCCTTCCAAGGCTGATGTGGCCAATTATGTTATACGAGATAGCAACAACAGCAGTGGAGTGTCTGAAGAAAAAAAAACAGAGGATACCTGCGCCGATGGCTTGGGGTGCCACCAAGTTTCAGCAGCTTTGGACTCTATGGAAAAACTAACCAGTTGCAACTCCCACTATCACCTATAGTGGAGTAAATCAAGGTTGCAAAGGCAAGACTTGTGGTGACTTTAAAAGAGTCAAAGGATGACCTGATAAGGAAGGCAGGTATCGAGACAATGACAGGAAGAAAATGGTCTGCAAGCCAGGCAGTTTCCGAGGCAGAAAGCCAACTGCGTCACAAAGATATAGTCGGCATTACAGCTGAAGGTCGACAAGGCCTTGGAAATGTTAAACACCCAAGTTGGAGCTCAGCAAGTAGCAATCAGGGAAGAGAGCTTTCGCTTGGCAGAAAAGGAAGACAGGAGAACAAAAGCAGTTTCCATGGGTAGCTAGGGGGCATGGACTAGCTAGCAAACAACTGAGAGAAAACAGACATGGCCAACCATGTGGCGCTATGAACCATTCCGTCTCAGCTTTCTTCTCAGATTTGTGTACGACCTACTACCATCACCGGCTAATCTACAGATGGGGTATACAGGCCAACCCAAAATGCCAGCTATGTGACAAGATCGGGACAAAGGAACGTCTTGTCATCATGCAAGACAGCCCTCACCCAAGACAGGTATAGGTGGGGGCATGATTGCGGCAAGCCGACACACTAGAAAGAGAAAGGGCCAAGAAGAGAGTCTCAAGGTATCTGGTTTGTCAAAGAAGGGTAGTTAGTGCCAAAACAACCTCATGCGGCACCAGAAATTCTAGACGAATCGGACCAGTGGGAGATAACTGTCGACTTGGGGTCGGGGAGGCTTGTTTTTTTCCCCAACATCGTGCAGACAACACATTGATGGTTCCTTCAAGACATTGATGGTTCCTTAACTGTCAATCAAGTATGTTTACATTAACCGGCTTATCTAACCAGAGTAAATGCTGACCTACTTCACACAAAGGAACACGTGCTTTTTGTTTGTGATACTGTATGTGAGCACTTGACCTAGGTATGAACAGAAACTGTCTAATTACCAATAGGGGGAGGAGTTACATACAAATTGCGGATCCGTCCATTGTGATCTGGTCTCAAAAGGACAAGTGCCTGGCGCTGACAGTCCCCTGAGAATCTGGTTGAAGAGAGGCAAACGAGCGTAAGGCCGATAAGTTCGCCGAGCTACAGGGACAATGCAGAGAGAAGGGGTGGAGAACATGGCTTCATCCAGTTGAAATTGGAACCAGAGGTTTCCCGGCACAGTCGCTGTGGAAAGTCCTCAGGTGCAATGGGCATCTCAGGAGCAGAAAGAAAGAGAGCAGTCGAAAGGCTCAGTCTTTCTGCTGAACGTGCATCTAGCTGGCTGTGGCTTAAGGGGGAGAAGAGCTGGAAGCCAACCACCGGCACGTTAGAGGCTGATCACCACTGCGGACCCGCCGCCTTGGAGTGTGTACCGGTACTAATGGGTCGAAACACTAGTTGAAGGGCGGTGCCCGGCTGATGATGTCGGTGGTTTTTTGCAATTTAGTGCTTATCTTAGACACGAGACGACGAAATACTATTACTATTTTTGAGTTTACCGTCGCTTCGACAGTATTTCAGTCATATAGCGACGTCCAGCTAATTACAAGGTGGAGGAAGACCCCGAAAGCACGGGGGCATACGGGTAGAACCACCGAACCTACCGCAAGCCAGCTGGAAGACTTCCTCACATGAAAATCCAAATGATCCTGCCGGGATTCGAACCCCCGCGATGAGGGGCTGAGTGAGTGTTAAAGTCAGCGACTTTACCCTCTCGGCAACGGAGGCCCAACGACGAAATAAAAAATGCGTTTAAATAAAACAAACTTAAGTGCACTTTCTTTTGCAACTGAGTATAGGGTATAAAAACTGACTTGAAAACAGCCTCGATTCATGGGCTCATTTCTCGTTGGATTTTTTTCGGCAAAGTAACCAACGGCCGATAAATACATGTAATAGGTGTAATCTTTTCCTGGAGTTTTACCTTTTGTTGTACGCCAAAAGTAGGGGTTCGAAATGAAGACCTTTTAATCAAGAGCCACTTGTGTATTTCATGCAACCAACTGGTGACTAGGTTATGGCAAGAAAACTCGACATGAAGACCTGACACAATTGACCTTGAGCATGTGACTTCACACGTCAGTTAAAAAACTACACACATTTTGACTATATTACAACGAAATTATTCACACCAGAACCACCATAGAATAAATAAATTCCCAAATATTGCAGTACAGGTGTACGAAAAAACAACAACTTTTTAATGAATACTGCAGTTAAGACTGGTTTGCATTGTATACACTTAAAACATACACACAAAAAAGGTAAGCAAGTGTAGCAATCATTCCGCCTTGCAAGTAGCTCTGGTAACATCTCTGATGTTCAAAGTACAATACATATATCTACAACCAACCAAAACGTGAAAAATACGTGCCTGCTAAAAAATTAATCCTGCGTTTAACTTGAAGGACAGAAGGTTTTCATCCGATTCAGACCCTCTCCCCAGACGAACACCAAAGAAGCAGCAGCAGGTTTCCCATCTGGACGGACAGACCCAACCCTATAACACCCGCCCCCACAAGCGGTTTCACCTGTGGGGACTGAAAATGGTTATGGTTATGAATTGTGCATTTTTTTTAGGTTTCCTGCCCTTTGTTCCCCTTCTGATGGTGAACAAGCATTCCAGTGAATATATTTGACAGTTTATGAGAAATTTACCATAGCAAAAATCTAAACAAACCAAGAAAATCTTGTCAGGAAAAGGGTCAGAACTGCTAAAATGAATTCTTGGTTATCTGCCTTTTTGAAATGGTTTCCCTTATAGAAAGTGAACAAGTTTTCCCAGACTAAAGTGAAAATGTTTGATAGTTTTAGGGAAAATCTTTACCAATAGTTTTTTAGAAACTGAGGTTTAAAAAAACCTTTACTTAATTTTAGGTCGATAAAGGGCCATAAATCTGTCAAAAAGATTTTTATTGTTATCTGCTCTTTTGATACTGAACATGTAGTCCAAAAGGAATATGACAAAGTTTTTAAGAAAATTACCTTAACAAAAAAAACTTAACCAGCCACAAGACGGAAAAGGGCCATAACTCTGCTAAAATTATTTTGAGTTACCTGCCCTTCCGCAATGGCTTCCTTATTTGTAATGATGAAATATACCAAGTTTGAAGTGAACATGTTTACTAGTATTGGTTATGGAAAAATGGTCTTGAATGAAATCCTTAACCAAAGCCATTGCCAATGCAGATGAGAGGATTGTGACAATATCTCCACTTTTTTTTCTTTGAAAAGTTGAGCTTATAAATGGCATATCTTCATCAAAAATGGTCGAATCACAAAATCCCAATAGTATGTTCTTGGGCAGTTCATGAAAAAAGTCCTGTAAAAGTCTAGTCAAAAACTGTTAAGAAATGTAGGAAGAAAAGTTAGATGTTCTCCAATTTAATAACAAGAATTTTTCTTTGGAAAACATGATTAATAAAATGCTACTACAGAAAGACTACTATGAATGAAATGAAAAAGACAATAACAAAACATTTTGATATTTACAATTTTATTTTCCCATATACTCATATTTACATTAAACAATAATTATCTTTTAATTAACGTTTCCCTCCACGTTTTCCCCCTGTTTTGCCCTTTTTACCCCCTGGGCCACCCTTATTTTTAAATTTATTCTGTCCCTTTTTGCCTTGATTACTCCTTTTCCCAGCTGGCTTCTTCTTGCCAAAGTTTGGATCTTCACGTCTTCTCTTTGCTCTGAAAATGCAGAGAAAATACAATTATGCAACAATAACATACTCTTATGTTTACAATATTTAACTTGAATTTGAAACTATTCGGTCATTGAACATCCTTGGTAATTTTATAGCAGTCACTTAAGTTCTCATATGCCCCTGTACTAGGGCAAGAAAAGCTTAAGTCATGGCTAGTCTCGAACTGTGGCCTGAAATTTTGTTCATCCCTTCCTCAAAAAACCATCAATAACACACTCATTCAGGTCTGTGTTCACAAGACACCCTATCTTAAACAAGAGGGCCAAGATGGCCCTGTGTCGCTCACCTGATTAAGATGGCTGTGTTAGGCAAAATGACAAAAAATCTGGCATCTAAAGTGTTTTTCTAACATTTGACTAAGTGGCCTACATTTTGATCCTACCTGAATTTACCTGGTGACCTAGTTTTTGACCCAACATGACCCAATTTCAAACTCATCCGAGATATCATGTAGACAAACATCCTGACCAAGTTTCATTATGATTGGGTTAAAACTGTAGCCTGTAGAGTGTTCACAAGGTTTTTCTAAGATTTGACCTGGTGACCTAGTTTTTGACCCCACATGACCCATTTTCAAACCCATCCGAGATATTATGTAGACAAACATCCTGACCAAGTTTCATGAAGATTGGGCCAAAACTGTGGCCTCTAGAGTGTTCACAAGGTTTTTCTAAGATTTGACCTGGTGACCTAGATTTAAACCCCACATGACCCATTTTCAAACCCATCCGAGATATCATGTAGACAAACATCCTGACCAAGTTTCATGAAGATTGGGCTAAAACTGTGGCCTCTAGAGTGTTCACAAGGTTTTTCTAAGATCTGACCTAGTGACCTAGTTTTTGACCCCACATGACCCAATTTCATATCATCCGAGATATCATGTAGACAAACATCCTGACCAAGTTTCATGAAAATTGAGCCAAAACTGTGGCCTCTAGAGTGTTCACAAGGTTTTTCTAAGATTTGACCTGGTGACCTAGAGGGCAAACAAAGTGAAATCTGGCTTTTTTCAGTTTTAAAAGGGGCATAACTCCTGACCTAAGGGTCCAATTTCAGCCATAATCCAACTTAGCCAAAATTTGATGGTTATAAACATTGTTATAAAATTTAAAGACAATGACCTAAAAAATAAAGATGCTAGAGTGCAAACAAAGTGCAATCTGACTTTTTTAAATAATATAAGGGGTGTAACTCCTGACCTAATGGTCCGATATCAGCCCAAATCGAACTTGGCTGAGATTTTTTGGTTATAAACAAAGTCATTAAGTTTGAATGCAATTGCTAAAGAAATGAAGATGCTAGAGTGCAAACAATGTGAAATCTGGCTTTTTTGGAATTTTAAAAGGGGCATAACTCCTGACCTAATGGTATGATATCAGTCATAATCGAACTTGGCCGATATTTTATGGTTATTAACATTGTTATAAAGTTTGAAGATAATTGCTCATGAAATGAAGATGCTAGAGTGCAAACAATGTGAAATCTGGCTTTTTTTAATTTTAAAAGGGGCATAACTCCTGACATAATGTTCCGATATCAGCCATAATCGAACTTGGCCGAGATTTTATGGTTATAAACATTGATATAAAGTTTGAAGATAATTGCTCATAAACTGAAGATGCTAGAGTGCAAACAAACAAATTGTGGACGACGGACGACGGACGGACGGACGACGGACATTCATCGATCCTAAAAGCTCATCCTGAGCACACGTGCTCAGGTGAGCTAAAAACACTCTGGGGACCATTTTGTCAGAATATGCTTAAAATGACAGAATTGAAAAATTTCTATTTCATATGCCAGTAAAAAAACAACAACAAAAAACTACTTGATAATATGTGTGATAAAGCAAGTGATACTGTACAAACCTTGCTGACTCCCACTGGTTGTTGTGTAGGTTGGCAGCTCTGGTAGCATCCACAATTGGCTTGTTTGCCAAATCATTCAGAATCTCAAGATGCTTTGATGATTCGGTCTTCAAATCCCCATAATTGGACTGAAACTGAACCAAAGGTCAAAACAATGAACATTACAGACAAAGTCATATTTTAGTCTTTGTGGAATGGACATGATATTTGATGGATACAACCCTGAGCTTCCAATGAATTTGATTAAAACCTCTTACTACACCAACTTAAATAATGTACAGTGCAAACTGTCCATAAAGACACCTGTTCATAATGACATCCTGTATTATCCGACATCGACTGTCCCATTGTTGTTCCTATATAAAAATAGCCTGACCATAACGACACCTGTCTTTCCTGAAATCCGACATACAATTTTGGTCCCATTAGTGATAATTGCTCTAAAATTACGCTGCTTTATCTGACACAACTGCAAACCGTTACTTTTCGGTGTTGAAGCAAATACAGTGACAAATCATTGATGTATTTTCAATATTATTTTCAGAATTATTTGAAGCTTAATGTCATATATATAGCAAATTCATGGACTATCAATTTTAAAGGTTGGGTCTATAATGACTTGCCTTATCTGACAACCTGTATTATCCAACATTGTCAGTTTAACCCAGTGGGTGTCGGATAAGACAGGTTTTACTGTATTTGTAAAAACAGATGTGACAAGACAATGCATGTGACTCTTATGTAGCTTGAATGCTATTTCATGAAGAAGGGTAAAAGTAGTGCAATATAACCATCCAGAAATTCATACATGTGAGATTTTCTTTTATGAAGACTCCAAATTATCGATAAAAACTTGAAAGTACAATAGCTAATGAATTATATACATTATCAGAAAGTTTAAAAATATGCATTTGTTAGCATCTATCCAAATGATATGACACAAACGCAATCCAGAATTATATCAGTTTAATTTAAATCAATTTGAAGTACATACAAAAGTGTCAACAAAAATACCTTTCTCTTTTTTCCTGCAAACTTTGATGATGGTTTTTCTTTTGGAAGATTTTCTGTAAACTTCCCGATGGATGCTGTTGATTTCTTTGCCACAGCCAGTGCCTTGCCAAGATAGTCTTTACTTGGATTCTCTGTTGGTGTTAGGCCCACTCCTGGGACTGAAACACAATACAATCATCAGTATTTGTTTTAACAGTAAATAGACCTACACAATTATTTACTAAAATAACAATATACATGTATACTTTGTAATCTGCTTTAACCTCTTTGTCACTGTAAAAACAATGAATATTTTGAGCATGAACTGACAAAATTAATTTTCTAATATTAAAGTAATTTGTAAACATATTACATGATGGCTGTATAAAACAAGAAAGTCAGTAGAACTGACAGATGCTCCCCGAAGAACGTCATTGTTACAAATAAGACCTTGGTCAATGGGTGGGAGGATGTAGGAACTGGGTCAAGCCGAAAATATGCGCATCTCCTCTTTGTAATAAAGCTTCACATAAAGTTTGTTGAAATCAAGCTATTAGTTCCTGAGAAATAGCCCAGACAAGAATCATACGAGATATACCGTTTGAATAAAAATCAAAGGGCCACAACTCTGTGAAAAATTGAGGAACCAGGTCACGCCGACGATATGTGTATCTACTCTTGGTAAGTAAGCTTCCCATAAAGTTTCGTTGAATTAAGGCTTTTATTTCCTGAGAAATAGCCCGGTCAATAATCATGCAACATGAACTATAGGCCAAAAAGTCAAGGGGCCATTACTCTGTGAAAAATTGAGGAACCAGGTCACGCCGAAGATATGCGTATCTACTCTTGGTAATAAAGCTTCACATAAAGTTTCGTTGAATTCAAGCCATTAGTTCCTGAGAAATAGCCCGGACAGAATCATGCAATATGTACTATAGGCCAAAAAGTCAAGGGGCCATAACTCTTTGAAAAATTTAGGAACCGGGTCATGCTGAGGATATGCGCATCTCTTCTTGGTAATAAAGCTTCCCATAAAGTTTCGTTGAATTCAAGCGTTAGTTCCTGAGAAATAGTCCGGACAAGGAAAGTGTGACAGACGGACGGACGGATGGACGAAGCGGCGACTATATGCGTAAAAAAGAGTATTTCATAGGTGTAATGTATGGTAAAATTAAATTAGGACCCATGCACTTGAAAAAGACATACATAGATTTTTTCACTGAACTGAGAAGATAATTGGGAATTTTCAAGTGTGGTGTTTGAAAATAGGGAAATATAGTCAAGGTTTTAAAAGCAAAACAAAGAATTACTATTTTTAAGCTGCCTGTTTGAAAAAGAGTTCCTTTGCCATTTTTTAGCCAAATTGATGCATTAGGATCTTCTACAGTCAATCTGGGAAAAATATGAATTATCAAAATACTATCTAGCATTGAAAAAATAGCCAAATACTAGTTATAAAAACAGCTACAGAAAACAAGAGGCCCATGATGGCGCTAAATCGCTCACCTGAGATAAATAGGTTGACCCAAGGAACATCTGTACCAATTTATTTTAAAATCTGGCCAGTAGTTTTGAAGAAGATGATTTTTAAAGTTTTCATATTTTTTTTCTTTCCATTCCTGCCAAATTTAATCAAATTCTGTCCAGTGGTTTCAGAGGAAATGTTGATTAAAGTTTTCCCTATATACATATAAGGCAAATAAGCCCCGCCCCTGGCGGCCATGTTTTTTACGGATCGGAAAAAATTTAGCAACTTTGGTAGGGGTTGACCCAAGGAACATCTGTACCAATTTATTTTAAAATCTGGCCAGTAGTTTTGAAGAAGATGATTTTTAAAGTTGTCATATTTTTTTTTCTTTTTGTTGCCATGGCAACCAGAGTTCTACATGGATCAAGTTTATTTTAGCAACTTTTGTGAAGGTTGACCCAAGGATCATCCCTGCCAAGTTTAATCTAAATCTGTCCAGTGGTTTCAGAGGAGATGTTGTTTAAAGGTTTCTCTATATACATATAAGGCAAATAAGCCCCGCCCCTGGCGGCCATGTTTTTTTACGGATCGGAATAATTTTAGCAACTTTGGTAGAGGTTGACCCAAGGAACATTTTAAAATCTGGCCAGTAGTTTTAAAAATGATTTTTAAAGTTTTTTTCCATGGCAACCAGAGTTCTACATGGATCAAGTTTATTTTAGCAACTTTTGTGAAGGTTGACCCAAGGATCATCCCTGCCAAGTTTAATCAAATTCTGTCCAGTGGTTTCAGAGGAGATGTTGTTTAAAGTTTTCCCTATATACATATAAGGCAAATAAGCCCTGCCCCTGGCAGCCATGTTTTTTTACGGATCGGAATAATTTTAGCAACTTTGGTAGAGGTTGGCCCAAGGAACATCTGTACCAATTTATTTTAAAATCTGGCCAGTAGTTTTGAAGAAGATGATTTTTAAAGTTTTCTTTCTTTTTCTTTTTTTGTTGCCATGGCAACCAGAGTTCTACATGGATCAAGTTTATTTTAGCAACTTTTGTGAAGGTTGACCCAAGGATCATCCCTGCCAAGTTTAATCAAATTCTGTCCAGTGGTTTCAGAGGAGATGTTGTTTAAAGGTTTCTCTATATACATATAAGGCAAATAAGCCCCGCCCCTGGCGGCCATGTTTTTTTATGGATCGGAATAATTTTAGCAACTTTGGTAGAGGTTGACCAAAGAAACATCTGTACCAAATTATTTTGAAATCTGGCCAGTAGTTTTGAAGGAGATAATTTTTAAAGTTTTCAAATTATTTTTCTTCATGGATCAACTTTATTTTAGCAACTTTTGTAGAGCCTCACCCAAGGAACATTCCTGCCAAGTTTCATTTAATTCTGTCCAGCGGATTCAGAGGAGATGTCGTTTAAAGCAAATTGTTGACGACGGACGACGCACGACGACGGACGCCGGACGAAGGGCGATCACAAAAGCTCACCTTGAGCACTTTGTGCTCAGGTGAGCTAAAAATGAATGTTCATTTCTGAAGCAATGTGGGAATAACACTCATTGGAAGTTTCTGATACCAAGCTTCACATCATTTATTAAGTAATAATATCAATCTCTTTTAATATACTGTTAAACTTCCACAAAGCATTTTCAATGTGTATAATGAAAACCTGCATGTGCATGTTGAATTTTATATATAAATATTCATACTGAGTACTTAATTACTGCCTGTTCATCTCTATGTAGTTACCAGTACCATAGTTTTTATATCAACCCTTGAATTTAATTTGTTATCATGTGTTTTTGGTACTTTATTCATCTTAAAAGGTGGAATTACCATGACTGTATAATGACTGCAATGTTAGAGCCTTCATTTATTGATTGTTTTTTATGAAACTAACTACTTCTAGAAAATGACAGGTGACAGTGAGGTCTTTAAAGCTGAACCAAGTCAATTTGCATTGTTTCACTCTGCATATATATATCTCTTTTTTTATGCTAAGCTTACCTTTTTGTGTTTGTGATCTTGCAATGTTTCTCAACCTCTGTAGCTCATTCTTGGCAACTCTTTCTTTTTTGGCTGCTCTTCTCTTTCCAAACTGGTCCTCATTGGGATCTGTTAAAATACAGCGATCAGATGAACAATATAAAAAAAACAAGGGAAATAATCAAATATGCAGTTTATTCATCAATGTCTTTTGTCTAGCCTTTTGTTAATAACTACAAAATAACACAAAATGTCTCGACTCCTCTAGAGTACAGGATAACAGTACTTTTTTTGCTGTTGCTGTTTTATATCTGTTTTTATTTGCAAAGATATACATCTTCCAATATCACTGTTTGTTAAAAATCAAATCCTTCTACAGTTCATCACAGATATAACACAGATTGTACATTGTTATCAGCCAGAGCAAAAAGAGTCAGACCTGCATTGGCTGGAACCTCAATCGCCCAGTTGTTTGTATCATCACCAGCCCTCTTGTAGCCCCACCTTGGTTTATAGGACTGAAATTTCAAATGTAACAAAATTACAGAGACAATAATAATCAGGAGAATGACCACAAGTATAAAACAAAATCCATTTCTGAGTAGTTTGAAGGCTGCTTAGGCTTCCTCTTGTTTAATACTCACCCATTCTTTCAAGATAATGATAATACCAGTCATACGGCAAAATATGTTTCAGACAAAAAATATATCCAGTGATTTACCTTTTTATTTGTACAACTAAATGTAAGTGAGAAAAGTACAAAGCCACATCTTAAAATTAGATGCTTTTGCACACCAGAAGCAGCAAGCCAGTTTCAAGATTGTACATACGTCCACAGAAATCAATATGTAAGTGTTGTGTTGGGCAGATTTACTTGTTTTCAATAAGACAATTTAAATGTTCACTTGCTACATATACATACATAACTTAATATTTTCTTTCATAAATTTGCTGAGGTATCTGTCCCTCCTAAAATAATGCAACCAACAGAAACCCTAAACACATTTGATAAAGCTGCCATGAGTCATTCTACCTTGTCAAAACTTGACAGGATAAAACATCAAGGTGTACATCATTTGATTTTGCATTAAATGTATTAGTTTAATGTTTATATTGGGTTATATGTTCTACTGATAGTATATAGATCATTTAGTTGGGGGCTTTTTTCTACAGTAATGGGATAAAAAAAACAAAAAAACGCCTCATGGTAAAAACACTCCACAGACAAGTGGCATGATACCACACCCAGACACATTATTCTGAAAATGAGCCAGCCAGTCCTGGAACTACCATTATGCTTTGCATCAAGCAAGGGAGATTACCAGAACCATTTTTAACAACTTTGGTAAACTGAACCTTAGGATTGAACCCATGACCTCCTAGTTAGGTTCTGAACAACCAAAACCAGTCTTAGTTTACCAGTTTAAAAACATATTAAACACAGATGAATAATAATATAGACTAGGTCTGATTCTGTGATCAAATATTAGGATGAAGAAATTGTACCTGGCTCTCTTCATCCCACACCATACGGGACCTCTTCTTGTTCTGTATACCCTTGATCTTGGCATATTTCTCCCACTTCGTTTCTGGCTTAGGCTTAGGAATCTGAAAATAAGAAATGCAAGAAACACATCATCTGAATGAAAATAAATAATTTCAGGATTAAAAAAATAGTAAAAAGAGGACCAAGATGGCCCTAAATCACTCACCTGAATTTGGTATGTTGTAGTAGAAAGTTTGTAACCATGGCAGGATATACCAAATATCAAGACTGTAGGTCTGTATGTTTCTAAGAGAAGACATTTTATAGTTATGCATTCTGGTTGTCATGGCAACAAAAGTTCTTCATGATCCAACCAATGGTTTCAAAAGTAAAGACTTTTTTGTTTTCCTTATATAGTTTCATACAAAATCTGGGTGTGGTCCCAGTAGTGCCCTTATGTAAACGCTGATGCACATATTTGTTAATAGTGTTGAGGCACAAGAAGCTGATGCAATGTACCAAATATCAAATCTGTAGGTCTATGTTTCTGAGAAAACACGCTTTGAAGTTATGCTTTCTGGTTGCCATGGCAACCAAAGTTCTTCATGAAATTCAAGAAAAATTAGGAATCAGCCAAAGGCTAACATACATATTTTAGTTAAATATAGGGAAAATCCATGGACTTTTTTCGGAAGAGAAGTCCCTATATAGCTCTATACAAAAATCTTGGTGTGGAGATGGGCATGGGCCATTGTGACCCCAGGGGCAAACTTTTGCACTGATGTTGAGGCAACATGAGCTGATGCTATATACCAAATATCAAATCTATAAGTCTATATATTTCTGAGAAAAAGCATTTTAAAGATTTTCCCTTCTGGTTGCTGTGGCATCCAGAGTTTTTCATGGAATTGAAAAAAAAATAGGAATTTGCATTTGCATATAAGTATCATTTTGGCAAATTTTGATGAGGAAAAGATTGTTGAAATTGGTCAGGTACGATGAACAACGGACAATTAAGTGATCACAAAAGCTCACCCTGAGCTTTGCTCAGGTGAGGTCATAAAAACTAGAAATGTGTCCAGAGGACACAGATGCTCCCACCCGTTGCATTTTTCAAAACAAAGGCCAACACAGTAAACAAAATGATGACACTGTGTGTGTGTGTGTGTGTGTTAGTGATAATCAAATTGTTGCTAGTCACCGACAATAAGTTACTTTACTGAAGAGTGACAAAACTTGATTTACATATATCTGTTCCGCGACGTTGTCATAAAGTTTTATACCATATCATGTGTTGTCTGTCTAGTGTACACTGTACATAGATCTGGAATCTCTTGATGTTACCCAGGTTTTATAGGAAAACCTTTAAATTTCCCCTTTTAAACAAAAACTCCAAGAACTAAGTAAAACTTATTAACTGCTCCAGTATTATAAAGTTAAAATTGTGTCTAAAACTACTTCATGAAGTTCATGTAACTGTGTATAATTAAGAGCCTTGCTTGAATGTTACTTCTGGTTCAAGCGATAATTAATTGGAAAGTTATCAATTATACCCAATCTGACTGAGCAGATAATCGATTGTTACAAATAAAAACTGATTTTTATTTCGTGTGTGTGTGTGTGTGTGTTGTTCTTGAGTTAATCATTGTCCCCAAGTATGTTGCCCATCTAAATACAAGTGGAGGAAGATCAAGTGAAAAGAGGCACCCCTACTGCAAGCCAGCTGAAAGACTTCCTCACATAGAAAATACCCAAAAGCCTTCCCAACATGAACAGTGCAAGAGCCATGTCCACAGTGATAGAGGGCTAACAGTTAGTAATTCTTATTACTATGACAATAACAAGTCAATGAAATTTTATAAAACAAACTTGTTCATTCACTTCAAACAACTTGATAAACTATGTGGGTTGCTACATTATCAACTTCCTGCAGTTTTGTAATAAAAGCTAATATGAAAGATGTTTTTTTATTTATAGTTACATATTACATAGTTAAAATTACTTACCGGTTTTGCTCTTGGTATTGCAGTTTTGCAGTCTGGCAGCTGAAAAAGAGAACAAAAATGTCATCAAATTAAATACCGTAAACCAAAAACAGAGGATTTTGTAGTCTTGAACAACTGCATAAATCTTGAATTCACATGATGTTTTTATTTCAATTCTAACTTAATATATCTAATTTCACTTGATATATACATGTACATTGTACAATATATTTGAGATGGGATGGGACACTCTATGTGTTTTTTGTGTAAATCCCCACAGGTAAATAAGAGGGAAGTGAGAGCTGAGTGGGAGTACTTATAAGAATAAATATAAAATTGTACTCATGTTGTAAACATACCTGCACAACAACAACATCATCAACACGTTCTGTGGGAAGCTGTAGAAAATAGAAATAATATATGCTTAATTTATTTCAAAATGAAAAGACATAATTATGTTACATTTTAAAATGTTGTCAATACATTATGTTTACAGATTTAAAAAATATGTATATATATATATATATATATATTTTTTTTTAAGTGCAATGCAGTAATTCGATATTTGAATACCTAGTCTACTTAATACAAACACTGTGCAGTCACATTGCAGCCATGTACCAAATCCATTCTGCATTTGGGTGGCATGACAGAACAAGAGGGCCATGATGGCCCTGAATCGCTCACCTGATTATAAATGTGCAACATATGTTGGATTTTTCATATGGACCTACTTTTTGACTCCACATGACCCAACTTCTAACTTGGCCAAGATATTACTGAAACAGACATTCTGACCAAGTTTCTTGAAGATATGGCCAAAAAGTGGCCTCATGACCTACTTTTTGACCCCACATGTCCTAAATTCAAACTTGTCAAAGATTTTATTGAGAAAAACATTCTGACCAAGTTTCATGAAGAAAAATGTGCCTCTAATGTTAACAAGGTTTTCTAAGTTTACCTCTGCCTATTTTTGACCCCACATGACCCAATTTCGAACTTGTTCAAGATTTTATAAATTCAAACATCCTGTCCAACTTTCATGAAGACTGGCCTAAAAATATGACCTCTAGAGTATTAACAAGCTAAATTGTTGACGACGGACGAAGGACTATCACAAAAGCTCACCTTGAGCACATTGTGCTCAGGTGAGCTAAAAATAGACTAGCATATTAAACTTTATATACCTATTTTTCAGAATCAAAAATGAATTCTGCTTATAGTATTACCATATAATGTAAAACTTACAATACCTTCCAAATTTTGTTTATGAGGAGCTGAGTGTTGTCTCTTGCAAGGTTTTTAAGAAATGACTCTGGGTCTGATCTGAAACATAACAAAAACATTAGTACAGGCCTAGTTTTAAAAAAAAAATCTAAGAGAAAAATAACAACAAAAGGAAAATAATGAGTCTGACCCTAGAAATGCTTTGCAATTTGATTACAAATTACAAGGTACAGGTCACATAAGATCTGACCCAGTGGCCATCACTTTCACTTTCTGAGCTTCTAAAGAGATACTGAAGCTTTTCAACTATTTAATAATGATTATAAAGTATCAGCGACTAGGAAAGATTTTTGTATTTAATTTTAAAAATTGATACAGGATTATTGTATTTTGCAGCCCCGCCACTTAATTGCATTTCTGACCTTCGAGCATACATTTTCCTGCTTTTGTACAATTATGCAAAATAGTGCACTCCTTTGACAAGTATCATTATCAACAAATCATTATTGTTTGACAGGCAATCTGGTATCAGGGGTCCTGAAATATTTTTGAGACTGCTTGTCCACAGACAAGTTGGGGCCACAAACTGACTTGTCGGTATGAAAGAACCAGTTGTTTGTACTTTGAAGTTAGAAATAGAAATGGGTCAATTGTATTTTACCAAAGTAACAAATAATAAAAAATAAACTTATGTTGAAATTCAATTTTGATTTGACTCCCTCCATCCCTTTTTTGAAGACTTTACATGCTACATTCACCTTTTACTGTATTTTGCAATTTCAGACAGATTTACAGAAAAAATCATTCTAGTTTGTACTGAAACATCTGTCCATTCAGCTTAAATAAGAACAACTTGGTTGCTGTTACATGCACATTGCTCTACACAGTATGTTACTGAAAGGAAAGCACATACTGGGTGCAAATGAAAAAATCAATAAAAAGGGCGGAATCAGTTACCTGTGTCATTTTATCCAATCAACACACGTTCTAATGCTTCCTAATTATGAGTAAATGCAGAATAATCGGACGGTATTGCTTATAATGTCTGTTTATATTTTGCACGCTCCCTTCAGACTTAATTTTAATCCTCAGAGATAAACTGTTGATTTTGGGTGACAGTAGAGGTGATTGTGGAAAATCAAAAGAGAGTTAGTTTGTTATAAAATGCTTGCAAATAGTAGCATAGACATTATTATTGTTAACAATTGTAGAATCTAATCAAGTCATCCACATTTTACAACAAAATAGATGTCTGAACAATATATAAGAAAAAAAAATCGAATCTCCATTATCCGTAATCTCAAAAGGCTGTCTCAAAAGTTATCATTAGTTATATGTTTAAATGAAGAAAAAGCGATATAAATCTTCGTTTGAGATGGATACCTTTATTCATTTCTTATTTTTTTGTCTCAGCCTCATATAAAATAGATCGAGGGTAAAATAATGGGTTGGTAGGGTAACTAGAAACATGTCTTTTTTTTTTCTTTCTTTTTTTAAACGCCTAATAAGCAATTGGCTGTTGCTATGGATATGTGGACTGGTACACAACATCAAATCATATAATTGAAAAACCATTCAGTGTGAGGTTGGAAACGAGTACAAGTCTGGGAATTCCTATTATTTATTTTTATCTTACATGTAGTTTTCAAAAAATGGTTTATTTTCGTTTTCATAATACAATTAGTGCTTGTATACTACAGAAGTTTTACTTGTCCACAGGTAAGCCAGACTTTTAAAACTGCTTGTCTGGGTATATGCCCGACTCAGGCAACTCAGCCAGCATATTTCAGGACCCCTGGGTATTGTTTTGTAATGAAGAGTTTTGCTATGTCCTTACACATCCAATCTGTTATTGCTTTTTATATGTTTTCATCAATTTACATATCCATCAGTATCTATAACTTATGACAACAGAAATGTATAGGTTATGTACATATCACATGACTTCACTTGCTAACAAGCTGAAAGATTTTTAAATGCAGTAAATACAACATATTTATTTTGCCGTAAGGAATAATAGATCAGCTAACATACGCTGCATAATTAATATTTAATATTTTGAAGTTAAGTCCTGAAAGCAAACCCACCCAAATGTCATATAACTTCTAGAATATAACCAGCTTCGCGTCAACAGTATAATTAGTCTGTTCTCTGCTTTTGGCATAAGATATGCTTGGAGTCTAGACAAACTAAGGCCTTTGGTAAAGGTTAAACAAATTTCAGCTCACTGAGTAATTTCAGGGCATTGTTTTGTGTCTGGAAAAGTGTAGAAATAGTTTTAATCTTGCAGGCTGCTATGCAACTGCATAGCATTGTGATTGGAAAGGCAAGTCAAGTGTCATTAGACTGTTATTTCTACCTATGGTCTTAACTTTGAGATCTAGCCAGCTATCACTTGAACTAGAACTAGCCTGTGAAATTATCCTTTGATAAGAGGTGTTTTTAACCCTTTCCCTCATATAGACTCATTTTGACGCACTCAATAGGTACCACATAAAGCCTGATCTGCAGAAAACCACAGTTAAACCTTACCAAATTTAATTATAAAATCCTCATTTCCAGACCACTGAGGAGCAGCAAACTTGCAGGCTGATCTGGTTTTATGCTGTTCGTATAGGTCTTTTCATGGTGTCCTCTATGAGGGAAAGGGTTAAACAATGTAGATGTATTCCTTGTGAAAGATGCATTAGCACTTTGAAGACCTCTCATGAAATGTCCAAGTTAGTTTCATCTTGTTGATCTAGGTATAGATCTTATATGGGTACTGTTGTAATACATATGCTAAATCAAGATATCAATATATGGCAACCTTATCTCTACTAAGAATAAGATCCGCTCAGGTTATTATTTTTTTTCTTATTGGCTGGATCTCTACCCTGGCCTTATGTAAAATCTTAGGGAAGTTTACACTGGTACCCCTATGTCGTTGCGGCCGTTAAAATCGCTTGTATGATGGTTTAACAAGTTTTCGGGGTACTAACAAGATCGACCCATATTTGCATATCAAATATTATTAAAATTTTCATTTAATTAGAATAAAGGGGTGCAACAATAAATTTTGTCACTCCCTGTACACATTTGCGATCTTAAATTCATTTCGATCAAAACAGAGCAGCGTTCATTCCAATGTAGGTCAACGGTGATGAAATACAAAATTACTAACAAGTTTTCGGGGTATTTTCAAATTAAGTTAAACATATTCTGTTAGTTAAATATGCATCAAAATTCCATTTCAGGGAATTAATGCTGCTATGATTGGATATTTATAGAGCCTTTATTTCGTCTGAGATGCTGATCTGATTTTTTTTTTCTGATTGGCATCCACGGTCGGAAAAAAGTTGCAACTTTATCCGGGAAAACTGCTGACCTTACACCCACCCCTTTCGACGATCATTTTTTCATTTTAAACTTAATGACAGTTACCATTGATGACACATATGGATAATTAAAACATTTTTACACATATTCATCACAAAACATATACTTTACACACCTTAAAAAGCTTCTCGCAAAAGCAATTTTCCAACCCCTTAAAATTCATAACAAATATCTGCCATTTTTTTTTATTCAAATTAAGCCATCATGTGACTTATTATCCGGGTAATAGATAACATTTAGTTTTGGCCTTTAGTTTGCTGTCTGTGCAAAATACTAAACCTGTAAGTTGTTTTAACTTGAATAAAAAATATAAATGGATTTTTGTTTAAAAATATGTTAATTTAAATAATTCAGATGAGTTTGATCTACAAAATAGCTAATCAAATAGGAGTTCGATATTTTAATGAGATGGAAGTGCATCTTAAACAGTGTCCAGAATTATGTTTTAATTTGAATATTAGAGCATGGTTGACATTTGTTTTGATCATATGGGACAGCGAAAACAACTCGTCATATCACGTTCTCACACGCAAACGGTGTAAAAGTAAAATACCCTGAAAACTTGTTATACCCCGAAAACTGGTAGTCAACCATATAACCGGAGCGGATCTCAGTAGAGATTAAATGGCAACCCAGATGAATGTTAATGCCGAATCATATTTATATTTTTTTCTGTGCTAATGGTACGTCGTATTAAAATGTTCCACATATTCCGCAATGAAATCAGAGCGGGATGTTTAAGCTGTTCTAAACTAATGTCTGCACTAAAAGTACCATGACAAGCCGTAAAATTTATTTCAGAAGACGGAGACACGCGAAAACCGTTTACAAAAGTCTATCAATATAAATACCTGAATTCTTTCAATTGAATAGGATTCGAATCTGATGTCAGTAAATTTCCTTCATCTATATCAAGATCTATATCTTTTGTTACATCTGTTGTTTTGTATTTGGAATCTTTTTCTGCTGCCTCACGCAGCACGTTTTCTACAAGATCAGCCATATTTTTTTCTGATAAATAAACGCGTGTTTGATTCGTTACGCAGTGAAGCAGCGTCCAATCCAAGTATCTGTTACAGAAGAACTGTAGACAGAACTTCCGGTCCGTAACTTCCTGTAGATACTTCCTGAAAATGAGCAACAATTGATTATGATCAACGATGTAATTCATTCACTGTTGTGTGTAAAAGATTTTACCGGATCGTCACAGAAGTAATTGACATGAAGAAGAATTGAAAATATGTTCAAGAAAGAGAATCTGCGTAAAAACTTCTTGCGCGTCAAGCAAATAGCAGATCAAAACCTTGGAAGGTGGGGCCCTTCTTCATTTTCTATCCATTTTTATGTTTTCTTAATTTCTGATAAATACCATCGCTGGAGCATATGATTTATTCCTCTTGCTTCTTTTTTTTAATATTGATATGTTGCGTCTTACATTTTTCACTTGTTTCATTATCGCATGTAAATTACTAAACTCACTTCTTGCATTAATCTTTTTAGTTTTTAAATAATATTTTTTAGAAATTAATGTCATTTCTTCACCAATATACACATGCTAAATTCATTGGAAATTTGCCTTTTTCAATATGAAAGAATATATTTTCTTGTCATGGTAAAATGGAAAAGTATATTGACCTCAAAATCTCATATCAACAAAATGATTAGTTAAATGCAATCTAGTGCCATCAGCATCTGTATGATTACGTTGTTTTATCCTACATTAGGTCTTTTACTTACACTATAATAACAGGGATTGCTTATAATAAGCTGTTAAAAAATTCTGAAGTTCTAGATTGAGTGTAATTCAACAAATGCTTATCTCTATGTTACTCAAGCTTCATTATGTACTATTTATAAAGTGTGCCATAAGCCAGTATGTTGTGTCTTAAGTATGTGTGTGTTCAGTCATGATTGTGTCCTGTCTCTGTCCATTGTAATTATATGTTCTGATAGTGTTTTCCCTAGGATCTGGTTGGGGCATGGTAATTTTTTACTCAAAAGGGCACTTCCGTCACATTGTTTATTCATACCCAAATAAGGGCACTTAAATGTTTTAATTTCAATTTTCTTCAGTATCGTCATTAAATAAATTAATTTAATTTATTTACTGTTATTTATTTCAATTGTCTCAAATACAACCAATAATAATGTCCTACAATTATATCTTGAAAAAAAGAATTATATAAACAACATAAATTTCAAACAAGACGTTTTCCATACCATTTTTTTTATTTTTTATTATAAATCTTATTTTATTTAAACTCTAGAAAAAATATATATTTTTTTTGTTTATTTTATTCAGCAGATGATTTTTAAAATGTAAGTGAACTAAAGTAAATATAACCTTAATTTTCATTAAAAAAAAAAAAATATTTTACATATTTTTTTTCATTATTATTGATAGATCTACAAATGTAACACAGTCAATTACCTCCCCTTATCATACTTCATTGCATGAAAATTTTTTGGCGGGTTTTTCAATGATCCACGAAAACCCATGACATTATCGGTAAATAATGCACAGGCAGAATACCTAGATCATCTGCAATTTATATGAATTGGAATAGTCAAATATTGGCCTTGGTCAAGAATTTTTGAATCATGTGATACACACAGACTTGCCGATACTGCGTTGAAAAAGAAAATCTAAATCAGTTGTCAACACACTTATGAACAAGGATCCTAAAAACCGATTTTTTACCGGTTTTGACCGATTTTGATCTCAATCGACCGGTTCAGATTTCAAAAAGTACCAAAAAAATCGGTCGAAAAAAAATCCATAATCCTCGTCTAAAACTTTCAAAATCGGTCCAAACGGTTCATAATAGTCTCTCTTACACACCAATTGACCTACTTCTTGAATTTCCGGTGTGCCCTCGGGGCAGGTGTCAGTGGGGGTCAGGCAGGGACACCCGTCTAGGTCATTATTGGGCAGTTAAGATGAATGGATTGACGGTTTGTACTTAGCGGTTATTTGGACGGTGCCGTGTAATTATCTATGCCGTAATAATGGACCATTGCTTGTTTGCAAACTGTAACCGGTTGTAATCACAAATAAATAAAAGTTATTGACAAAAAAAATATATAAACACAAAGGCACATAATAAACAACACCAAAACGACTGCTTCCAACAATTTATTGATTCGTTAGAGTCATATACAGACCGTCATATACATGCACTTCCGGTAAACAAACTTTCGATTTCGTAGAGGTAAATATTGCAGAAAAATACCTTATTATGCCAACAGGATGCTGAAATATAATAAAAGATCTATTTTCACACTGCAAATGATTCAGGGTATGTTGATTGAAAATATCAATGTTATTTTTTTTTTCGTTTTTTTTTTCGGTTATGTTTTTTTTCGGGGGGGGGGGGGGGGGGGGGGGGTACGGGAACGGAATTGTTGTAAGGGGGGGGGGGGGGGGGGGGGGGGGGGGGGGGGGGATTTTGCCGTCGACCGGTTGAGATTCCAAAATTTTAGGATCCCTGCTTATGAAGTATGAAAACCAAGTCAATGAGGTAGATATATCGGCTTGTAAAAGTTGTACGTCAACAAATATCAGTTTGTCAATTTTAACATCATAATTCTCATAAAAGTTTATATTTGGGAAAAAGAAAACTTTCTCGGCATTGGTTTCAGTTTTGTTTACACTTGCGGTTCTTAGCGTCACTCATTTGCATAATGACACAATTTTCATTAGAGGTGATCAATTACACATATCTCTACATATTAGTTGATTAGGCATACACATGTTGGAAATTTGGTATAGCCCTAATGGGGAAAACTATTCTAATTTTATTTTAATGCTTGTATGATACAAATGTACGTGTGAAAATGTTCATTCTTGAATGTAAATAACGCAAACGACGAACATGCACGAGAATAAGCATGCACGAGAAATATCTCGCAGGGTGTCATTTGCTTTGACCAGTTGTAGTTTGTGCCACATAATTACAGTTCTACACTGGGGCAGTATAGATGACACATGACGGCGGCATATCATAAAAGGGCAGGAGGGCAACAGGGTGTCGTGCCCTGCTATTACACACTTGCTGGAGCACTGGTAGTAAGGGCATGTTGTTAATCTGGATAAGGCAGAATGGCAGCAGAATCCAAATCAAAGGGCAGCATGGTGTATATCGGGACCCAATAAGGGCAGCATGGCGCAATGCCATGGAAAAAAGGCCTAAGGGAAACACTATCTGAGTGTGTTAGAGGACTGGTCAGTTGTAGAACTGGTTTGGCAGGTTGACCACTATATCTACTACCTCTTTATTCTAAAATCATCTAACCAATCACATTCCAAAGTTTTCAATTACCAGATAACTGTCCACCTAACCTCACTTTTGGCTAGGTCTTAAACCTAAAAAACAACTTTTTTCGAGTGTCTTGAGAAGAGTAAATTTAAATTTGTATTCTTTGACGCCACAGCCCAGTTTTTCTTTCTGAATATTAAAAGAAAACATATTGAATCTGCACTGGTTAAGTTTTGTTTTTACGAAACCCCATTCAACATCTATGCAACTTACAAGTTAACATATTTAGGCAAATCCAGGACACACACATTGGGAGTATATATGTTGGCCTCTTTCTTTCTTCATTGTTGACAGCTATTTTATACCATTTTTTCCACCCTCAGACAGATTTTTGCATTTTTGAAACAAAGTGACTGAAGAAAATATTAGAACGTCAGTGTCCTTTAAATACATAGTTTCCATGTGATAGCATAAGCACTGATAAGACAACTTTTTGGCAGCCATCTTTAGGGGCATAAGTTAATGCATGCTAAAAATTGAGAATACTTGCTGTTTTTAAATTACCAATGTGTTTTTATTTTCCATTCAATTTTACTGAATTTATGTCAAATTGAACAGCATTAGTTAATCATTTTAAATATGAACATAATATTTTGATGAATTTTAAGATAAAAAGTTTATACCCAAAAAATTAAACTGTTTATTTTGTTAAGGATGAACTCATACTATTTTCATTACTTTGCATTTATTTTTTTGCTTATATACATATAAGAAATATTTTATCCTAAAAATATGAACTTTTAATAGCTTTTTAATGGTGTTTACATTTTGATTTTTGAAGCAGAAATAATGAAATTATAGGAAAATGAAATTTCTGCTTCTTTGAATTCATATAAAAATCCCTTAAATATGCCATTCAAGGTGGCTGCCAAGAGTAGGGATATACACTAATGTGGAAACTATGTATACAAGTATCATCTTTACAAAATGATAAATGGGACAAGATTATTATTATACAGTGACAAAAGAAAAAATCAGATGGTTGTCTGCATCCACCTGGCAGTGCTCTTGTTTTGTATTATATTGTATTTCTGTGTTTTCACAATATTTTACGCCTCAGGAGTGAGAAGTTGTGGGTTCGATCCCTGGCTGTGGCATACTTTTTATTACTAAAGTTGTAAAAAATTGTACTGTTATGGCTCTCTTGTTTGGTGCTCAGCATATAAAGGTAGTTGCAGGACTGGTTGGCCTGGTGTCAGGATAATGTGACTGGGTGTGGTATCATGCCACATGTCTTTGGCATGATACTGCAGTGTGGCATCACTTTATTTGCTGTAGGTGAAACACTAAACCCAACAAACAAACTAACACTGCTTATTGAAGCATCATGTACCTTTAAAGGGTGTCTTGGTGTCAATGAAATCTGAGTATTGGTTATGAAGACCCAGATTTCTACCACTGGATGTCCATAGGACATCAGATATTGCAGTAAGAAAGTGTCTTGCTGTCAGAAATATTGGATGTCCCATGGACATCCAGTGGTAGAAATCTGGGTCTCCACAACCAATTCTCAGATTTCATTGACATTAAGAAAAAAATTCACACTAAACCTGAAATTTGAGTAAAACAGTGTTCCCAGACACTGTCTAAAGCATAACTGAATACAAAATTTGACTTGAAATGTGCTTAAAAGACATCTTGAGCATGATTATCATACTTGAACTTAATCTTTGAGAACTTGAGACCAGAAGAGTGTTTAAACATGAAACTTTATTATCAAAATGCATGATGTTTTAATAGCTATGATAGACTTAGTTATATGATATGTTTACAGATTAACATTAGTTCATTTATTTTTTATGCAGTGTATATTATGCTAAAATTAAGCAATAGAGATCACACAATGGTGTAAGTGGTTGCTTCATCTTTCATGTCATTTATTTAAAGTACTGTGTTATAAGAATCAAGCATTTAATAGGGCATTATAACTGATTTTATCATATACATGTAAGAATTTCAAGTGGATACTTAGTTGTGTAAGCAGTAGACTTAGTCATAAATGGAAACGAATTTGCAAAAACTAGAAAGATCCATGTAAAATAATCCTATCTTGTGAACGCTACTCCTCCTATATTTCTGAATGAATTTTTTCAAAACTTGGTCAATGTCATTACTATAATGGGTAGATGTGCATGAAGTGGCGATTTTATGGTTCATTGATTTTTACAAGATTTGTGTCCCTTTGAAACTTAGTCTCTGTAGTTGAATGATATTGCAGCCTTGTGAACGCAACTCCTACATTTCTGAATGAATCTTTTCAAAACTTGGTCAGTGTCATTACTATAATGGGTAGATGTGCATGAAGTGGCGATTTTCCGGTTCATCGATTTTTACATGATTTATGTCCCTTTGAAACTTAGTCTCTGTAGTTGAATGATATTGCAGCCTTGTGAACGCAACTCCTCCTACATTTCTGAATGAATCTTTTCAAAACTTGGTCAATATCATTACTATAATGGGTAGATGTGCATGAAGTGGTGATTTTATGGTTCATTGATTTTTACATGATTTGTGTCCCTTGAAACTTAGTCTCTGTAGCTGTTTGATATTGCAGCCTTGTGAACGCAACTCCTCCTACATTTCTGAATGAATCTTTTTATAACTTGGTCAATGTCATTACTTTAATGGGTAAATGTGCATGAAGTGGCGATTTTTTGGTTCATTGATTTTTACAAGATTTGTGTACCTTGAAACTTAGTCTTTTTAGCTGATTGATATTTCAGCTTTGTGAATGCAATTTCTTGTATGTTTCTGACCTAATCTTTTCAAAACTTGGGCAATGTCATTACTATACTGGGTAGATATGCACAAAGCAGGGGCTTTGATGTTCATCAATATTTGCAATAGTTATGCCTTTCTAAACATGGTCTCTTTAAAACACAACTCAAGTTTCTAAACAGGTTAAAGTGCATAAGGCAAGGATTTTCTGGTACAGTGATTTTTGCAAGAGTTATGGGGAGAAAGAAGAAAGGATTCAAATTGATACTGCTATTTGACCTACTGTCATATTGGAAGCATTTTTAGGGTTCTATCTCTGTTCAGCTAAATTAATTGGTCTTACAGACTTCATTATGAGCTTATGCTTACAGAAATGTTAAAAGCAATAATTAAAAGACCCCTCTTGGTCTTTATATTTTGTGGCGGCGTATATTGTGGCATCACTGACACTCTTGTTAACTTAGAATTTGTAAAAAACACATTGTCTGTGAGATAATTCCAAAACGGGTTGACAGATTTAAATAATTTTTGGTATGCTTGTTTATCTCTATAAAATGAAGGTCAAGTTTGACAGAGGGCAAAATCTGTAAATTTTCAACACAGTTATGGCCCCTTTTCAACTTAAAATTTGCACATAAAAAAATGCTTTCTGTGCAGTAACTCCAATATGGATTGACATATTTGAGGAATGTTTGTCCCACGTGATTATCATGATAAGATGAAGGTCTTTTTCGATTTTTAGCAAAATCCATTAAGTTTTTACATAGTTATAACTACTATCAGCTTTGAATTTGACAAATAAAAAAAAAAACACCTTGTTTGCACCAGCTTGTGGCAATAATGATGTTCTCCAGTTTCAAATTTTTTTACATTGTATTGTCGTAGATGTGAAAATAAAAGATTGAAATTTATAGTTTGGGCAGTTTCTTCAATTTTATAGTGAGTGTGTTAACATGCATATGCACAACCCAGAGCTGTTCAACATTCTGAATGATATGACAGTTGAGACAAAATATAGTTGAAAAATTAAATTTTTTACTCTAGGAAAAGAAGAAACTGAAAGGGGTATTTGCTGGTTTAAGTTCAGTGACATTTTAGCTCTCTGTGAAAGTGGTCTGCTCGAGGAGTTTTGTTGTCTTCTGACAAATTTCTTGTCTCAAAGTAATCGATGCGCTAAGACAGGCAAGCAATAATTTTAGATATTTTACAATTTTTTATTTTTTTTTATTTTTTTTTTTCCATGTGATTTGTCTTATTTCAGTCTGGGATATAAGTGTCCTTCTCCTTTTTTTTAAAGAAAAAATAAATGCTGAGGCATTTTATACCATTTGTTATTGTTCAATTTTGGTGCAAGAAATTTTTTATGAAAGGACATTTTGACACTATCCTTTTCCCAAATCTTTATATTGATAAACGGACAAAAGGAATGCAAGTGCATTCTTTAAAACTGGATATGACTAGAATATAAGTAAATATTGTTTGTTAGTATTTCATTGCCTTACAGCAGGCAATTGTGACCAAAGAGTGTAGAACAAGTGTACAAAATGATCAAACAATTTTGTTAAAAGGAAGATAAAGTCTGGGCGATCACTTAAAGGACAATATTTAGCCAACTTGATACTGTGAGAAACACACTTGAACATTAACAATGGTGGTGCATTAACATGTGACACTATTGACTCCTCAGTCCTTTGCCTAAATGGAGATTGGATGCAGCAGGAATTTGGGGAAATCTTAACTTAGAGTGCATCCAATGATATAGTGACCTAATTATCACAGTTGTGCTTGAAGTTGTTTTTTCCCAGTGTAACAGTAGTTTATTTTCCCTTTAACCAGGAATACAATACAGTGAAGAGGCTTAAGACTCTTTGAATTTGAGAAATTGAGCAGGAAGTTTGGTGAAATCTTAGTACTGAATATGCATCCATATTATATATGTGACTTTATAATTTGTCTTGCTTGGAATTTTTATTTTGCAGTGCTAACTTAAGTAGTTTAATTTGTCCCAATTTAACCAGAATGCAATACATGATATGCAGCTTAGCTCTGCTTAGTATCTGTGCAGAGAGGGGGCTAGGATATGAGTGCCGTCGAGTTAGTTCTAGTCTGGTCAAAATTTTGATTTCATTTTTACACTCTCTCACTTTTAAATTTCTTAGCAAACTTTATAGACAAGTTATGACCATAATGTCTCGATTGAGTTCGTTATGGCTGAGATCCGTCAATTGCGGTCAGGATTATGCCCTTTTATATTAAAAATGATTCTGCATATTAGCACTCATTTTATATCTGCATCTTCACTTATGGCAATCATTGAGTTCGATTATGGCTGAGATTGGTCAATTCGGTCAGGAGTTAAGCCCCTTCTAATATAAAAAAAATGTTAGATTTCACTTTGTTTACACTCTAGCATCATCATCTTTTGAGCAATCATCTACAAACTTTATGACAATGTTTATGACCATAATGTCTCGATTGAGTTCGATTATGGCTGAGATCCGTCAATTCGGTCAGAAGTTATGCCCCTTTTAATATTAAAAAATTGCCATATTTCACTTTGTTTACACTCTAGCATCTTCATCTTTTGAGCAATCATTTTCAAACTTTATGGCAATGCTTATGACCATAATGTCTCGATTGAGTTTGATTATGGCTAAGATCAGTCAATTAGGTCAGGAGTTAAGCCCCTTTTAATATTAAAAAATGCCAATTTCACTTTGTTTACACTCTAGCATCTGCATCTTTTGAGCAATCTTCTTCAAACTTTATGACAGTATTTATGACCATAATGTCTGATTAGTTGATTTGGCTAGATGCCAATTAGGTCAGGAGTTATGCCCCTTTTAATAAAAAAAAGCAAGATTTCACTTTGTTTACTCTTTACCAACTTCATTTTTTTAAACAATCTTTTTTAGACTTTAAGACATTGTTGATGCCCATAAACTTGCAAACAGGTTCAATTATAACTGATATTGACTAGTTAATTTAGAAGTTATGCCCTTTTCACCATAAAAAAAGCCAGATTTCACTTTGTTTACACTCTAGCATCTTTATTTCTTCAGCAATCATCTTTCTCAGGTGAGCAATCAAGGGCCATCTTGGCCCTCTTGTTAATTAAATTTTAGTGGCATTAAACAAACAATTTAGATAACTTTTAACCAAATTTATTACAAATTTTGGCCTCTTTTGGACTAACACATCTTCAACTAATAAGGGTGGGAATAGTGGAGCGCGCTGTCTTACAGACACCTCTTGTTTATGTTTATATGGGGTCAAGTTTTGAGGGGGAGAAAGAAAATTTAGAATAACATTTTCTCTTTTTTTCGTTTCCTAGGGTTGAGAAAACAGAGGTTATCTCTGATGACCTGCAGTTGTCAGAGAAGAGGGTAGAGCTTGTGAAGCAGGCATGCACCAACACAGTGAAAAAGCTGAGCACCAGTCTTTCAGCTGGGCCTGATGTTGAGAAAAGACATGTAAGTATTGTTTTTTTTAGCTCACCTGAGCACAATGTGCTCATGGTGAGCTAATAGGATCACCCTGCGTCCATCATCATGCGTCATCCGTCGTCAACAATTTGCTTTAAACGACATCTCCTCTGAAACTGCTGAACAGAATTTGATTAAACTTGGCAGGGATGATCCTTAGGTGAACCTTCACAAAAGTTGTTAAAATAAACTTGATCCATGTAAAACTCTGGTTGCCATGGCAGCGGAAAGTAAAAAAAACAAAAAACTTTAAATATCATCTTCTTCAAAACTATTGGCCAGATTTCATAATCATTTAGTACAGATGTTCCTTTGGTAACCGTCTACCAAGATTGCTAAAATTAATCTGATCAGATAAAAAACATGGGCGCCAGGGGCAGGGCTAATTTGCCTTATATATATATAGTGAAATCTTTAAATGACATCTCTGAAACCGCTTGACAGAATTTGATTAAATTTGGCAGGGATGATCCTTGGGTGAACTTTCACAAAAGTTGCTAAAATAAACCTGATTCATGTAGAACACTGGTTGCATTGTCTATAGAAAGAAATGATTTATGAAAACTTTAAAAATCATCTCCTTCAAAACTACTGGCCAGATTTCAAAATGTTATAGTACAGATGTTCCGAGGATATATATTCTATATATCCTTCCTATACTCAGGTGAGTGATTTAGGGCCTCTATGGCACTCTTGATTTCTTTTATAATTGTTTTCTGTGTAGTACTTGCAATAAAAAAGCTGTAAGGAAGTAAGCCAAACTTGGTGGTTTGACTTTTTTTCTGAGTTTTCACATGTGTAGTAAAGTTGGCCAAATCATGCACAAATTTTTAGAACTCATTTGGACTTAAGTAAGTTTGTGTCTGATTCAGCCAGCTAACACACATGCCTGAAAACCAGAAAAAACAAGTAACTGGTGTTGTATGCAACACATAAAGTCCCCTACCGGCTCCACCTTGACTCAATATGGTAATCAATCCCATTTTTTGCCATATTTTCACTATTTCCGTTACCATAGCAACCACAATTTTAGTCGAAGAACAAAAATAAAATGACGTGCATAATCTACACATTGCCATCTAGTCATATAGCAAGTTTCATCAAGTTTGCTTGCTTAGTTATCGCTGGATCCCATTTTTTGCCATATTTTCACTATTTCCGTTACCATAGCAACCACAATTTTAGTCGAAGAACAAAATTAAAATGACGTGCATAATCTACACATTGCCATCTAGTCATATAGCAAGTTTCATCAAGTTTGCTTGCTTAGTTATCGCGGGATCCCATTTTTGCCATATTTTCACTATTTCCGTTACCATAGCAACCACAATTTAAGTCGAAGAACAAAAATAAAATGACGTGCATAATCTACACATTGCCATCTAGTCATATACCAAGTTTCATCAAGTTAGCTTGCTTAGTTATTTAGTTATCGCGGGATCCAGATTTGAGCTGACAGACAGACGGACAGACAGAGGGCAAACCTATAGTCCCCTCCAGTGTGAACACCGGTAGGGGACTAAAAAATTCAATCCTGTAATACTGACATCATACAGTTGTGTCAGTGGCTGAATTGATTTATGAATTTACATATATATCTCTAACATCTTAGGTAAATATCTGTCGGTCAAATAATGCAAAGTATCATGTATATAAAGTACTCATTTGAGTCTTAGAACTGGTCACCTGTTCGGATTTGGATGAAAGGACCTTTATTGTATCAAAGGAACCCTTCAAAATAACTTAACTGTGTTATTTTTGTTTGGCAATGGCTTAAAAGGTCAATAGGCTGTTGTTCGGCATTTTCTTCCTTACATATATATCAGCTCATCCATGTGTTTCACGTTGCTGTTGAGATGTTTGACCTTGATCTTTACTGTTTTTATTTTTATTGAAGATCCAGCTCATTATGTACAGTGTACTTCATGTATAACTATTATTTTAGGTCCCTGAGATCTGTAATCGGGGGCATTATATTGTCTTTGCCCTGTCTGTTTGCTTGTTCAGTTTGTTTATCAGCAGCTTTAACATTGGCCACTACTTGAAAACTATACAAGGTATTTACTTTAAACTTCATAGATAAATAGAATATAACTAGGAGAAGTTCAATGACTAAGATTAAGAACCATAACTCTGTCTGGCCCAATTATGGAATTTTCTCCTCCCCCTTATTTTTCAATTATTATCTGAAGCATAACTTATAAATTATACAAGGTATTGACTTGAAACTCAAAATATAAATAGATGAACTGTAATTATTATATTGAATGATCTCCCTTTATTGAATTTTACAATGGAAATCTTTCCAGAGAATATCTTATTTACTAAATACTCTCAAGCTATACAAGATATTGACTTGAAACATGAATAAGTAGCTAACAACTAGGAATAGTGCACTGACAGAGAACCATAACTCTATGCCTTTAACCTTTATTCATTTTTATACGCCCATCTTAAGATGGGGCAGAAGTATAATGATTAGAAAACAGAACTATGTCAAGTTCTGTTTTATTGTTTTTATTTAGCTCCCTTTATTTTATTTATTCATTTTTTTTATACGCCCATCTTAAGATGGGGCGTATTATGTGAACACTCACGGCGGGCGGGCGGGCATGGAACATTTGTTGTCCGGGCTCTAACTTCAATACCGTTTGCCCAATCCTTTTCAAACTTTTCACACATGTGCATGGCCATAAAATCGCGAATGAGTTCGATATCCAGCATTATCGCGTGAATGACTTAGAAGTTATGGCCCTTGATGTACACAAAATACTTGAAATTGTGATTGTCCAGGCTCTAACTTCAATACCGTTAGCCCAATCCTTTTCAAACTTTTCACACATGTGCATGGCCATAATATCCGATGAGTTCGATATCAGCATTATCGGTGAAGACTTAAAAGTTATGGCCCTTGAGTACACAAAATACTTGAAATTG